>JARQOC010000003.1:696425260-696512971 GCA_033576535.1 Allobates femoralis | reverse complement strand
GCAGTTGGTCAGTTTTTGTCACCATACAATTGTATAGTTTAGTAACTGAATATGACAGGTCCGGATGCTGTCCCACCCACAGCATTTATACAATTATCACTAAATACCCTGCCTAACAATCCTTTTGTACTGCCTGACTCCTAAACAAGTAGTAATAAAAGGTCTTTACAAAGTCATTTTTTCATATATAAATTAGCCCTTTCATTAGTCGACTGGGTGTTGTTTCCCTAGACTAGTTGTCCCTCTCCACGTTATCATGTCCCCGTGGGCATGGTAATATGATTTCCATAGAGTCAGAATCATCGCTAGCTTCCTGCAAATTCTGTGCATGCATGTGTCTTTCTACAACATCACTGTGCCTCTAGTGTACGCTTTCCGGCTTCAGAGAAACACTGCACATGTCTGGAAGTGAAGACGATGGCGGTTTCTCTTCCGGACATGTGTAGTGTGCCTCCCTGAAACTGGAATACACCAGAGGCACAATGATGTTGGTGAAAGAACGAGGCGCATGGGCAGTATTTGTAGGTAGCTAGTGATGATGCCGAATATCTTCAAATCATATTACCACACCCACCAGGGCATGACATCATGCCGAGGGGGACAAATACTTTGGGAAACTAACGTTCCATCGACTAATTTACATATGATAAAAGGGTCTTTATAATTTTATAAAGATCTTTTTTCAATATGTGTTTTGGTGTCAAGGTCATATAAAGAGCTAGAAGAAATATAATCCAGCTCACTGTCCCGATCTCCTTTGCCCATGGAGCTCGGAAATCAGTCCTGCCACAACCACATCAATGAGTAGAAAAATCCAGCTCAAGGCACATGGCATATACTTTCTTTTTTAAATAAAATTCAAAATGATGCATTACAGAAAAATGTAATACGCATGGTGATCATGTCCTATGTCAACTAGTTTTGAACGTGACAGCGGTATAAAGGGCTGGTTAGGCAAGGTATCTAATAATAAATATAGAAATGCTGCTGGGGAGGAGGGCATGGGGACTTGTCAAGTTCCCTTTAAGAGGTATTTTGTCAGTAATGAGAATGGCCCTTTCCATTATAGCTGAATGTGCAGAAACTCAGACGCCACAGAATATTACCAGATTTCAGTTCTGAAGCTGCAGAATAGTTAATGCTTCTCTGCTCTGTATGTAATACAGGGTGTAATAATGCAATGAGTTTACAAAAGTACTCAACTTTTTATGTAGAATATACTGTATAATCCATATATATATAGTGTATATATATTTATATATATGGTATCCAATGTGATCATAGGATTTATTTATAGTAACAAAATACTGAATTGCAGATTGAAAAACATAACAATAATAACTGCATAAAAGATGAAATACATGTTGTAGTCCCTAGATCTCATTTACTACCTGGACATATTGCAGTCTGAAAAACACAAAGCACGGCCTGAGGACAAGGACAAGATTCATGCACCGGAGAATGGTGTTTTTTTTTTCTTTTTCTTGCATTTAATATCTTGGATCAAGATGCAGCAGCAGAATCTCAAGCAAAATTATCATAGTGAGTTTATATTGAAAACAACTGGAATCCCATCGGTACAATGGAAGAGATAGCGTATATGTCTCTTACATTACATATATTAATATATGTTTATGAGCAAAGGACAAGAACAGCACAGGACAGCAGGCAGATCAGTGCTGATAGTCCTCATTAAAAAAACGCCTCTGAAGTTACAAAATCCATCTTGTAAGTGAGGCTTTTTATGAGATAGAGAAAGCGAGTTAGTATATGTAAATCTCCACATTGCCATATGGGTGTGGAGTCGTCGGCTGTTGTCATACATGCAGTACACACGGTTTATGTATGTCTCCACAAACAGTGTACATGCAGGTGTGGTATGCCATGTGCATGGGGTGTGGAGTGCCTCATCACCAGTTTGCCATCCATGTACAATGAAATATTCCAGTTATGAGCAGAAAACCCTAAAGAAAAAAAAAAAGAAAAAACATTGTTAGAAAAGGGAATCACATATTCATCACATTGTGCTCTTGCTATATGTGACCACATGTATCAAAAGAGAAATTAAATAAATTAATCCCTTATGGTCCATTTACACGCGGCCACAGGAAGGTAGGAACAGGCAGGCATCGGACAAGATTGTGCCTGTTGCCTTGAAAATACCTCGATGTGGCTGCGTGTAATTCAGGACTTTCCTTCCTGTGTCTTCCCTGAAGGAAGGAAAGTCCTGAATTACACGCCGCCACATCGTGGTCTTTTCAAAGCAACAGGCACAATTGTGTCCGATGCCTTACCGTGTAAATGGACCATTAAGGGGACCAGGTCACAGGTGGCCAGTTTGCCCTTTTTATATAGTGCTAAGTTTTATGGTCTTTACGAAGGAGGGTGTTCCTCACAGGGTAATATTGTAGGTCAGCCTGAAGACATTCCCCGAGAGAATCCTGTGAGCACAGTTCCCTTGTAAAGACCCTAAAAAATGTACACCAAATTAAAAAGGACCATTTCTCTAAAATCATATGGCGGATTTAAACAATAAAGAAATAAAACAAAAAAAGCTCCCACCTGAGTACTCATCGGACCAACAGGAATAAGAAAGAGCAAAGACTGCCCACTTTTCACTAGCTGATAGGTTGTCATGTCGTTAAAAGCTTATACTGATGAGCAAAAGGGTAAAATGTTTTGAACTTTTGATTTTCAGGCTCTCACCATCCACTACAGCTTAGGGTATAAGACTACCTTCAGTTTATGGACAATCATCTTGGCTATCTCATATATAAATTTGACTTACAATTATTTGGCATATAGTTATGCAGATTCTTGTCATGTCACTGCATTGTTACTGTTTTGCTCCTAAAAATGATAATGTAATTTTTTTATTATTTTGTTGGTATTTTGTAAATCCAGCTTTTTCTTCAATTCTACCCACAAGTGTTTGATTGGGTTGAGGTCTGGGGACTGTGGGGACTAATCCAGCGACTCTGCTTCATTGTCATTAAACCACTTATTTGCCAATCTTGACGTATTCTTCAGGTTGTTGTCCTGCTGAAAAACTATGGTGAACTTTTCATACCCATAATACACAAATGTACGAAGAAGCCAGTCTTGTAGGGAACCAAAATACAGTATATCTCAGCATTTAAACCACTATTGATACTGGTCAAGTATCCAATGCCTTTGGCTGTAAACCAATCACATATCATCAGGCTTCCTGCCCCAAACTTGACAGTTACTGACATTTATCGATCCATTAGCCCCCTTTTCCTTTGTTTCTTCCAGATACATTTGAATTCTTCAGAGCCTAGTCTATTGACGTTTGCTCCAAATCATTCCTTTCTAATTTTTTACTGTCCACATTTCGTAATTTGCCTGAAACTCCAGACAACGCTTCTCATGACAATATTGAAGTCAAGGCTTCGCCATCTTTTTTCAGGCCACCATTCCTGGCTTATGTAATGTGCATCGCACGGCAGTTGCATGGAAGTCTGTGATTCCACTATTATGATGTATATGAGCTGTGTTTGTCGTGCCAAAACTGATAAACATTGTGATGAGCCGACTTGATGACTTCGATATTTTGCCTGGACGTCACCTTTTGGATTTTGAATGGATGACCGAGCTTCATTTCAAATAGTTTCAACTCTCTTGGCACTAATATGATGCAGTTTGGCAAATTCTTGGCTGATATACCGCTATTGATGAGCTGGATGATGCTGTTTCTTTTTTCTTGGGAAATCTTCATGGTTCCTTCTTGGTTCAATCCAGTGAGCTTTCACTTGTGAATAAAACAAGTAACACACAGAACTATTAGGGAATGTGAGAACAGGTTGTAATTTGTAGTATACAGGAAGGAAAACATTTTTCAAATACAAGGAGCAAAACAGTAACAATGTAGTAGCATGACAAGAATCTGCATAACTAATCATATGCTAGGTAGTTGCAAGTAAAATGTATGCATGTGATAGCCAAGATGATTGTTTATAAAATGAAGGTAGTCTCACGCCCAAAGATGTAGTGGATGGTGAGATATGGAGCCTGAAATTCAAAAGTGCAAAACATTATTACCCTTTTGTTGATCAGTGTATTCTGCTACCACTTTCTCCCCATCAAGAGGTGAGTAACACTGATGATGTCACATCTACAAATACCTGCTGGGACGTGGGGATGAATGGCAGGTATAATACACCTGTCCTATTTCAATGAATATTCTTTCTACACAATCGGCATGTATCTGTAATTTCAATAGTGCTGCTTACCTCCAAATGCGGAAGTAAGCACCTCTGGAATAACACTTTAAGTATGTCGACTATTTTAACCTTAAAGGGTTTTCCCACAAACAAAGGTAATGTTAAAGCTCATTTTAATCAATAGATCTTGGAATAATAATAATTTCCTCAATTGAATGTGTTTAAAAAAATATTCCTCTGCTGAGATAATCTTAGAGGAGAGGAGACAATTTTATTTTTCTTTAGCCTGTGCACCAAAGCTCTTCTCTATTACCCTCATGTGTACACAAGCTTTACCTAACCTGCCAGCAAGCTCATCTCAGTCTCTCCTACTCAGTCTTAGGCTGCCTTCAGATTTGCAGATGCCTCCGCAGCGTTCTGCGGAGGCATCTGCAGGCATCTGCATGCAGACCGCAGCCCTATCTTTATAATGGAGCGCACGGCGGTCTGCAGATGCTTGCAGACTGCCGTGCGCTTCCAATGCCCGCCATGAGTGATCTGTGCGCAGGCGGACGCCTGCGCACAAATCACACACTCTCGCCCGCACCAGGGCCGCAACATGTCGCGTCCCTGGTGCGGACGAGACTGTGTGATTTGTGCGCAGGCATCCGCCTGCGCACAGATCACTCATCGCGGGCAATGGGAGCGCACGGCGGTCTGCAAGCATCTGCAGACCGCCGTGCGCTCCATTATAAAGATAGGGGCTGCGGTCTGCATGCAGATGCTTGCAGATGCCTCCGCAGAACGCTGCGGAGGCATCTGCAAATCTGAAGGCAGCTTTAATTACACAGATCAATACTGACCCTTGCCACATAACTTAGGATGAAAAACAAACCAGACATTCAATTTAAAGACGTGTTTCAAAATGTTTGTCCCTCATCAGTGCAAAGAAACATTTTCCCTGATCCCAACTGTCATAGGCCTTTCATTTAGCAAATTAAACTTCCTGCTGTGCAATGATGAAGAGGCAAGCACTCCAAAGTACGTACAATTTTTGGTTTGCTTTTTATGCTAATTAATGTGTCATGGCTTGTTAAAGGGTCACCATTCACTTGTAGAATTGCTACATCCAATAGGTAGCACTAGATTTCTATTCATTCCTCTCTGAAAAGACTATTTGCATATTTAAAGCTTAACCGCTGTTAAAATATTATTTAATTATAATGTAGAGCAAGTGAATTAATAAACTTTCTAATATACTTCATAAGAAAATTCTGGTTTCAAACTATTCATAAATCTAACAAAACTACAAGGGAGACACCGGGCACTTAACGTATTTGCTGGCACGGGCTATCACTCCTGTGATGTATGCAGTCGTATACTGGCGGTGCCGGCTCCCACAAGTAATTCACAACCAAGATATGCAGAAGTAAACGAGCCGCACTCACCAGTCGTTGATCTTGTATCTTTTTTATTCCAAGTTCAATCCAGTTCGGGACATGAACAAAAGCAAGGGAGGGGGTGCAAAGATGGAGGGCAACGGCCTGCCGTTTCGCGGTCGTGTACCGCTTCGACGGGTCCTCTAAAGCGTCTGTCGTCATGTCCGGACTATAACCAGCCGGTCCTGACGTCACTACCGCTTTAGCTAAAGATTATACTGTGCAATTAAAACTTACATATGTTAACAAAAAACAAAATATTGTGGAATGCATTACATGCTGAATCTAATCAATAATGACATCTAGTTCATAACAACATGTTTCTGTATACCTAAGTCACGGAGCTGTTCGCTCCCCTGTTGAGCGTCCCGTTGCCCTGGTAATACCGTAATTTATCTACAAAGAGAGCACTCGCACTGCTGCCTACCGACCTAACGTTAGTGCGAGCGACATCTCAAAGCCGAACTGTTATACACAAACAGACCACCATGCATACAAGGACAAGATCGCACTCCCACGCTGCTTAAAGACCAACACAGATTCCTGTTGTCGATCAAGCAGCACGGTAGACCCTCTATCAAAGAGTTACCAGTCCAGTTATCAAACCGGCATTGAGAGGATTAGGAAAAATTCGAGCAATTATAGTAAGAAGTCACTGGAATACGGCCCGGATAATATCCTATTTACAAAAACACCAGTAGATCATTTTTGTCGTTAAGCCCTAGCGGGCCACATGCCCTAGTTTCCACTATCCACCTACTTTCTTTCTGAAGCAACCATTTATGCGTGTTACCCCCTCTGTCTGACGGTACAACATGTTCGAGCCCCACAAAGGTCAATGCATCTGCATTGCCTTCATGGGCCTCAGTTACATGTTGTATAAGTCTATTTATAAATAAATAAATATTGGCACGTTCTTGAAAGAGATAGAGAGTTAAATTTGATAGGGATAGGTCCCCCTGTCATTTCCTACAGAAGGTGTAATAACTTAAAAGATCTACTGGTGAGGAATAGGATTACAGATAAAAATAAAAAAAGAACCTGGCTGGAAGAGAGGAGGCCAAGAGGGAACTTTAGGTGCAGAAACTGTAGCTCTTGTAAAAATCATGAGATCAATAATCCTGTTATATTAGGTGATAAAGCTCATAGGGTCACCACGTTTATTGGGTGTAAGACGACATGGGTAGTTTATGTCATTTTCTGCCCATGCCGGCGCTTCTATATTGGGAAAACAATTAGAGAAATGTATAAACGATTTAAAGAGCATCAAAGGTCTATAAAAACAGGTATTGGGAGTTCTAGACTTATACAACATGTAACTGAGGCCCATGAAGGCAATGCAGAAGCATTGACCTTTGCGGGGCTCGAACATGTTGTACCGTCAGACAGAGGGGGTAACACGCATAAATGGTTGCTTCAGAAAGAAAGTAGGTGGATAGTGGAAACTAGGGCATGTGGCCCGCTAGGGCTTAACGACAAAAATGATCTACTGGTGTTTTTGTAAATAGGATATTATCCGGGCCGTATTCCAGTGACTTCTTACTATAATTGCTAGAATTTTTCCTAATCCTCTCAATGCCGGTTTGATAACTGGACTGGTAACTCTTTGATAGAGGGTCTACCGTGCTGCTTGATCGACAACAGGAATCTGTGTTGGTCTTTAAGCAGCGTGGGAGTGCGATCTTGTCCTTGTATGCATGGTGGTCTGTTTGTGTATAACAGTTCGGCTTTGAGATGTCGCTCGCACTAACGTTAGGTCGGTAGGCAGCAGTGCGAGTGCTCTCTTTGTAGATAAATTACGGTATTACCAGGGCAACGGGACGCTCAACAGGGGAGCGAACAGCTCCGTGACTTAGGTATACAGAAACATGTTGTTATGAACTAGATGTCATTATTGATTAGATTCAGCATGTAATGCATTCCACAATATTTTGTTTTTTGTTAACATATGTAAGTTTTAATTGCACAGTATAATCTTTAGCTAAAGCGGTAGTGACGTCAGGACCGGCTGGTTATAGTCCGGACATGACGACAGACGCTTTAGAGGACCCGTCGAAGCGGTACACGACCGCGAAACGGCAGGCCGTTGCCCTCCATCTTTGCACCCCCTCCCTTGCTTTTGTTCATGTCCCGAACTGGATTGAACTTGGAATAAAAAAGATACAAGATCAACGACTGGTGAGTGCTATTCATAAATCTTCCACTGCACTGCGTGTGAAGCAGACATATGTTCATTATCATTCAGATCCGTCTTCAGTGAATATGGGCATGTAAAAGATAAGGGAGGGGGCATGGCCTACAGTGCTGATTGCAGGTCATGAGCAAACAATGAGGAAAGTGAAATGGGGACACAGATGCAGGTGAAGTTCGTTTCTACATATAATGGACAGTGGAATGAGATAAGGTCCATTCTGACCCGGCATTGGGAGGTTCTAAGAACAGATTTAACTTTGCGTGAATTTCTTCCGGAACGTCAGCTGATGACGGCGAGGCGGGGCAGGAACCTCAGGGATATGCTAGTGCATAGTCATTTTGTTGCAAAAACAGAACCAATATTTGGTCTGGAAACCCCCCGAATTGGGTGCTATCCCTGCGGCTCCTGCCTCGCATGCCAGAACATCGTGAGAGCGAAAACATTCAAATCAGCGGACGGACTCCGTGAATTTACGATCCACAAATATATTTCATGTCCCTCCAAGGGAGTCGTCTATTATGCCACCTGCGACTGTGGACTTGTGTATGTTGGTCTCACCTCCAGAGAATTGAGGGTCCGCGTTGGAGAACATGTTGTTAAAATCCAGAGTGCGGTATCCGTGGATGATGAGACTTTGCTTCGTACCCTTCCTAGACATTATAAGCGATACCATGGATGCAACCCGAGCTGTCTGCGTGTGTACGGTATAGACATGGTTAATCTAGGGAGTAGGGGAGGGGATTTAAAAAATCGTCTAGCTAGATTAGAGTGCCAGTGGATAGTTCGGTTGGGGACTCTGAGCATGACGGGCCTGAACGAAAAACTGAGTTTTGCACCATTTTTGTGAGCCTTATTCCTGTGCCTCTGATTGAGTCGTTCTTCTATATATGCTTATGTAATGAATGGTTCTCTCATGCTACTCTCCTATGTATGTCCATATTGCCATTTCTTACAGGAGTGTCTAATTTTATTTTTATTTTAAATCACTAGTATTCTTCCCCACTTGTGTCAAAATTGTGGATCGATCTGTTCATTTGGTGACCTGTCCTCAAACAAAGACTTAGCCGCAAGAACCAAGCATAATATGGGAAAAGCACTTGCAATTACGATCTTCACATATGGAGAAATGTACTTTTTTTAATGGTTGTACTTGCGACTTATTTCAACTCTTGTACTGAATACTTCCATATGTACTACTTTTTCGGTGTTTTGTCCCTATTCTAGACACTTTACATGCTTTAGTATACTGTTGTATAGGCTATTATAGGTTGCCAGTTTGTGTGTCATTACCTAGGATGGTGGCGATGGCGTCAGCGCATGCGCACAAGTAACAACGGCGCTTTGCGCAGGCGTGGACCCGGCGCCGTGTATTTCCAGTTAGTGACGTCACCGGAAATATTATTCCGACCCTGGAGCTCGTGGCGCCGGGTATCCAGGCAGCAAAATAGCCGGGTCACACGCCTTATTTTTTGCACAATTAGGCTACAGATGTGTAACCACTATTTGACTTGGGGCCTCACTTCTATCTCTCACCCCCTGAAGAAAGACTCGCTCTGAAACATGTGTCGGGGTTGCCCTGAACACGTATCACTTAACCCCTTGCTATATGCGTGAGTGTCTTGGCAGGCTGTTAGGTATTTAGGCTGCTGGGCTGGGATTGGCACTTATAACTGTGAAATGTAACATAACTGTGCTTGTCTATTGATATGCCTTGTACTTGCTTCATATGCCTGTTATCCTAACATTTGCCACTGTAATTGATGTACTCACCCCTCAGTATGCATAAGGGTATGTGACCCTGTTCTTTCCCCTTCCAAACCCTACCCTGGTTTTGTGACTTCCCCAGTTTTTATAGTCTCACTGTATTTAATAAAAAAATTTTGCACTTGCATTTCAGTGAGTTCGTTACAGTTTTTACTGAGTTTTACTACAATGTTAACTCCGTTCCCAGGTTTTCTATAATGTTTTCAGTTGTTGGGATGTTAGTCCAATATGGTTATGCTTATCCTTGTTCCCATGAGCAAGCAACGAATCTGATTAGCACAGGCTACAGCACAGTTGCTATGTGTTGTGCTCCACTATGTAGGTGCCACAGAGGGGTACTGCACCCGTAAAAGAGGTGTAGTAAACGCAGCTGAAAGTGGATTTCTGGATGATAGGCAGAACCCTAAACCCACACCCCACACTAGGTCACTTAGTGGGAGGTAACCGGGCGGTGGTACAAAACCACCTCTAGGGGAGTTAGAAGGGTTGGAGGAGGTAGAGAGCGAGTCAGGCAGATGGCCTGAAGGAGCAAGGAGGGTCTCTCGGCTGAGGACCCGGGAACGACGAGGACAGATCCCAGACACAGAGAGCGAGTGGGGGATAGAGGAACTGGAGAGGTCGCCCCAGGAGAGAAACCGGTACCGGAGCCCGCACCTGTGGGAACCTTTAAGGCCCACAGAAAATCCAAAGCATGGGGGTATATCTATATACGGCCCTGACTCTCGAGCAACCAATAGAGGGAACCAGACACAGCCAGGCAAGCCGCAGTGTTCAACAGAAGATTACTCGACGGGAGCAACAGAAGGAAAGAAAGTGAGAGACAGCAGGAGGCCAGATCTACTTTACGAGGTCAGACTTCACACTGACTACTGGGAAATAGGGAAGATTGGAACAGGAAAGGCACATGCTGGGGGTTCCGTCCAGCTACCAGAGATCCACTTGCAGCCACCCGTAGCCACTTGTCATTTAACATCTAACTGCACTGAGGACTGTAATAACGCTGCTAAAGTTCCAGTAAAGTACCCAGATGAAGTGACTTTGACTCTGCTGCATCTTTATCCCATGAACTGATTCCTTTCACAGGATCGCTGCCCGGACGTCTCGGTCCTGTCTGCGGAGGACCACACCATCTCGGCCGCAATACCATCATCCTCCGGCAGACTGTGGCGGAGCTGGTACACCTCACCAGACACTGCAGGTGGCGTCACGACAATTAAAAACTTGTAAATAATCCTCTGTACATAAACCCCCCTTTTTAAATAGATCAGTCCCTCAGGACACGGGATCACCACTCCCCGTGACAACAGGAACGCATCTGTGGGGCCTGATACCCGAGTACCCCAAATCCTGAGGGGTAACACATAAGCAATATCAGAAGGTCAGGATCAAGGGAAACTCTTCAGGAACAGCTCAGTCACAATCTGTGTTAACCCCTTGTCTGTTGGCTTCCCACACAGCTCACTGTCAGTCTGCTCTCTGAAGTTGTGAAAATACACACACTGTGCACTGCTCTCTATTAGCTGCTGACCACAACCACAGAGCCATAAGATGCTGTTTTTAAAAGAGCACAGAAAAATGTAAGTAAATAAGTCATAAGGCACAAAAAAAAACATTATCTTAGCTTCTATGTGACCCATCATTAACAATCAGTGGTGCAGTATTGTTTTTTTTCAATGAAATAACATTTACACTTTAATTTCATTGCTCAAAATTTTAAGTTGTTGCTGTGTGTTATTTCTTTGGAATACGTTTGAGTAAATCAACATCTGGGCATTTTCATTTCCTTGGTTAAAGGGGTGTTTTACTATAAGCATTCTTTGTACAGCTATCAGGAACAGCATAAAGCACAGTTCTAGCAAAAGATGTTAAATTGTTTTAATGGAGACATCTTATCTATTAAAATGTCAGGAGAGAAATTATGTGTAAACACAAAGGAGACAAGCGAGGCGTAAAATAGTGCCCTATCAATGGTGACACTTTTAGACACGGTGATATGTAGTGTCCACTCACCTTGCTTGGTTGTGTAACCCACAACATGCTTGAGCGCCTTATACATCTGCCTCTGGACCTCCACCGCCACTGCACGTGGAAATCGATACTCTGTAGTTGGGAAGAGGTGTATCACGGTCCGCACTGCTGTGACATAAAAGGATCACAAGGAAGTCAATGCTTCAATAAAACTTCCTTTATTCTTTCTCACCTACGCGTTTCGGAGCCACATTTGAGCTCCTTCCTAAGGGTTATCCCTGAGGAAGGAGCTCGGATGTGGCTCCGAAACACCTAGGAGAGAAAGAATAAAGGAAGTTTTATTGAAGCATTGACTTCCTTGTGATCCTTTTATGTCACAGCAGTGCGGACCGTGATACACCTCTTCCCAACTACAGGAGAGAAATTATGTAATTTTTCTTATAATAGGAATGTAGTATCAACAAGTTTTGTCTGGTAATGGCTGCAGTGTGAATGTGCACCCGCACATTGCATGTATACTAACATGAATGCTGGTCCATGGTTTTCGGTTTGCTTTAGTTTCTTATATTTAGTACATTTGGTGGAGGACCCATTCCTGTTTTGGCTGTGCATCTTGTCAATTTACTTTTCTCTAGGAAGGTGTAAAACACAGTCAGGTCTAGGTCCTCCTCTGCCCCTGTCTATCCTGAGGCCTGCTAGCACAGCTAGGTGAATTAGTAGAGTTATAGCCCATCCTGACTGGGCACACCTTGTTTAGTTGGGTATATCATGTCGGATAGGATGGTTCTACTGTGTTTTATCAACATAATGTCAACTAAGGCCCCTTTCACACCAGAGTTTTTTTCAACTCGCGGCAGATGCGGTGAAAAAACCGCATCTGCCGCGATTACCGCATACCGGCTGCACTTGCGGCACGTTTGCGGCAACGGTTGCGGCAAGCCCATACAATGTATATGCGGGCTTGCGGCAGGTGCGGCAAGTGCAGTTTTGGCACTTGCGGCAGGTGCGGCCGCGAAAAAACTGCGGCTGACCGCGTTTTTTTTTCGCGGCCGCACCTGCCGCAAGTGTCAAAACCGCACTTGCCGCACCTGCCGCAAGCCCGCCTATACATTGTATGGGGCTTGCCGCAACCACGCCGCAACCGTGCTGCAAGTGCAGCCGGTATGCGGTAATCGCGGCAGATGCGTTTTTTTCACTACATCTGCCGCGATTTGAAAAAAACGCTGATGTGAAAGGGGCCTAAGTGCCTTCTATTATTTACATGTGTTACTGCTCATTAGTTACTTATTGTATGGAAACTATCCATTGTTTTTAAGGCCCAGTTAAGGTACCGTCACACACACACATATCTGTGCAGAGATTGTTTGCAGATCTCTGGTTGCAGTGAAATCATGGACACATTGTTCTATTTTGTGGCTGTGTACAAATGTAACAATGTGTCCATGATTTCACTGTAACCAGAGATCTGCAAAAATTCTCTGCACAGTTATCTGTGTGTGTAACTGTCGCCTTTACTCTAGGTTCTCTCTATTAATGGCCTCAAGTGTGCATGTGCACCCACAAATTGCACTTATAAGTATGCTGCCCCAATTTTTTTGTTTTATCAACAAGTTAGTTACCAACTATAAATTGAAAAAATGTCACAAGTTTCTACAAACCTAGATTGCTACTCACTCATCTGAGTCCTTTTTGCTTTCTTCAATAAATGCAATAGATTCAGATCTCAGACGATTTGTGACCTCATATGTCCGTAGAGTCACTCCAAAGATGTCTTCATGATATCTGTTATCATCCTAAAAATAAATTACAATAAAATTAGGACAAATTTGATGTCACTAGGGTTTTTTCCAGACTCAGGCTTATGTTCTCTTATATTATTATAACTCAAATTCATTTGCAATAAAACTTACAAAAAGACACAACATATTATTAATGGGTATGTAAGAGTTACAACTAATACCACACTGCCCTCTACTGGTCATAAGTCATACTGTCCTATGATATAGTATACTTTGGTGCGTCATTTTATTTGGAAATATGTCTACTGCTGATGTTTGATCTCTTCTGGCCAACTTTACTTTTTCTACTACTTAATATTTTAGTAGTGGACCTGTGCGCAGTTCTATATTCATGTTTAGTTGCATCTTTCAATAAATTAGAGCCAGAGTCAGCGCAATCTCCGGTGCCATATTGTTGAAGGATTCAACTACAACATGAACATAGCATTGCACATGAGCTGGCCATCCTGGCTTTGGATAGAAAGAAATGTTCAGCATTATATTATAGATTATTGAATACACTTGATAAAGGTCTAGTTGACCATAACAACTAATAAGGGCCCAGCTTTCAGTTTACCTCAGCAGCTTTAATGCTGAAAGCTGCACTCTGGTTGCTATGGGTGTACAGAGTGATGTTAATGTGAGGCAATTCTCATTAATGAGGCCCCAATTACTTCTGCAGTGCCTAACCTCTTTTTTTCTTTTCTGAAGAAAATAGGCCCTTGGGCCAATCAAACGGTTTGATACTGGCTTCGGACAGAAGGTGCATTCTGCATTATATTATAAATTATTGGTCATGCTTTATAAAAGTCAAGTTATCCATATTAAGTAATCAGGGCCCAGCTTTCACTTTACCTCAGCAGTTTTGATGCTGAAAGCTGCACTCTGGTTGCTATAGTTGATCAGAATGATCTTACTGTGAGGTGATTCTCATAAATGAGGAAAAGTTACTCCTGCACTGGCTATAGGCGATATAGTGGGGGTGTAATATGTCTAAATAGTGATGGGGGGTGTAATATGTGTATATAGTGTTAGGGTAATACGTGTATATAAGAACAGAAAGTAATGTTAGTAATATACAGTTGTAGCCAAAAGTATTGACACCCCTGCAATTCTGTCAGATAATACTCAGTTTCTTCCTGAAAATGATTGAAATCACAAAATTCTTTGGTATTATTATCTTCATTTAATTTGTCTTCAATGAAAAAACACAAAAAAATTGACCTAAAGCCAAATTGGAAATAATTCCACACCAAACATGAAAAAGGGGGTGGACAAAAGTATTGGCACTGTTAGAAAAATCATGTGATGCTTCTCTAATTTGTGTAATCAACAGCACCTCTAACTTACCTGTAGCACCTAACAGGTGTTGGCAATAACTAAATCACACTTGCAGCCAGTTGACATGGATTAAAGTTGACTCAACCTCTGTCCTGTGTCCTTGTGTGTACCACATTGAGCATGGAGAAAAGAAAGAAGACCAAAGAACTGTCTGAGGATTAAGAAACCAAATTGTGAGGAAGCATGAGCAATCTCAAGGCTACAAGTCCATCTCCAAAGACCTGAATGTTCCTGTGTCTACCGTGCGCAGTGTCATCAAGAAGTTTAAAGCCCATGGCACTGTGGCTAACCTCCCTAGATGTGGACGGAAAAGAAAAATTGACGAGAGATTTCAACGCAAGATTGTGTGGATGGTGGATAAAGAACTCGACTAACATCCAAACAAGTTCAAGCTGCCCTGCAGTCCAAGGGTACAACAGTGTCAACCCATACTATCCGTCGGCGTCTGAATGAAAAGGACTGTATGGTAGGATACCCTGGAAGACCCCACTTCTTACCCCGAGACATAAAAAAGCCAGGCTGGAGTTTGCCAAAACTTACCTGAGAAAGCCTATAACGTTTTGGAACAATGTTCTCTGGTCAGATGAGAAAAGTAGAGCTTTTTGGGCAAAGGCATCAACATAGAGTTTACAAGAGAAAAAAGAGGCATTCAAAGAAAGGAACACGGTCCCCACAGTCAAACATGGCAGAGGTTCCCTGATGTTTTGGGGTTGCTTTGCTGCCTCTGGCACTGGACTGCTTGACCGTGTGCATGGCATTATGAGGTCTAAAGACTACCAACAAATTTTGCAGCATAATGTAGGGCCCAGTGTGAGAAAGCTGGGTCTCCCTCAGAGGTCATGGGTCTTCCAGCAGGACAATGACCCAAAACACATTGAATAAGCACTAGAAAATGGTTTGAGAGAAAGCACTGGAGACTTCTAAGGTGGCCAGCAATGAGTCCAGACCTGAATCCCATAGAACACCTGTGGAGAGATCTAAAAATGGCAGTTTGGAGAAGGCACCCTTCAAATATCAGGGACCGGCGCAGTTTGCCAAAGAAGAATGGTCTAAAATTCCAGCAGAGCATTGTAAGAAACTCATTGATGGTTACCGGAAGTGGTTGATCGCAGTTATTTTGGCTAAAGGTTGTGCAACCAAGTATTAGGCTGAGGGTGCCAATACTTTTGTCTGGCCCATTTTTGGAGTTTTGTGTGAAATGATCAATGTTTTGCTTTTTGCTTCATTCTCTTTTGTGTTTTTTCATTGAAGACAAATTAAATGAAGATAATAATACCGAAGAATTTGTGATTGCAATCATTTTCAGGAAGAAACTGAATATTATCTGACAGAATTTAAGGGGTGTCAATACTTTTGACCACAACTGTATACTGTAGTGTAAAGCAATGTAATATATAGTAGTATTCATAACGTTATACCTAATAATGCTTTAGGTGTAGTGAAATGTATAGATGTATCAGTGCTGGTATTTATATAAGGTATGACGTAGCGATCACTGAGCATGTTGGAGTCCACTCACTTGGCAGTGATATTCACACACACAGCAAAAGTCTCTTCATTTAAATAAGTAAATTTCTGGTTTATTTAGAAACAGCATAAACAATTATAGTACAGTCTATTCATAATACTTCAGTGTTACAGAAACACCATATACTTTAACATCTGTTACTCCTGTGGATATGTCCACACAGTTTATTCATTGAGCCAGTCAATACACCTAAGTCCCTATTCTCTGGGATTACTTGCTCCCCACAGTACTCTAGGCTTCAGACTGTTCTGTTTACTCTCGACGTCCAAGACAATTCTCACTGGGATCACCAACCAGGTCCTTTGGATTTGCTCTGTTATTGGCACCTGACATTGGTCCAGACCCTGAGAAGATTCTGTCTCCCTGGACGTTCAGGAGCTCTGGCAGGCTCCATTCCCACACATGTTTTTTTTCTCCTATGTGCTACAAACCGGAAGTATGTAGGACCTGTCTGATATCACAGACATGTGACCAGGGAGTAGTCACTTGATATCAGCAGGACCACACCTGGGAAGGAGGAGAAGTGTGGCTCCCCTGAGGATCTAGACGCCACAGAGATGCTGCCTAGCCAGAGGTGTAGTACCCCAGTCTCAGATAAGGAGGGGACACTGACCGGTATACAGACACCCATAGCCAGCACTACACTACTCCAGGTCAATCTAAAGGCGAAATTGCTCCTGAGGGACTCAGTAGAGGATTGCAAGACTCAGCTAGCTAACCGGAGGCTGCGGCGACTTCAGGTACCGTAGCCACATCCACACACACCTGCTGAAAAGGAGGTCATATAGGATAAAGGGGACAGAGAGGACGTCACCCAAGAGGGCCCATGGCCACTGACTCGGGGCACTGTGTGTGAGGCGCAGGGCAGGAGGGCGAGGCCAGCGCAGAGAGAGATGACCCGAAAAGGGAACATTAGAAAGGGGTCCTGGCTAAGTGTTACCAAATTATCTGTGAGATGGCTGGATCCCTTCCCCGGAGGACTCAGTGCTCAGCAGGCTGTTATGACCTGCCATGCTGTTGTAACCTAGGACTGTGGAGAGAACTGTGGGTAAAATCTAAGACTGCACCCCGCTGTGTCCTTGAATTAATTGATGCGACATCTGCCCTGTACAACACCACCTCTTGATTTACTGTTCCATCATCTGTCATGGGGTTGAGCTCTACCCGTGAAAAGCTAAACCAACTCTGCTGCGTCAACAATGGACCTGAATAGCAGCAGTGGCCATCGATAGCCGCAACACACGGGTGGCGTCATGACAATAATCCCCCGCAAAAAACTTTCCCCTTTGTATTGACCGCCCAAGGGCCACGGACCAGGTCACACCACCATGACTACCCTGAAGCATCGACCTGCCCGGCACCGAGAAACAAACGGCCCTAGGGGGCACATCAGAAGGTGGAGGTAAGTGGATGGCCAGCCCCTCTCACACATCTGACCATCCCTAAATCAATCCAGCCCTAAACAAACTATACAACCTCGTGGAACAACAAGTCCCAGCAAACCGTCCTGGATTTAGATTGTGGCAAATCTCTGTCCGTGCGATACATACCTACCTCCGTCAATCTAATCAGTTGGTACATCACACATACCCTCCTGCTCTGTTCAAACCTGTGGGGATGAACACATGACCATGATTCGGGGCCCCAAGACAGGGTATCCATGTTGTCTTGGCTTACCAGTCGAGGGGACTTTCTAAGTCATGTAGTTTCTCATTGTCACCAAGTTTCCCTTTGTGAAGCATGCCCTCTCAGACTCAGTCAGGTCATTTCTTAGAGTCACGTCTTTGCCAGGCTTTCCCTACCCCCAGCGGTCAGTACGATTGTGCTTTCCACTTGCACTTGTATCTAGTGTCTGGACTAACTCTGCGTCATCAAATAAACTACAGTGCTTCTCGTCTGAGTCTCTCAGCCTCAAGGTAACAGAGGATTCACTATTTTTAACCCCATTACGCCTACTTATTGCAGGATGTCTTAGGTAATCTCTGTGTTGGCATTTTTCTCGATCGCCTTTTCTAATCAGAGAACCATCACTCCATTTCTCTCGTCATTTGGTTCTAGCCTCTGCTGTAGTCACTTCATTACTTGGAGAGCTGCTTCTTTTCCCTTTACTTTGGGTTTCAGGCAGCTGCCATTTTGTGCCATTTTGGTGAAGCGATCTCTTGATTCTCACTCTCTCCAGCCTTAATTGCTGAAGTAAGGTGATTCCCTGTAGGGTATATATAAAAAAACAAACATGCGGCGCTAATCTAAGCGCGTTACCAATGTAACTCTCTGGTGCCCTTTTAATGAAGTTTTATGCACTCACCTCTTGCCATAAAACTTCAAGCATATGGTTTTTCCAAAGCCTCCTCACGCTTTGGATATTTATCCGGGTCAGCTGCTCGCCTCAAATTGATCCTGTGTTGGGTCCTGCCACGGATTCCCACAGGCATAAAGGTTCAATAGGAAGTGATCCAATTCTATAGTGGCCGCGCTCCCCGTGGTAATGATTTTAAGAACTTCTTGCTCACAAAAATTTTTTATTACTCAAAACATGTGAGAATATAAAAGACGGATACAACGGAGTTTCGGCGGAGACAACCGCTTTCCTCTGGTATCTAACAGCCTATTCAGCCTTAATTGCTGTACATATAGTCACCCTATTGTGAGAAAAATCCTCATATTGCTAAGCCTCTCCACTGTCCCCACCATAAGGAATGGAACCATACCCACTTCCCTGGGTATTCTATCTTTGCTATCATCGGGAATTCTTACTGATGTCACTCCAGACTTATCTACCATTTTCTGCATGAGTCGTCCATTTTTCCCAACAACTTCTCTCAGCAGAGCACAAGGCACCTGGACAACATCTTCCAGTGGACTTTGAGCTTTCCTCATAAGCTCCTGCCGCCTAGCAGCTTCTTCATTTTTCAACTGGATCAACCACCTTAAGTGCATGTCGCTCAGAATAGCCACCCAATACACTGTGACTTCGGATGTGGACAGAAGCACCAGCTGTTTAGCTTCTGAGGATCAGTACACCTCACAGGCTCCCATGACCTTCTTAAAGTCATCATGCACAGATTCTCTGGCACACTCTTCTTTCAAGTCTTTGGGCACTTGAACAGAGAAGTCTCTTTTTCTACCCCTGTCACTAGATGCTCGTCTGGTTCAGCTCTCAGAGCCATTTCTGTCTGCTTCTGTCTTCCATTCCCACACATGTTTTTTTTCTCCCATGTGCTGCAAACAGGAAGTATGTAGGACCTGTCTGACATCACAGACATGTGACCAGAGAGTAGTCACATGATATCAGCTGGATTACACCTAGGAAGAAGGAAAAGGAGCTATGTGGATGGCCAACTCCTCCCACACATCTGACAATCCCTAAATCCTGCCATAAACAAATTATACAGTCTTGTGGAACAACAAGTCCCAGCAAACTGTCTAGAGTTTAGATCGCAGCAGACTTCTGTCCATGTGATACATACCTATTTCTTTCAATATAACCAGTTGGTACATCACAAGGGTATTGGTAGGATGTTGGTAGGGTAGGTTGCCCGGCAACCAACTGCATCTTAATAATACTATATTTAAATATTGCAAGCCACTGAAACGAGTAGCAGGAAGAAAGTACAATATTTGGAGCAACACTGAAAGTGACAGAGAAGAGGGAATATAATACAAATATATACCAGTAGAAATGGAGCTGTGTACAAAGTTAGCTGTTATAATCAATCACTCACCCTCAGTTTACTGACGAAGGCTCCTGCCTCTTCAGCTGTCATATTTCCACGTTGTTTTACAATCTGTTGAAGACTTTTAAGGACATCTCCAGCCATTGTGACATCACCGCATACATATACGTGGCCTCCCTGATCCTTCAGGGCTTTGAAGGTCACTTCAGAGAGCTGTTCACGCAATATGTCTTGCACATATTTCTTAAATAAAGTATTAAAAAAGAAGTATTGAAAGCTTTACTTAAGTGTTTTGCTTTTTAAAATGATATTATGCAGGTATATTTCAATGAAATACTGAGTTAAGTGCTTTTTTGATCATTTACAATGTCAAGTCTTCAGTTTTAAGGCTGGAATCACATATGCAGTTTTTGGTGCTTATATTTTTAGCTAAAACTAATTGTCAAGTCAAAAGATATGACAAATATAAATGAAGGAATGATGTGTTCCCTTCCAGTTTAATCCATTTAACGCCCTTGGCTGTACATCAAACTACATCAAAAAATCGCATTTGTGTTTCAAGCTTAAATGTTTATTGTATGTTGCTTGTAAAACTAATCAGGGGTATTGGGTACAGGGGTTGCACTGGCATTTAGACCCTGCAGTCCTATAGTTCCAAAAGGTCCCTTTGGCACATATGAGAAGGTCAATACTATTAAAGACCAGGGATAGTTGTGAACCCTATTGGAGATTTTGCATTGGGATCCACAAGCTTTAAGTTATGCCACTGGAGCTTCAGACAACATGTCCTAATGTATCACAATTCAGGGAGCTTTCATAAACAAATTACATGCCCTAAGGCTATGTTCATACATTCAGATACTTTTTTTGCCGTAATTTTACAAACGTGGTAACGCCTCATCAATTTTATCTTGTTTGTGGAAAATTGCAGGAACCCATTGTGTGTACACTGCCTTAGAAGGTGTTAACATTTTGTGGCCAAGTTGCATTTGTTGTTATGCAATCGGAGCCAGATCGTTGGGAAAAAACGCAACATGTAAACACAGCCTTAATGAGTTAAAAGCCACATCTGTATTGTGATGTTCAGAGCTTATGATGAGATTTGTCCCTCAATCAAAGTAAAGCAAAGTATATTCCTCTTCTCTTTGGTGAATATTCACATACTGCTAAAGAACTGCATTCACAAAATAGTGAGAGGGAGTTCCTCATGTCAGTTACATAGGAAAACATTTTGTAGAAAAATACTCTTTTTTTGCACCCAGAACACTTTTGGTGATTACATATTTCAAATACTGTATCTTCTAAAGTACCCATATGAGTAATAAAATTTGAATACAACAATTTGAAATCCCGCCTTTAAAATACCTTTGGTTTATTCGGTTCCCGGGAATATGCAGTGAACAGTTCTTTAAAAACTCCTTTGTTCTTTGCTAGCATTGCCTCCTCTCTATAGATATGATCAATCTGTGATTCCCGACATCCGAACACAAGGATCATTGGACAGGGTTTCAGTCCTAAAAACATGAATTTTAATCAACTAAACGGAAGCAATATATATGAACTCCTGTAACCCTGCTAAAGCTGGATACTGGCCAGGGGACAGGAGGGGATATGGATCTTATGTACTAGGTTTTATCAATTATGGTGGTTTTGCCTTGGAAAAGTAATGTGGTGCATACTACAGACACACCACCAACATAACAATTGCACTATTAGACAGCAATCCATTTAAATCGCTAAATCGTGTTGGGTGTATAACATCATTTATTTAAATATTACATAATGAAAGTAACGTTTTAATAATTCCAGTGGTTCTGGTGGAAGAAGGGTCATTTTTTATGTCCATTTGTACAACTGTATATTCATGTTGCTCACCCTACTGCCATACCAGGGTCTGAACCCTATTGTTTTTTTACAACTGTGGATTTGTACAGGCCAACTGTTTCAGCAGTGCCAAACTTTTGCCACAAATTCAAAATGAAGGGGGTTGTCTGGTCTTGTGACTTTACATACATGCGGTCACGGGCTAACTAGAAATGTTCAGCCTCATTCAGTTGGCTTGTACTGAGATTGAACAAAGCCGAGCCTGTCTCGTCGGAATGTGATGGAAATATTGACATCAAATACTTGCTATTATTTACATGACTGCCCACTCTCAAAACCGGATAACCTTCACAGCGCACTCAGAAGTCTGCAGTCATATAAAGTGATGTTGCCATTTGTTACAAGACTGTACAATGTCTTTAAGTGAGAACACGGAGTGCTGATGCATAGTGGAACGACAGAGGCTAAAAGAACTGACTGTGCATATAGGTATGTTTGTCGTAAGCATCAGCAGCTTTCCCAAATCATATGGCATGCAGATACAATGCGAAAGTGTTCTAGTCCACCAGTAAGGAAAAGATGTTTGCCAAACATATCGTGAGGCAGTGAAGCAATGGGTTTTCTGCCATTTAACCTTTTCCCTTTTTCCAATTACAAGGAAATAAACATAAATATGGAAAGAATTAACCATACTGTGCAGATTAAACCTAAATGTATGGTAATCATACATTTGAATGAATGCTGATAAAAATCTTACCTTTATGTTGCATGTCATAGAGGCGTTGTTGCCAAAAGCTTCTAAAGGGTGCAATTCCAGCCCCAGGACCAACCAGGATACAGGGCACATGGCTTCTTGTGGCATTTGGAAACTGGGTGCTCTAGTGATAAGAAATATATGTTAAGAACATCTTAAAATTGGTATTCATCTTATTATTTTGCTAGTGTGCATCATGATACAATACCAAATCAGTATGCATGGTAGAGTTTTTTAGACTGTATTGTACAGTTTGCAATGTTCTACTTTAAGAAGATCTTAATTCAGCATATCTGTTCATCATGGTTAGATCTAACTTCTAAAAGTGGTTAACACATGGCCACCCTACGGCACTGAGTTATTGTGGGTAAATTGCTCAGGGCAACAACTGCAAGTATTTTCTGCCAGTGTCCAGATCAGTTTACTCTAGATGTGATATATTCAATTACCATATACAATAGCCTACTCATATGTCAATTAGCGTCTTTGTCATTTGGTTTGTGTGTCCCTGTAATAAAATGAAATTATGTACAACCCATATTACAGAAAATTGAAGACCATGTGCAAAAAATGTTTACGAAACAAAAATACAATGACTTGGAAATATCTCAAAGTTATATTTTATTCACAACAGAACTTAGAACACAGATCAGAAGGTAAAATACATTTTTACATATCATTTCAAAATGTTTTTTGAAATTGATGGCAATAACACATCCCAACAAAGTTGGGGCATAGCCATGTCTACCATTGTGTAGCACCCCTCTTCTTTTTAAAATAGACTACAACTGTATGGGAAGTGAGGAGCCCAATTGCCAAATGTTGTCCCATTCTTGCCTGATGTAGGATTCTACCTGCTAAACAACTGTTTGCTGCATTTTTTGTTTGATTAGATGCAAAATGTTTTCTATTGGTTGAAAGGTCTGGACTGCAGGCAGCCAGTTCATCACTCAAACTCTTACTCTGTGGAGCCATGATTCATTCCCTGGGAAATGGGCTACAGAGAAGTAAGTAAGCACTCACTGTGATTGATAGATGGAATTAATCTTTTTTTTTTTGCAGTTTACAGATGATAGGGAGTGGGTATAAATAAAGGAAATACATTAATAGAAATAGCCTCACTGAAGGAATTATAAAAAGATATCAGTTACATATGGATTTTGATCTGGCAGATTCCCTTGGATGCAGTATATGGTTTAGCATTGTCTTGCTCAAATACAAGACCTTACCATAAAAACACATCTGGATGGGAGCATATGTTATTAAAAAATGTGTTAGCTTCCCACATCATAGGCATTATTATAACTTTATAGCTTAAAATATACAGGCTTTTCAATTGTGCACTAATAACAAGCTGGGTGGTCCCTCTCTTCTTCAAACTGCAAGACATTGCACCCATTGTTTCCATAAAGAATTTAAAATTTTGATTCATCTGACCACAGAGCAGTTTTCCATTTGCCTCACCCCATTTTAATTGAGTTTTAGCCCAGAGAAGGCAGCATTTCCTTATTGTGTCAATATACAGCTTCTTCTTTGCATGATAGAACATTAAGGGAACTCTGTCAGGTCATTTTTCAATATGATACTAATAGTACCCTTGAATAGTGCCTGGCAGCCCTTTTAAAACATGTAAAAATCATTACTGTGCTGTCTATAGTTTTCTTGCTATAAGCATCTTCACATGCTGCAGGCAGCTGGCTGCACTAGTCCTATCCATTACTTATCCATTACTTGTACTGTCGACTAGTCAATATTATTAGTAAATGTTAATTAAATATGCCTCAGATACACACAATGACACTGCTTGATACTGGAGGGAAATGAAGATGTCAGAGCTGCAACTCTCAGCATACAGCTTCCCTCTCATCTCTCCTCTGCATAGAATGGAGAAAAGACAGAATCTGCTGCCCAGGAGAACAGCACAGACAGGAGGATACAGACCCCCACATGTAAGTGATTTCCACTCAACTTTCCTTGTGTGCTTGCAGAAGATGGCAGTGTGCGACACTCCCACTCCAGGGCCGTGGGGTACTCGTTACTGGGCCAGTTCTTACGGTTCTTTTGGGGGGATGTCAAGGTGGCCACCTGGCTCTGTGACCCTGGCAGTGTCTATTAAAAGTTCAGATGACAGAGGGAAAAAAAGGAAAAGGGGTATTCATGATGCCACCTGCGGTGTGCGGCTATGTGTGGCCGCCACTGCTGCAGAACCTCTGGGGACGATGACCGACAGCTTAGATGCTTTCACTCCCTGCAGGTGGAGCGGTTCCCCAGGGCAATGAGTAGGAAGGTCAGTTCAGTGTCATTGGCTGGTGTTCATTCGGTCATTGGCACCTCTGGATGTCATGCGGCCTTTGCAGCCGGTGGTCGCCACTAAGAAAAGTCTCACACGTGTCTGTTGGAGTTCTGTACCTTTACTGTAACGTTTCAATCAGGCTGCTGGGTGCTTCCCTCTGCCAATATTCAGTTTCAGTAGTTTCTCAAGAACTGAGACAGTGTTGTTGAGATCCCCTTAGGTGTTCTTTGCTCCTACGGTGTTTCCTTCTCTGGTGGTACTCTCAGTGCTCCTAGTTCGTTTTGCCTCTCCTCTCAGTGCCTCCACACACAGCTGAGGTACCGACAGCCACAGGCATTTGGTAGCACCAATTTCTAGTATCACGCCTTAGTGAGGCCGCCTTCTCTGAGATGTGCTGGGTTTGCGGCCTCAGGTCCCCCTTTAGGATCTCATGGCCTCCGGTTTCAACAGTTTGGGCGTTTAGCTACCGTGCTGTGTTCAGGGTCGGTCCCCTGTTTTTATGTCCACCATCCCCTCAATTTCTTCTGCCAGATACGGGCGTGCAGGCGATCTGGGTCTTCTCTGCATCCCTGGGGCTCCTTTCCTTCACTACACCGTTCAGTCTCACCCTCTCGGGGCAATTGTGACCGTGCACCAGCCAGCGGGAGCTAGCACCTCCGACCTTCTACTCCATTGCTGTTCTCCTCCCGACTAACTCTACACTTCCTTGTTTCCCTTAGTTGTGACTGGGTCCTCCCCCCCGGGGTCCATCCACCATCCCTAAGTGTGTGTGTTTTCCGTGTGGTGCGGGTCTCAACTTAACCATCCAGGTACCTAGAGAACAGAAGCACTACTCACCCACTAAGGGAGGAGTGCAGTACCCCTGGTGGTGGTCTGACCGGTGGGGCGCCACAAGTGCATAGGGCGTGGCAGTGATATCACTACTTGAATATTCATTCCCTGGGGAATGGGCAGCAGAGAAGTAAGTGAGCACTCACTGTGATTGACAGATGGAATGGATCTTTGTTTTTTACAGTTTACAGATGATAGGGAGTGGGTATATATAAAGGAAATACATTAATAGAAAGCGCCTCAATGAAGAAATTAGAAAATTATATCAGTTACGTATAGATTTTGGACCTAACAGATTCCCTTTAAAAGGAATCTGTCACCAGGTTTTTGCCACCTAAATTCAAAGTAGCTAAATGTAGGGCTAGAGATCCTGACTCCAATGATGTATCACTTACTTGGCTGCTCAGTGTAGTTTTGATAAAATCGCTATTTAATCAGATGGAGATTATCTTTAGAGGACTACATGATGTGCTGCTAAGTGGTTCAGTATATTCATGAACTTTGTATAACCCCACCCCTCCACTGATACAGTGTACAAATAAAACTGCCAATCAGTGGTGTGGGCAGGGTTATTGAGATCCACAGTCACAGAACTGCTAAATCTGCAGCAGAAAAAACAGTAATTTTATCAAAATGACAGCAAGCAGCCCAGTAAGTAATACATCGCTGGAATCTCTGTCTCTAAATTACCGTATATACTCGTGTATAAGCCGAGTTTTTCAGCCCAAAAAATGGGCTGAAAAGTCCCCCCCTCGGCTTATACACGGGTCAATACGGTAATCCTATGGTGGGAGGGGGCGCGGGGGGTGGGGGGGGGCGCTGCGCAGTATTTCTTACCTTGTCCCCCATTCTGCAGTGCTTTCCGGTGTCCTCCGTGCTCCGTTCCCGGTCTGCTGGGCCTTGTGGTTCCTCCTGGTTCCTCATCCTCGGTTCTATCATGGGGGCTGCCATCTTGGTGTCTTCTCTCCGCCCCTGGCCAGTGATGTCAGAGCAGGCCGCGCTGTGATTGGCTAGCACCCGTGACATGTGATCACGGGTGCTAGCCAATCACAGCGCGGCCTGCTCTGACATCACTGGCCGGGGGCGGAGAGAAGACACCAAGATGGCAGCCCCCATGATAGAACCGAAGGATGAGGAACCAGGAGGAACCACAAGGCCCAGCAGACCGGGAACGGAGCACGGAGGACACCGGAAAGCACTGCAGAACGGGGGACAAGGTAGGAAGCTGTGTATGTGTGTGTGTATGTGTATATATGTGTATGTGTGTGTGTGTGTGTGTGTGTGTGTGTGTATATATGTGTGTATGTATGGGTATGTGTATGTAAGTAGGCTGGCTGCCAATATAAGCCATACCTCTGGGGCTGCTGTATATACTTCTGGGGCTGCTGGATACTTCCACTGGGGCTGTATATACCTCTATGGCTACTGTATACTACCACTGGGGCTGTATATACCTGTGGGGCTGCTGGATACTACCACTGGGGCTGTATATACCTCTGGGGCTGCTGGATACTACCACTGGGGCTGTATATACCTCTGGGGCTACTGGATACTACCACTGGGGCTGTATATACCTCTATGGCTACTGTATACTACCACTGGGGCTGTATATACTTCTGGGGCTGCTGGATACTACCACTGGGGCTGTATATACCTCTATGGCTACTGTATACTACCACTGGGGCTGTATATACCTCTGGGGCTACTGGATACTACCACTGGGGCTGTATATACCTGTGGGGCTGCTGGATACTACCACTGGGGCTGTATATACCTCTGGGGCTGCTGGATACTACCACTGGGGCTGTATATACCTCTGGGGCTACTGGATACTACCACTGGGGCTGTATATACCTCTATGGCTACTGTATACTACCACTGGGGCTGTATATACCTCTGGGGCTACTGGATACTACCACTGGGGCTGTATATACTTCTGGCGCTGCTGGATACTGCCACTGGGGCTGGATACTACCACTGGGGCTGTATACCTGTGCTGGGGTCCACCCTCGGCTTATACACGAGTCAATAGGTTTTCCCAGATTTTGGGGGCAAAAGTAGGGGGTCGGCTTATACACGGGTCGGCTTATACACGAGTATATACGGTAAGCTGTTCTCAGATGGGACGGCAAAAACCTTGTGACAGATTCCCTTTAACTTGTTGCCATGGATTGCTCAGTGAACTGTGTTCAAAGATAATGATTTCTAGAAGTATTCCTGAGCACATGCAGTGAGCTGCTCGACTCAATTGTGCCTGTTTTTAATGCAGTGCTGCCTGAGAGCCCATAAACCACGAACATCCAATATTTATCCCTTATGCACATGGATATTTCCTGAATTTATGAATCGTTTGATATCCCACTGTAGATGGTGGGATAATCAAATTCTACAATTTTACGTTGTGAAACATTTTTCTGAAATTATTCCACGATTTTGAACTCAGTTTTTCATAGATTGGTAAACCTCTAACCATCTTTGCTTTTGAGAGCCTCTAAAACATGTTCTTGTCATACCCAATCATGTGACTTAGTTGAAACTTTATGCTCAAGCTATTTTTTATTAGTTCCACTTATTTTTCCAGCCTTTTGTTAACCCTGTCCCATCATTTTGGAGCTGTGTTTTACTATCAATTTTATAATTATTATATTTTATTAAAATTAACTGGAAAATGTTCTGTTGTGAATAAAGTATGGCTTCAAGAGATTTCCACATCATTGCATTCTTGTTTGCTTTACATTTTACAAAGCATCACGTCTTTTTAGATTTAGGATTTAATAATATGATGGATGAGTGTAATAAGTACAATATGTTTTAAGAGCTAAGATATACCGTATTCCAGAATTACATTGGTAAGGGTACATTAATAAATGTGATATAATGTTCATATTGCTTTGTAACTAACCCTCTTACAAAACAGGGTACAACTTCATCTGTCTGTATTCTATTAAGCCAAGAGGAGCAGACACCATGATGAACGGGACCATCCCCATCTACAAAGGCCAAAGAAAAACATGACGTAAAAACAATGTAAAGTAGAATAATATTGTTTAAACTCATTTCAACTTAAGTATAGACTCTCCGGCATGTGAAAACAGGCAACAACGCAAGTGCAAAAAAGTGCAGAAAACTTACTATTCAAGCTTAGACCAACAACAGACACTGACGATATAGCAGGTGCATGTTCTGACAACTGCAGCAGCAGGGCAACCCCACCCATGAAATTAATGAAGATTTGGTGGCACTCACCTTCAGAAGAAGGTACTTGTAAAGCTACTGTTTTATTTTCTGAAACAGGTTTCCATAAATTAGGCACAAAGTAGGGCAACAGCCAGGGGAGGGGCAGAGAGGGAACAGTAGGTACTCAGGTTGACGATTGTTTCATTAACTGGACCCGTTGAAGTGCCTAGCGACACAAAACAATTGTTGTCCTGAACACATGCTGTTCCCTCTCCCCCTCCCCTGACCATTTTCCTGCCTTTGTGCCTGTTTTATGGAAATCTGTTTCTGAAAATAAAGCCACTATTTTTCCGAAGTGCCGCCGAATCTTCATTAAATTAAATTCATTTTACTTTGTTAACATGTATACACTTGTGGCATCTACTTTTTCCTAGACATGTATGGAGCGTGGTGCTCTATATTGTTCAAGCTGCTAAATTTACCAATAATAAATAAGGAAAGAGAACACTACCTTTAGTGCGATAGGACACAACTGCGACAGTGAGATGAACCTCATCAGGATACATGTCTGGAGATGAGCTGATGGAGTAGTAACGAGGTTGCAGCAGTGGTAGCTGTGTGAGCAGGAGAGATGATGGCATCTGAATGGAGGGGAACTCCTGTAGCACCTCTACAATGGTTGGATTCTTGTACCACTTCCACTGTTCATACTCTTGTAAGCCCTTAGTAATGAATAAAATATGATATATTTAAGTAGAAAACCAATAGAACAATCTCTGTAATTTTACTGTTATCTAGGAATATTTTATTGCCTTGTAAATTTTGTAAAAACAAAAAACAAATTACTTAATCTTTCCATCTTAGGTTATAGCTATAATTAGACTTTTTGCAGTTTTTTTAATGTAGCGTAAGGAATCTTTTACCCCCAAAACCATATAGCCATTTATGTATAAGCCAGACAATCCCTTTATGATCCCAAAGTATTGCTCCAGTAGGGAGAAGTAGTGCATTGAAGTTGTGTCTGGAAATGCATTGGGGTATGATGATGCACTTCTAGCATCAAAGGCTACTTTCACATAACGATTTTGAAGGGAGCCGATGCTGTCCGATAAATTCGGACAGCATCGGCTCCCTTCTGATGCCTGGAATCGGATGCCAAATAGGCATCCGATTCCGGCATTAAATCGTAGCCTCCGCCTCCGGGCTGAAAAAAAAAAAAATATATGCTCACCTATCCCCGAGGCCCCCGCCGTCTCCCGCAGGCTCCCAGTGTCTGCAGAGGTCTTCTGCTGTACAGGACCTGCCGTGATGTCACAATCACGTGACCGCAGGTTACCATGGTTCTCCATAGGGCCCCATGTTAACTTGATCGGACCAAATCGGATGTGCACTAAATGCCATCCGATTTGGTCCGATCCGATTTTGTACGATTTTATTTTCGGTGCAAAAATCGGAGCATGAGCCTGAGGAGCCTGTGGGGCGGGGCTAAAAGGGAGAGAAAAAAAAACCTCAGTTTAAATGCTGCAGACAGGGAGACAATGATTGGCAGCGGTGGGCAGATTACACATGCAGGGGGTGTGAATATGCCCTTGGCTGCAGCCTCTGGCCACCTCCTTAGTGGCTGTACCATGTAAGTTTTCTAAGTGTATTATCTCAGGGTACAGGGCTGTTCAAGTGCTGGGGACCCCTTGTCTGCATGCTACAGACATGCTGCATCCAGTGCTGTAATTAGATCACCATGCCTGGTTTGGTGACAGGTCCTCTTTAAGAAATACAATTAGCAAGTCATTGGGGGAGTGAGGGGCTTTTGAAGAGATATAGCCTGAACTGGACACAGTTTAAAATTAAGTCAAGTTGTAAAATCTTATGCTATAACATTAAGCTACAATATCATTTGTTGTATATCGTGTGTCAATAAAGGGTTATTTTCCAAATCATAATGTGGCCATAGTTTTCTGTACATACAAAGTGAATTGAGTGTCAATACAACGTATTTTTAAAAATGTATTAATTTGCAGCATTGACTCCCTAATGATGATGCCCAGGGCTCTCCTTACCCTTCCATAAACACTGAATCCTCCACTAGTTCTAATGCTATCAATCGAGCATGGTCAGATGCACCTATTGACCCTGTGTAATAAAACATTTGACAGCCAGGTTGAGGCAGAACTTAGTTATGTTGAAAATCCCACTTATACCAGCAGCAATTTCTTCTAATGATCCTGTCTAATTATTATTTCCTCTACATTTCCAAGGCATTCTTATTGCCCTGATGGCCATGATATAGCTCAGGTTAGGATTTCTATGCTCAGTGCTGCTATGTGTTCAGGGAAAAACTTATTCATGTTCTGAAAATGTTCATGAACCACCAATGAAATTCTATTAAATATGGGTTGAACAGTGAGCCACAGTCACTAAATTTAGAACTATCAATGGCCACATCATCCATATACATCAAATGTTGAGATTTGCAGCACCCTGAAGATTCAGGGTGCTGCTGGGAAATTTTATCAGAGAAGGCTTTTTGAAGCTTGATGCACATAGGGGCAGAAAGACATTGATAAAGCCACGAAGATAAAAGAAAGAAATTTGATGTTGTGTTTGAACTGTACATTAACAATTGTCATGCTTTACTTTGTAAAAAAAATAAGCCATAGTGGCAATTACTCTTAAATGCATATTATCAGAATATCATTATTATAATCATATCACCTTGCTCAAAATCTCCAGGCGCTTTTTCTCTTTTTCATTGGTAGCAAGACATGCAATCTGCTGCATAAGAATTGGTGTGGGAGGCGTTGTGATGTCCACAAAATATTTGAATGCTTGGAATATGGTGCACGGAGGAATTCTTTGCACTTCTGTCCAATTACTGATTACACCTGTAGAGATTATAAACAACCATACCATTAAAATCTGTGCTATGCTTTAGGGTTTAATATTTCTTGCACAAAAAAAATACATTCTAAAAACTGTAATGAAATTGAGACCTGTCTGACATAGAAAAATTGAAAGTAATACAAATAGAAATACAAATACTAGTAATACAAATAGAATACAGAAAGTAATACAAATAGAATACAATACAATACAGAATACAATAGAATGGAAAGTAATACAAATAGAATACAAAAACTAAGGTGTAAAAAGGAAAGATACAGAAAATCATTTGTTCCGACAGCTCTGGGGATGTATAAGTAATAAAGTAACAAATGTATAAGTGTAAAGCATCCCAAGACTATGTGAAGTTCTATGTGTATGGGGGAAATAGGTGAGGTACATGTGTAAGAGTGTGTAAAAATTTACTTCCTGAATAAAAAAGTGGGGGCTGTCAGCTGAGGAGGTTGTCACGGAGACAGGGAGTACTTTATGAAGTAAACAAGAAAACAAGTCTCCTGAGGTGCACTGAGGAGAGCGGCTATGGAGAAGTCTGAGCCAGATAAAGCTGAGACCGGACACTGATCCACTGGACAGCAGAGCCCCTGGAGGGGACCAAAGACTTATTCCCTGTTAAGAAGCGAGTATACTACTGCCAGGAGAGGAGTGCTTTAGAGGAGACGGGTCGGCCATAGTGTGAGAGGAAAAGACTGAATCTCTGCTGTGAGACTGCAGGCCTTGGTGTGGTGTCTCTAGGTGAACACACTTGGCCTCCCAAAAAGCTACAGAGACTAAGACCCCCCTTCAGACAAGAGAACACAATATCCCTATTTACTACAGTTGTGTTTTATTTATTTTTCATTTTTGGCACTGAAGACCATTGGAAGTGACTGCGTTAACAGTACTTCCCCAGGCCTGTACAGACTGTAACTGGACTAAACTTTACTATTAGATAAGGTACCCGGGTATCCAACAGATCAGATATATAAATATATATGTACATATATGTACACTGGGTTTATATGTATTGTATGTATAGAGTTGATAAGATTGTAAATCGGTGTGTTATTTTAATGACCCTCACTAAACTGCATCCATCTGATTTACACCTGTCCTGCTGCTGTGTGTAGTAAATCGCTTATTTTTCTGTATAGATTTTAGGTAAATTTATTTTTGCCATTGTCTCCTCACACTGAGGAGGAACATTAAGGTAACACACCGACCCCTAGCTTGATGCTGGGTGTATGTAAATAATTTATCTATTTCTGGGGAAATAACATATCTGTGCATCTTACTCTAAACTTTCCATCTGTTTCCCAAGTAAAAGCAAGTATTTTATGTTGCTTCTGCCTCCGTCTCTGTTTCTGTGACTCACTGGATCTAGTACGGACCTCTGGTCATTACATTTTGGCGTAGTCGGCAGGATCCAGCTTTTGTCATGGACGGAGACGAGGGAAGAAGTGGCCCATCCACACTAGCGGTTCTTCCGCTGATTGTGGGTCCCCCGGCAGCCGCGACGACTTTGCAAGGGTACGTGCCGGTAGGAGCCTTACTCCAGCACATACCCAAATACGACGGGAATAGCATGACGTGGCAAGACTGGGTTGAGAGGGTACAATGTATTTTGCGAATGTGTAATTTAACCCCCGAGTTACGGGCAGGGCTGGCATTGAATGCATTAGAGGGAGACGCCAGGAGGACAGTGATGGTGCGACCAGAATCAGAGAGGGATACACTACAGAAGGTTCTTGAGTTGCTGAAAGTGAGTTATGGAAGCCGTGTTAGAGTGACGCAGTTTCGGGCCCTCTTCTTTAATCGCCCTCAAGGGAAGCAGGAGTCCCTAATGCAGTACTCCATTGCCCTGCAGGAGACATTAAATGAGATGCACCGCCTAGACCCTAAGGCCATGGGAACGTTCCAGGAGGTGGACCGGCTTCTCCGGGATCAGTTTATTACCGGGCTGGCCAATAGGTTTCTTCGTGATAAGTTGCAGGAGAAGGCTTGGATCACTCCTGATCTGACCTTCTGGCAAATATATCTGGCTGCCCTTGAAAGGGAAGAGGAGTCTGTACCTGTGGTAGAGAAAACTGTAAACAGCATTCAAATGGTGAGAAGCCGAGAGACTGGGACTGATCCTGTGGTTTTGACAGAAGTGATTCAAGCCCTAAGATCAGAGCTAAGGGAGCTGCAGGTAGAAGTGGCCAAAGTACGGAAGGAGTTGTCCCCTCTCCCGGCAGAGAGATCACCTGAGAAACCTGTCAACTCCAGTATAGTCCGTATGCAAGAGAGGCATGGAGTATCTACACTGGGTGCCTGCAGCCAAGCTGGATGTGTGCCCCGGAGGCATCGCCAGAGGAGCCATACCGCCTGCTTCCGTCAGACCAATAGCATTCCAGAGAATCCACTGCCAGTGGCAATGCCGTTGGCCGCTGCTGTAGAAAGGCGACCGGCCACTGCTGTAGAAAGGCGACCAGCCACTGCCTATTCCCCACTGGGCCCTCGACGAGAGGAACATGACTTGTACGCAAGTAGCCCAGTGATGGAAGCAGAGTTTGAGGGGCAGAAGATGAGGTGTTTAGTCGATACAGGATCAGAGTGTACCATCATGCCTCTGGAGGTGTATGAGAGACACTTCAGTCAATTGATGGTCCCTGAGGATGGCCGAGTATTACGTCTTACCGCCGCCAATAATGGCAAGCTGATGGTGAAGGGGATCGTGTGGATGCAGCTGAAACTGTTCGGCCAGAAGCTAGGTCAGAAGGGAGTCGTGTTGGTTGACCATCCCCCCAGAAGAGGGATGGAGGTAACACTCGGGATGAACGTACTGAGAGACTTGAATCATCAGATGTATGCTAGTGAAGGACCCCGATACTGGAGCCGTGCTACCCGTCACCGACCCACGCAGAGAACGTTACACCGTCTGGTGCTGAGCTGTGATCTTTTGAAGAGTTCGGTCCCAGAGGGCCAGGTGGGTCTTGTCAGAGTGCCGTCGTGGTCCACGGTCTCACTGGCACCACGGCAGGAACAACTCCTGATGCTGCCGGTGGGAGCGGGCCAGAGATTAAATGGTCTGGAAGTGCTACTTGAACCCACTCCGGAGAGTTCATCATTTGCTAAGACACACGTGGCCCGTGCCTTGGTGGTTGTGAAGAATAGACGGGTACCAGTCAGATGCATTAATGTGCTGGATGAGGCTGTCACGATTCCCGCTGGAGCCATTCTTGCTAAGCTATCCATACCGGCAGAAAAGATGCCTGAGGGAATAGGATTTGAACTGCTCCCCGACCAACAGTCGGCATGGACTTATGCGGTTGAGTTGGTCAAGACAGAGCACCCTACTGAAGACTGGAATGGTCGCGTGATCATGAACCAGATGGATGTGGATCGGGAGAAGCTAACCTCTGCTCAGTTAGAGCAGCTGGAAAAAGTCCTGTGGGAGTACCAGGAGACCTTTTCTCGGCATGGAGAAGACTTTGGCTGTTCCCAGACAATTGAGCATGAGATTCCTACAGGGGACACCCCTCCCATCAGGGAACGATACCGCCAAATTCCTCCCAAACTTTATCAAGAGGTAAAAGGCATGGTAGCCAGTATGCTTGATAATCAAGTGATATGGGAGAGTCAAAGCCCGTGGGCAGCACCTGTGGTTCTGGTACGGAAAAAGGATGGGACTCTTCGATTCTGTGTGGACTACCGAAAGTTGAATGCTCACACGGTGCATGATGCATACCCATTACCTCGGATAGAAGAATCCCTATCGTCGTTGGGTCGGGCAAAATACTTCTCGACGTTAGATTTGGCTAGTGGCTATTGGCAAGTACCAATGGCAGAGAAAGACCGTGCTAAGACGTGCTAAGACTGTACGAGTTCAACCGGATGCCCTTTGGGCTTACCAATGCCCCTGGGACCTTCCAGCGCCTGATGGAACACTGTTTAGGTGACCTGAACTTTGAGTCAGTTTTGATATATTTAGATGACATTGTGGTGTTTGGGAAATCATTTGAGGATCATCTTGAGAAACTGCGTCAGGTTCTCCAGCGGCTCAGCCGTCATGGCCTGAAGGTAAAGCCAAAGAAATGTCAGTTGTTACGGGATCGAATTGAGTACTTGGGCCATGTAGTGACCCCGGAAGGAGTGTTACCAGCAGCTAGCAAAGTGGCGGCTGTTCAAGAATGGCCCCAGCCCTGTACATTGCGGGAGGTCACGGCCTTTTTAGGCCTTGCTGGATACTATCGACGATTTGTACCTAAATTTTCCCATTTGGTGGCCCCCCTGAATGAGCTGTTGAGAGGAACAGCGTTAGGGCCACAAAACCGCCCAATCCAGTGGGGACCTCAACAACAAATAGCATTTGAGAAAGTAAAAGCTGCTTTGACGAGTGCCCCGTTACTGGCGTATGCTCGGTTCGACACTCCTTTCTTGTTGTACACAGATGGTAGCCTTCATGGTTTGGGGGCAGTACTAGCACAAGTGCAGGATGGCCAAGAGCGAGTCATCGCCTATGGCAGCCGGTCCCTAAGGGATACGGAGCGTAACCCGGCCAATTACAGCTCGTTTCGCCTGGAGCTACTAGCATTGGTATGGGCTATGACAGAGCGTTTTGCCGAATACCTCACTAGTGCTGAAGTGTTGGTAATGACAGATAACAATCCCCTGTCCCACTTAGATAATGCAAAACTGGGGGCACTAGAACAGCGATGGGTTGCCCGCCTTGCTAAGTTCAACTATCGTATTAAATTTCGGTCTGGACGAGAGAATGGAAATGCCGATGCGCTGTCACGGGTGCCTTTGGGACCCTCAGGATGGAGGGTTGATGATGAACTCGAGGACATCGAGACTCCCGATTTTGGTCAATTACCTATCTTCCAGAGTGTGGTACATTCAAGTGGGGTGGCATCAGGGATGCCTTATGTCCTTGGTAAAACTCCTGCCAAAATGGCTGTCCAGACATTAAACTGGTACGCTCTTGGGTACAGAATAGAGTATGGCCACGACCAGAAGAGAAGGCCCAATTGTCCACAGAAGGCGAGAAGCTGTTGCGTCAGTGGGACAAGTTGTGCGTTGAACATGACCTATTATATCGCAAGGTTTATTTGCAATCTGAGTTGCAGCACCGACACCAGCTGGTGATCCCCATGTCGCTGGGGCCGGTGGTTGCCCGTGAAGCGCATGAGAAAGGAGCTCACTTTGGGAGTGAAAAGACACTTCAATGGTTACAGAGGGTTCTGTACTGCCCTGACTTAGGGAAGATAGTGACAGAGGTGTGTCGTCAGTGTCGGGCCTGTGGTTTGAGTAAGAGCCCTGAGCAGCGGGCTCCCACGCAGTCTATTAAGACTTCAGCCCCGTTGGAGCTGCTCATGATCGATTATGTCCAGATAGGATACTCTACATCTGGGTACTCCTACTGTCTGGTGATGACTGACCATTTCACCAAATACACCGTAGTGGTACCAACAAGAGATCAGACGGCAGAGTCTGCGGCTAAGGCCGTGTGCCGACATTTCATTCAGGTGTTTGGGTGTCCGCAGAGAATACATTCTGACCAGGGGGCATGTTTTCAGAGTACTCCAATGAAGGAACTGTACCAGTTGTATGGTATCCAGCAGTCAAAGACAACACCCTACCATCCACAAGGTAATGGAGCTTGCGAGCGTTTCAATCGGACTCTTTTGCAAATGTTGAGGACATTAGAGAATGAGCAGCGGGCTCACTGGCCTGAATTTATCCCAGAATTGATGTGGGCCTATAATAACAGGATGCATAGCACTACAGGTTACACCCCACATATGCTAATGTTCGGTCGACCTGGCCGAGATATTGAAGAATTGAGTATGCCAGATCTCTCCTCCACTCACCCCCGGACCGCGTCTGAATGGGCCTGTGAACACCGGCATAGGTTAAGGGTGGTTCATCGGGTGGTGGGTGACCGACTCAGTTAGGTGCCTCACCGGGACAGACACCCAGTACAAAATGAGCCTTTCTCTCTGGGGGACAGGGTGTTGGTGAGGACTAAGGGGCAATCGGGCAAGTTGAGTGATCGATGGGAGGCAATGCCATATGTGGTCAAAAGAAGGGTGAGTCCTGAAATTCCAGTCTATGAGGTAGAGCCGGTGGGAACTGGAGGACCGACCCGCAATCTTCATCGTAACATGTTGCAGCAATGTCGGTTCGAAAACTCGGTCCCCATTTCCAGGGAGCCAGAACCTGTTTCTCAGGGGGTGATTCATCCTAGTAATACCGAATGTTGTGATGAGCCTTTCCCTGTATCTACCCACCTTTTCCCTGTGGTAAATGCGCTGCCATATAGTGAGAATATTGTGCATCCTATGTCTTCTCCTAGGGATGCTGAACAAGGACAGGTGCCTGATCTGGACAATGTGCTATGGAATGCAACACCTCAGGAGGAAGCATCTTCATCAACTTCTCCTGGTGAAAGCACTGATACCTCTGGGACTGGAAATCCAGTGTCTGGTCCCAGGAGGTCAACTCGGGCTACAGCGGGAATACCACCACAGCTCTATGCGCAAGAGGACTTTGAGTGGGGAGGTGTGTCGAGGACGCCAACCTCTAGTGGGGTGGCATGTAAGAGTGTGTAAAAATTTACTTCCTGAATAAAAAAGTGGGGGCTGTCAGCTGAGGAGGTTGTCACGGAGACAGGGAGTACTTTATGAAGTAAACAAGAAAACAAGTCTCCTGAGGTGCACTGAGGAGAGCGGCTATGGAGAAGTCTGAGCCAGATAATGCTGAGACCGGACACTGATCCACTGGACAGCAGAGCCCCTGCAGGGGACCAAAGACTTATTCCCTGCTAAGAAGCGAGTATACTACTGCCAGGAGAGGAGTGCTTTAGAGGAGACGGGTCGGCCATAGTGTGAGAGGAAAAGACTGAATCTCTGCTGTGAGACTGCAGGCCTTGGTGTGGTGTCTCTAGGTGAACACACTTGGCCTCCCAAAAAGCTACAGAGACTAAGACCCCCCTTCAGACAAGAGAACACAATATCCCTATTTACTACAGTTGTGTTTTATTTATTTTTCATTTTTGGCGCTGAAGACCATTGGAAGTGACTGCGTTAACAGTACTTCCCCAGGCCTGTACAGACTGTAACTGGACTAAACTTTACTATTAGATAAGGTACCCGGGTATCCAACAGATCAGATATATAAATATATATGTACATATATGTACACTGGGTTTATATGTATTGTATGTATAGAGTTGATAAGATTGTAAATCGGTGTGTTATTTCAGTGATCCTCACTAAACTGCATCCATCTGATTTACACCTGTCCTGCTGCTGTGTGTAGTAAATCGCTTATTTTTCTGTATAGATTTTAGGTAAATTTATTTTTGGCATTGTCTCCTCACACTGAGGAGGAACATTAAGGTAACACACCAACCCTAGCTTGATGCTGGGTGTATGTAAACAATTTATCTATTTCTGGGGAAATAACATATCTGTGCATCTTACTCTAAACTTTCCATCTGTTTCCCCAAGTAAAAGCAAGTATTTTATGTTGCTTCTGCCTCCATCTCTGTTTCTGTGACTCACTGGATCTAGTACGGGCCTCTGGTCATTACACATGTACCAGTCTACCCACATCTGCTGTCCATATAGACTTATTTTTTAAAGTGTGAAATGTTCTTGATCTTTGTTCTGCTGCTGTAATACTGTAATTTCCTCCGGGATCAATAAAGTTTATCTTATCTTATCTTATCTTAGCCCCAAGTTTAATTTGAAATTGTTAAAAAAAGTTTTAAATAGAATATGTCTTTGCTGAGTTATCTGTTAAGATGGGGTTACATATTGAGTTGGGCCGCAACGCAGTTTGTGCCTCCAAAAATTGCTATATGCCAATGATACTTCTATGTATTTCAAGTGAATGAGGTCACATTGCAACCCTCAAGATTTAACGACAAGCAATTCAGAAAAAGTCAGCGCTAGTGATGGGCGAAACTGAAGTGTAAAATTTGGGGTCCATACCGAACACCCAGTGTTTGGGCAAGGAACCCGAACACGGACTTCCATGAGAAGTCCATGTTACTGTTCAGGATTGGCTGGGGGGCTGTAAAAGAAAGCAAAACAGTGATTAAAACAGCAGCATTAGGGTACCTTTACACGCCGCTACTGGATGGTGGCAACAACCGGGTACTTCACGTGCACGAGCACGCACAAACGGTTACAAACGGTAATCGCATCACCTTTACACGCCGCAACAAGGTGCGCTACAGTGGGTTACATCTATCTCTAGATACACCGCCGGGTGTCTCAAGTTACCTTCTGCCGAGCACCTTACCTCATTTACACACCGCTACAACAAGCTAATATGGGCGGTCCTGGTGCAGCAGGGACAACACATAGGCGTGCCACAATTGTGGATTACGAGACGTCCGTACGCTGATAGGACAAAGCAAGAACATCATGATTGGCCAGGCATCGCAGGAGGCTGATTAATACATGACGCTCGAGCAATTGTGTAGTGTGACTGGTCAGCTCCTTAAATATGCCGCCCTATGCAGCAACAACCAATCGTAATGCAGGAGCTTCCTCCAATGATCGCTGAAGGGGGGTGGTTTCCCGGAGGCTGTGTCACGCCCCAGGTACATACCAGGTACATAGCATGGTGTAATGACAACCCCTCTGTTCCTTCTTTACACGCCGATACAGGTCACTACAATCGCCTGGGTAGCCACCTGTTTCAGGGCAGTGCTCGGAAACAGGTGCCGCTACTGGCGGGTGGCTACAACCGTCTTCACACGCCGCTACCACGGGTTGAATTGGTGGTGCAAGATACATTTCTCTCATGTACCCGGTTGTTGCCACCATCCAGTAGCGGCGTGTAAAGGTACCATTATACTTACCATGGACCGCATACTTGTACTTCTGGACCACTCGTTAATCTCTGGTTTATTCACTGGACTTTGCCTTCAACAGCCAATCACAGATGCCCACACTCTGTGACAGCATATGTGATTGGCTGTTGTGCCCCCAACTAATGTACCAACACCTGTGACTGGGTGCCATTGGCAATTAACCTGCCATCTTAAAGGGTGTTGGAATAAATAAATAATAAAAAAAAATGCGTAGGGTCCCCTGTATTGTTGATACTCAGTGCATATAAAGTGGACAGCCACCTCCAGCTGCCTGGAATTACTTTGAATTGCAATGCCTTGGTTCAGTGGCATTAAGGTGACAGAAGGGGTTAAAGACAGCTGAGTTTTGACAGCTGTCATTAAGCCCAGATTGATAATGTTCAGGTTTTTATGAGACCTGAACATTATCAATCATATAAGTAAAGAGTTAAAATAACACACACAGAAAATTCCTTTATTTGAAATAAGATACACAGACAACCCTCATTTTCCCATTTATTATGCCCAAACATACCCTCTGACAATAATCCACAGCGATATCCATTTGCCTAGATGCAGTGAGTGAAGAAGTTATTGTCCGATCACCACAGCCGCTTTCAGATTGACTGAACCGCTGCTGTGGCCTCAGATGAACTTTGACAACCCCGCTCACACAGCCATGGCTTAGTCAGTCTGAGAGTGGCTGCTGCGGTGAGTGGACCCTAAGGTGTCTATTCACAACATGAAGCAGAAGTAAGTGAGCTTCGCTGGACACCGCTGAGGATTATTGTCAGAGGAAAGTTTGGGGTTAATAAATGGGGAGAATGAGGGTTGTCTCTGTGTTTTATTTTAAATAAAGGATTTTTCTGTATGTGTTTTTTTACTATTTATTTATATGACTGATAATATACGGGTCTCTGCGAAGCCTTAATATCAATCTGGGCTTAATGATAGCTGTTAATACTCAGCTGTTATTAACCCCTTCTATCACCTCAACGCCACCTCACTAGGGCATCAGGAAAAGCAGGTACAGCATCGGTAAAGCATGAGGAATTGGCGACTCTTTTGAATGTGTCAAGATTTGGGGCTGTTGCAGGCTGCTCTTCTGTAGCCTGGGGGGCCCAATAATGATGGGCCTTACCACTCTGAGAATACCAACCCCCTACTGCTTGGTTTTTACCTTGGATGACAATCAAAAATAGGGCTGAACCCACACATTTTTTTAAATTATTTATTTATATTTTGTATTATAATTTTTTATTTTACATAATTAAAAAAATAATAATAATGGGCTCCACTGTATTTTTGATTACCAGCCAAGGTAAATCCAGGCAGCTGGGGTGGCAGCCCATAGCTGTCCACTTTATCTGCACTGAGAATCAAAAATACAGGGGACCCATACACAATTTTTTTAAATTATATATTTATTTTAACATCCCTATAACAGCAGGTTTGTTTACAATGGCAAAAAATCACAGATGCCGGCACAATGGGAAGGGATGCAACAGGCAATCATAGACACTGTCACAGAGAGTGGGCATCTGTGATTGACTGTTGGAGGCCAGTAAATATACTGGAGGTTAATAAGTGGACCCAGAAGTAGTGTTACAACAAGTGTGCAGTCCTCGATAAGTTTAATTATGCTGGTTTAATTACTGTTTTGCTTTTTTTTACAACTCCCAGCCCCTAGCCACCATTTTATAACTGTAAAGTCCAGGTGTGGTGTTCGAGTACAAGATCGGATCAAGTCCGGTTCCGAACCTGGACTTTAAACAAAAAGTCTGGCTGGATCTGCTGAACTTGAACATCTGTGGGTTCACTCTTCTCTAGTCTGCACCAAGTGGATTTTCTGTGACATGGATGTAACAAGTGACTGAACCTTGTGAGTCGCAACGTGACCCTATTCACTCGCACTATGTTGTGATGTAGCATTGTCATAGTGTGAGATCTATTGTTTTGCAAACTTTGTTCTGACTAAAGTTGCTGATAAGACAGTCTTATTTACTGACTAAAGTCAGTAAAATGTCAACTAAAGAAATGCATAAAGATCTAAGATGTAGAATGTCATATAAAATACATGAATGTTAAGGGGTTAAAATAATTACCTAAAGCTGTATTTCTTTCCTCCAAGATTTCTACCCTGACCAGCTGATTAACTGGATATGGATCTTCCAACCTTTCAATAAGGCCATTGACAACTTCATCATGGTTGCCTGGAAATATTCCCAAGTGGTCTCCAGGTTTGTATTTCAGCTCTTGATGTCCATTTGTGTGAAGTCGAAGGAATATAGTAGATCGACTACAAAATGTATTTTAGTTAGTATTCGACTATAATGAAAATACATGCACATACATTAACATGACATGATTCAGATATTAAGGTTAGACTTAAACTAAAAGAACCAAAGAAGGAACTCATGTTCTTGTCACAGGAAAGGAGGTACCGTATTGTCCACTTCCAAAGGTAAAGTGAAGCTTATTTACTGCAACTGCAAAGTGAAGAAAATAGGATCTGGTACAAAGGATTCATATGTCGTAGGGATGGGGGGACTTATTGCCAGAATAAGAACTAGTACCAAATGCTCTTACCATGTTTGTGTTGGGAAGAAAAGTTAGTACAACTAATATACACTCAAGAAAGGTTTTTGATACATAGTTTTTGCCAGAAAACTTTTAAACTAAGTTTCAAAAGTCATAATTTTTTGAACAATGCAAAGCTGTCCAAGAATTTTGAGATTTTTGGGATTTTCACGCAATTTCAATGAAGCAACCCTTGATCGTAAAAGTCTTGAGGTACAGGGGCATAATGTATGCCACAAAGTTTATTCCCTGACTGGGTCACATTTTTTGTCGAGATACACACCAAGACGTAATCCACCTTAGGCTTCACTTGAAGAGCGTACTGATGAATCAGGTGCTTTACCCTAGCCCTAATCAAGATTGGATTGAAAATCACTGGTCTTGGTGAAGTACTATTTTATTTAACACAATCACCTCTAAGCTCTATACATTTAATTTATTGATCAAAAAGTAATTCTAATCATTTAGAAAAAAAATTGTTATCTGATTCTACAAACGTCAAGTACACAGCATCAATTACAATCTCGGTTTTAATAAAGTTTCATCTTTTTAATGATTTTTGAAAATAAGTAATAATCAGATGGGGCCAAATCAGGAGAAAATGGTGGAAAGCTGATAATTTTATAAACAGATTTATGGTACGTTTTTGCAGGTCAACACAAGACTTGTAGGTGAGTGCATTAACCGGCAAAATGTCTATGAAAAGATTTTGCTGAAGTGCCAATCCTTGCCTCGTTAATATTTCTTAATCACAATTTCAAGATGACATAATCTTTTATGTTAAAACTTAGCACATGCACGTATCAAAGCTAATTCTTGATTCGATAGCAACAGGGTTTATTTTTGTATTGAAATATTTCAAGCCAATTATTTATCAATATCTCTTCTATATAGAGTCATTGTCCTCTTTATGGGCAAGAATTCTGCCCTTAAAGGGGACCTTTTACCAATTTTTCATGTTGAACTAGACATAATAGTGGTTGTAGAGTGGAGATAATGCAGAGATATTAGCAATCAAAGTATTTGGCACCTATTGAGTTAACATTTTAAGTTCAAATAAGTGTTATCAGAGTTTTCATTGGAGGCATATACTTTTTCTCCCTGTATGATGCTGACCAATCATAAGCAGGCAGCAACACTCAGGAGAAAGAAGAACACACCCACATCATAGCTTAGAGCAGATTTCTCAGTGTGTGAGATGTAATGATACAGTCCTTATTTCCTGGTCTAACCTCTTGCATGATTAGAAAGCACAGATGATTAACACCCTTCATATAAGGTCCCTGTGGGGGCATTAAATATATACAGTATACATACATCAATAAATAGGATGGTGATGGTAATAAAAAATGCATCATTTCATGTTGAACTGGACACACAATGTAATACTGTAGATATATAGGATAATACCATATGTTTATTTAACTCATTTTTACATCTTGTACTTTTTTTGGTGGAATGCAAAGTGAATCAGTTTTATCAGATATTTAATAGATATTCTATGAACATAGCCATGTGCGGCTGACTTAAGGCCTCGTTACACGTAGCGATATCGCTAACAATATCGCTGCAACATCACAGGTTTTGTGATGTTGCGGCTACCTCGCCAGCGATATCGCTGTGTATGACACGTAACAGCAAGTGTCCCCCCGCTGTGAGATCGCTGATTGTTATGGAATGGCCTGGACCATTTTTTCATCGTCGGTCTCCCACTGGCAATGCAGCATCAGTGTGTGTGACAGGGAAAACGACCAATGATGTCCATGTTACACCTGTGACAGTGACAGATCCCAATGACAGTCGGAGGTCGCTGCATCGGTGAGTAGATATGCCTGTGTGGCATCTCACCAGCGACCACTTAGCGACATTCCAGCGATCCCTGCCAGGTCGTATCGTTGTTGGGATCGCTGGAATGTCTCTAGGTGTAACGGGGACTTAAGGGTACTTTCACATCCTCAGGATCTGATAAAAATGCAGATGTGAAAGGAGCCATAGAGCAAGACATTATATGAATCAGAATACTATTGCATACACTTTTTCTATTTTCAGAATTAAAAGATCCTAACCTTAAATGTATAAATGATAAATAGATGTGACTGGACATTAGATTGTAGGGGAGGTTTACTAATCCAAATGTTCAAGGATTGTGAACATTTATGCCAACAATATAAATATGTTTTAAACAAATTTTGTACTTCAGTGTTGAATTTTTTTAAAGTGTCCAGTAAAAGGGTATTGACTGTAAATATTTCAACTTGTGCAAATTTCCATGCATCTTTCAAAGTATACCGTAGCTTTCTAAGTGCAATACTTTGAATTAAACTAGAAGTCTAATATGCATTTGGCCATCCACCACCATCATCACTGCTGTAGTATAATTATCATCACCATCATCATCTGTATCATCTAATCGAGCTGTTTCCTCTTCCCACATGTACGCTTTCCATGTACACAGCTTTCCTTGGCAGCTGTCTCTGTGAAGTGCATATTATCTCTTTTTGGTACGCTTTCCATGTACACAGCTTTCTTTGGCATCTGACTGTCTCTGTGAAAATTTGTCTCTGTGAAGTGCATATTATCTCTTTTTGTTATGACTATTTTCCTACCCATCACTTCCATGATCTGTTGTATTCCTCTTGCTTTCTTTATGCTGGCATATCTTTGACTGATCACTCCACCCCCTCCCTCTCCTTTATAACCTGTATTAAACACTCAGCTTTGCATCTGGTCTGTCCATGCCCACCCCCTCAGTCACACCTGATTACCTTTAGCTGGAGATATATTCAGACCCATGGGTCTGCTCCAGACTTTAGTCTGATCCATGTATTGAATAAAGTGCAGCTTTCTAAGTGCAATACTTTTAATTCGACTATAATTAACCTGGAATTGACTGTAAGGTAGTGGGATAGAAATCCACTGGAATGTTTCTGTTTCTTTTCACTTACACCCCCATAGTACTTCATTTCTTATTAACTCCTCTAATCCCTCCACCTAGTATGGAACTAATCCTTTCTCCATCCATCCTCCCCAGTCATCCCACCTCCTCCTCAGAACTTCCCCTCCACATACAATCCTTTCTCTCCAGACACACACGGCCACATCATGCCCTATCCTGCTCCCACCTTCTAATGCTCCCTCTGCTGCTCCTCATTTTTGGTAATGGACCAAAGCATTTCTGCTCTGGACTATCCCTAAAACCTTGCCCTCCCCATCACATCCCCACACTCATTTCTAACACCCTGCAACGATCTTTTACAAGTTTTCGCAACCCTAATAACCTAATACCCATTCAACCAGTCCCCGTTCCCCCTGCCTGAAGAACTATGGAACGCGCTCTCTGTCTGCTACAAACGTTCATATATCCATGACCTATTTATCACCAACAAACTCTCCTTCCTTGACATCACTGAAACCTGGATCACACCCTCTGACTCAGCCTCTCCAACTTCACTTTCGTATGGCAGATTCAATCTCTCTCACACCCATCACCCCAACAACAAACGTGGTGGAGGAGTTGGCTTGCTCCTGTCCAATATATACTCATTTACCCCAATCCCACTAACACCCTCCGCTACTCTTCCCTTGTTTGATGTGGACTTTATCCGCATCTACTCCCCCTCCAACCTCCAGATGGCTGTCATATACCACCCCCAGAGCTAGCCATCACCACCTTTCTAGATCACTTCACCACCTGGCTACTCCATTTCCTTTCTGCTGACATCCCCACTATCGTCATGGGTGACTTCAACATCCCCATGTACAATTCCACCTCAGCTGCCTCTAAACTTTCACTATCTAATTTGAGCTCTTTCAATGGTCCTCGGTGGCCACTCACAAAGATGGCCACCCACTGGACCTTATTTTCACCCACCTCTGTTGCCTTATTAATCTCTCTAACCACCCCTCCCCCTGTCAGACCACAACCTACAGACATTCTCTTCCCTCTTCTCTCCTAGTGCACAATTGCCACTCCACAAACTCAATCATGCTCACAGAAATCTCAAATACCTTAATTTACACTCATTCTCTGAGTCCATTCTCCCCCTCACAGACATAGCTTCCTTACATTATACAGATGCTGCTGCCACAATGACAACAGTGCTTGATTTGGCTGCCCCTTCACACATAGCAAAACTCGCATAATCAACAGGCAAGCCTGACAGACCAGCCTGACCAAAGAACTGAGATAGGCTTCCAGGGTAGCTGAGCAGAGATGGAAGAGATCCCATTCAAACGAGCACCTTGCTGCGTACAAGCAGTTCCTTGCCAACTTCAAGTCCACGCTCACTACTGCAAAACACATTTACTTCTCATCTCTAATATCCTCCATATCTCACAACCCTAAACAGTTATTCAACACTTTCAGTGCAGGCAGTCTTCTGCCTTTGACACTGTAGACCATTCCCTCTTGCTACAAATTCTCTCATCTCTTGGCATCACAGACTTGGCCCTCTCCTAAATCTCCTCATATCTAACAGACTGGACATTCAGCGTCTCCCTTTCCCACAGCAACTCCTCATCTCGAACCCTGATTGTCGGTGTTCCCAAGGATCAGTTCTAGGACCCCTACTCTTCTCCATCTACACCTTTAGACTGGGACAGCTCATAGAATCCCCACAGTTTTCAGTATCATCTCTACACTGATGACACGCATATCTATCTCTCTGGACCTGACATCAACTTCTTAATGAACAAAATCCCACAATGTCTGTCTACTATGTCACCTTTCTTTTCTGCTTGCTTTCTAACACTAAATATGGACAAAACAGAGTTCATCTTTTCCCTATTCTCTATAGCCCTCCACCAGACCTATCAATCAAAGTCAATGGCTGCTCACTTTCCCCAGTCCCACATGCTTGGTGCCTCGGGGTAAACCTCGACTCTGCCCTTTCTCTCAAGCCATATATCAAAGCCCTTGCTATCTCCTGCCAACTCCAAGTCAAAAATATTTCCTGGATCCATTCATTCCTTGACCAAGAAACTGCAAAAACAATCATGCACGCCCTCATCATCTCCCGCCTCGACTATTGCAACCTCCTACTCTCCAGTCTCCCCTCTAGCACTCTTGTATCACGCCAATTTATCATAAACTCTGTTTCCCGACTAATCCACCTGTCTCCCTGCTATTTCCCAGCCTCTCCTCTCTGCCAAGCCCTTCACTGGCTTCCTATTTTTAAGAGGCTCCAGTTCAAAACCCTAACTATGACATAAAAACCCATCCACAACCTGTCCCTCCATACATCTCTTACAAGGTCTCCCGGTACTTACCTACACACAACCTGCGATTCTCTCATGTTCTCCTTCTCTACTCCCCTCTTATCTCTTCTTCCGACAACCGCATCCAAGATTTCTCCTGTGCTACCCCCATACTCTGGAACTCTCTGCTTCAACATATCAGACTCTCACCCACTGTAGAAACCTTCAAAAGAAACCTTAAGACTCACCTCTTTCGACAAATCTACAACCTACAGTGATCCTCAGTCTAATAAACTGCCGCATGACCAGCTCTACCTCCTTCTTGTGTATCCTCACCCATCCCTTGTAGACTGTGAGTCCTCGCAGGCAGAGTCCTCATTTTGTACTTATGTGTGCTTTGTGTTGCTTATGTTTATTATACCTGTCTATGTATGCCCCTTTTCACATGTAAAGCACCGTGGAATAAATGGTGCTATAATAATAATAATAAATAATAATAATAATAATGCAAGATGTTGAATTAATTAAGCCAACTAAGAAGCCACGTAAGGAAAAGAAAGTTGTCTAAGAATAACATCTTACATGAAGTAGCAAGTGAGGTAAATGATACTTCTTCTGCCTGATGTAGTTTTAGTCTAAGTTTAAAATAGTTAATTTAAATCTACTTCTATATGCTGACTTAATGGATATGTACATCATTACTTTTTATTGTTCATTTGCTTCCTAAGAGCAGAGTTAAGAAACTGTTCAAATATTCTTAATTACATTTTTCAATTATTTTGCAGCTATAGAGTGTCTATAAGTAGAGATGGGCGAACCCACAGATTTTTGGATTTGGTTGATCCAGCCAGACTTTTTGTAAATTTCAAAGAAAGTAGACAATCCAGCTTCTCTTTTGAGGTGATTTATTACAAATTTGTTAGATGCATTTAATACAGGGGTCTCAAACTCCAGGCCTCGAGGGCCGCACACAGTCCAGGTTTTAAGGATTTCCATAGCATTTGTCAGTTGGTAATCAAATTACCACCTGTCAAACTCTAAGGAAATCCTGAAAACCTGGACTGTGTGAGGCCCTCGAGACCTGGAGTTTGAGACCCCTGATTTACAAGGTAGGTTTAACCATGATAGGTGTCAGACACAGCTATGAATTTCAGGTGCATGCAAAGACCCTTAATCATGATGCACCTGAAACACGTAGCTGTTGCTGACGCCTATCATGGTTATGCAAATAGAGTCTGTGGAGCCTATCATGGTTAAACCTGCCTTGTAAATGCATCTAACAAATTTGTAATACATCACTGCAAAAGAGAGACTGGAGTATCTTCTTTCTTTGAAATTGAAGTGTCCAGGCCAGAGCAATGCCTGAATTCGTGCTCCTGTTGGTGGCGAAGATTGGCTAATGGTGAGCTGGACTTTTCTTATAATTTGGACTTTTTTAAAGTATGGGATTGGGACCAGACTTGACCCAAACGTGAGTTAAACCCCGAACCCAGACTTTACAGTTATAAAATGGTGGCGGTAAGGGCTGAGGGGCTGTAAAAGAAAGCAAAACAGTGATTACAGCAGCAGAATTATATTTTTCGAAGACTGCACCACTTCCTGGCCCACTCATTAACCTATGGAATTCTGCTTCCAACAGCCATTCATAGATGCCCTGTCCCATTGTGCCGGCTTCTGTGATTGGTTGCCAATGGCAATGAACCTGCCATCATAGGTGTGTAGAAATAAATAAATACAGTAATGTTAAAAATGTGCATAGGGTTCCCCTGTATTTTTGATTCTCAGCACAGATAAAGCGGACAGCTATGCACTGCCACCCCAACTGCCTGGTTTACCTTGGCTGGCAATCAGAAATACAGTGGAACCCATTATTATTTTTAAGTTATTTTAAATATAGTGAAAAAAATGGACGGCAGCACTTCCTTTAAAAGTGTACATCCACGGTCCGGGGAATAAATCCACAACTGTACATTTTTAAATGAAGTGCTGCTGTCCATTTTTTTCACTATAATGCAAACCTAAGGATTTGCGGTAAGAGGGCTTGCACTCGAAGTATTATGGTTTTTGTGCTGTTCCATTTTTTTTATTTTAAGTTATTTTAAATAAATAATTAAATAAAGCATGGGCTCTGCCCTATTTTTCTTTGTCATTCAAGCCAAGCCATTGCCATCCAGCTGAGGGTTGGTATTTTCTGCATGGTGAGGCTCATAGTTATTGGGCCCCCAGGCTATAGAATAACAGCCCACAGCTGCCCCAGAAATTGATGCAGTAATTAGAATTAAAAAAAGGATCCAGCTACGTCAGAATGGAATTTTTATTTTCATTTGCAACTTTATGGAAGCATTGCAAGGCAGTTCTTCATGACAGCATTTAGCACAGCACACATCTATGTATTTCAAGTGTTATACACAACCTTAATCATGATCATCAATGCATCAGAAAGAGCTAGATAAAGTGCTACGAACTAGCGATTCTAATGAATGTGCCAATTTCTGGAGAGGCTGCAGACCCCTATTCTGTAGCCTGAAGGCGGGAGGCAATAACTATGGGCCTCACCATGCTGAGAATACCAGCCCCATTTTCCTGGTTTTACCTTTGCTGGCAATCAAAAATAGGGCAGAGCCGATGCATGTTTTTAAGTAATTTATTTAAATAATTAATAAAAATATAAAGGGCTCCAGTGTATTTTTGATTGCCAGCCAAGATCAGGCAGCTGGGGGTGACAGCCCGCAGCTGTCTGCTTTATCTGTGCTGCGGAGTTTAATTGTTTAATTATTTTTACACAACTATGACTGTGGGTTTGTTGCCAATATACCAATATATATGGCAACCAATCACAGACTTCGGGACAATGGGTGGAAGTGCAACATGCAATCACAGACGCTGCCACAGAGAGTGGACATCTGTACTTTGTTGTTGGTGTTGGAGGCAGAGTTCAGTGATTAAACTGAGAGGTTAATGAGCATGACCTGTAAATGGTGTTACAAGCATTTAATCATTGCTTTGCTTTCTTTTACAGCCTCCCAGCTGAACCTGAAGATCGTGTATGGGATTCATGCTCAAACACTAGGTGTTCGGTCCCTTAAATTTACAGTTTGGGTTCACCCATTGCTAACTATAAGTCCTTTATCTAGTTGAGTGTTCTTCAAAAATTATACAAATCCATCAGAACTCTTGCTCCTGATTCCTCTCTCCTCTCCCTTCCCTTGTAGTGTTTCAGGGAATGCAGGAGGGAAATCTGCCTGGAACAGGGGAAAAACTATCTAAGGTTTTATGGACACCATTGAAAATTGACTATAGACAAGAAGGAAAGAGGATATAACTGTAATTCTGGAGCTGTGCTAATACATAAAAACATATGAAGACAGCAGCATCCTGCTCACACAGACTCACATCCAGCAAGTGTTAGTCCTCGGTTCCACTAGCGTTTAACAGATGAGTGCAATCTGATAAAACATCGGATTGCACTCCAAATTGGCATGAGAAAAAAATTGCAGCATGCTGCATTTTGCATCGAGTCTCGCCTCACAGGCACCTATATATAAGTCTATGGGTGCGAGTAAAACATCACACTACACTCGGATAACATTAGAGTACAGTGCGATATATGCCTAGACAATCGATGGAGGTGATGGGGAGACTATAATCTCCTCCGCAGCTGTGATCCGATCACAGGATTGGATAACAGTTGCCTGACACTCGGCTCATGCTCGTAGCAGAGCCTGAGCTGAGGGTCATTAATATATCACATCTGATGCTCATGCATCGTATGCCATATGCTACTGGAACACTCCCAGAAGAGAAAAATCTGACACTTTAATCAGTCTGCAAACTGCATATAAGGAATCTGAAAATGAATGATGGATGAAAACTGCAGACTAAAACTTAGTGAATTGTTATTAACTTAGAGCTAACACCATCATATGTAAAAATATATTTTTTGTATTGTCATGGGTGGGTTTGCATAACTTTTAAAGTACATTAGTAGGTAACAATATTATCTGAAATTATTACAATCTTTAGTAGTAATAATACTGCATGTATTAGTCAATGGATCGCTATTTCCAGAATTTTAGTAACATTTACTGTACTTGTTAATAGTACTTATCTCTATAATTCTTTTTATTGATGTCAAACATGAAATGACATTGAATTCATGAGTCATTACAACTTTTTAGTACCTGGAGCTTTCACTTTGTAGATTCTGTCGACCTAACAGTCTTGCACCATACACCTTCTTTCTGTGAATATTGTAGAGGGCTGGTAAGACAGAAGTGTAACATTAGAAGTATTATATGGATTGTGTGTGAATGTACAAGACAAAGAAATAATTTAAGGTGTTTTGCCATAACAATTGTACATTTTAAAGTTCATTTTAATCAATATATTTTGGAGTAATACCGTATATACTCACATATAAGCCGAGTTTTTCAGGCCAAAAATTGGGCTGAAAAGTACCCCCCTCGACTTATACGCAAGTCATACGCCCCAGTGGTACACAGGCGCCCCCTCCCCATGAGTATACAGGCCCCCCCCATCAGTATCCAGGGCCCCCCCCCCCCTTGCTCCGGAAACCTGTAAAGTAAAATCATTATACTTATCACTGTCCTGTCGCCGCCGTCCCCGCCGCTGCCATCGCGCTCACCTGGCTTCATCTGTCTTCTTCCGGCACCCTCTGGTCGGCGCAGGCAATGACATCATTGTCTGCGCCAGAGGAGGAAGCCAGAAGAAGACCGATGAAGCCGGGTGAGCGCGATGGCAGCGGCGGGGACGGCGGCGACAGGACAGTGATAAGTATAATGATTTTACTTTACAAGTTTCCGGAGCAAGGGGGGGGGGGCCCTGGATACTGATGGGGTGGGGGGCCTGTATACCTATGGGGCTGCTGTATACTACCACTGGGGCTGCTGTATACTACCACTGGGGCTGCTGTATACTACCACTGGGGCTGCTGTATACTACCTCTGGGGCTGCTGTATACTACCACTGGGCTGCTGTATATTACCACTGGGGCTGCTGTATATTACCACTGGGGCTGCTGTATAACCTGTATACACCACTGGGGCTGCTGCTGTATATACACTGGGGAGGCTGCTGTAACACTGCTGGGGCCTGTATATACCACTGGGGAGGCTGCTGTATACCACACTGCTGGGGGCTGTATACCTGTGCTGGGGTCAACCCTCGGCTTATACACGAGTCAATAGGTTTTCCCAGATTTTGTAGGCAAAAGTAGGGGGGTCGGCTTATACATGGGTCGGCTTATACACGGGTATATACGGTAATTATTTTCACAATTGGATGTGTTTGAAAAAAATTGTTCCTGTGTTACATAAAGGTACCGTCACATGCGGCAATATTGCTAGACAATTTCACTGGCAATTTGCTGGTTGCAGTAAAATCATGGACACATTGTTCCATTTGTACATTGCAACAAAATAGAACAATGTGTCCATGATTTCACTGCAACCAGCAAATTTGCTGAGAAATGGCCTAGCAATATTGCCGTGTGTGTCGGTACCTTTATAGTCCCTGATGTGTACTGTGTAATGACCATGTCTAACTGACTCTACAGGGACATGGTCTGATCATACCACATCTCCTTGGCAGGGGAGGAAATAGAAAAGTATACAGACGTTACAGCATGTGATCATACATTATTCTTTTTATTGTTGTAGTAATCTGCCCACTGAGCATTTTGGGGGATACTCAAAGGGTAGCTGACACGCCCACTCCAGGGCCGGGGAAGACTTGATACCGGGCAGTTACTAATTGTTCTCACGTCTTCACTTCTCGGTTCTTTTCACAGGGACAGACGGGGTACGAGTCCCGGTCCCGTGACCCTGGCTGTGTCATTTTAATAAAGGGAGTGATGTTAGGGAAAGTCTGAGGGGATAAAAGGGGTATTCATGATGCCACCTGCGGTATGCGGCCACCACTACTGCAGAACCTCTGGGGATGATGGCCAGCAGCTTAGATAGTCTCGCTCCCTGCAGGCGGAGTGCATTCCCCAGGGCAGTGGAGTGGTTTCCCCGGCTTGTACCTTGGTAGATGCTCACTCAGTGATTAGTACCCTCGATGTTTCAGGTGGCCCCCATGACCGACGGTCGCTGCTAATAAAAGTCTCACTCACCACAGCTGCAGTTCTGTTACTTTTACTTCAGGGGTTAAACATGGCCACCAGATATGCTCTCTGCCAGTCTCTGGTACTTTGCTTGCTTTTTCTCCAGAGCCGGGTTAGTACAGTTAAGCCACGGTTGGTGCCCTTTCTCTACTTTCTCTCGGTGTCACAGTCTCTGATGGGTTTCATCTCTCAGTATTATAAGGGATTAATTTCATCTGAGGTGAGCGGGTCGTCGCTTTGCCCCCCAGGCTCTCAACGCCCTTCGCTACACAGAGGTCAGGTACCGGTAGCCACGGGTGCTTCTGTGTGTCCCGGACACCATTAGGATCCCTCCCGGGCACTGCTCCCTAGTTCGGCCACCTTCCCTAAGATGTGTCAAGTGTTCGGCCCAGCTCCCGTTAGGAGTCTGGGACCTCCGGTTTCGGCTTGGGCTTGAAGCTTCCGCACCGTCTGCAGGGTTGGTCCCTGTGTCCTCCACCAACCCCTCTGTCTCGTCAGATTCAGGCGTACGGGGGTCGATGCCTCATCTGCACCCTTAGGGCCCTCCTCTCTGTCTCTACTGGGTTGTTCTCTCCCTCCCTTGGGCGAGCAGGTTGGTATGGCTTCAACCCACAGGAGTAGGCATCCACCACCTATACTCTCCCGACTACCACTCATCCGTCAGTTGATGTTACTCTCCAGTCTCCTACTACTGAACTGAACTAACACTGTCCCATCCCCCTTTTGTGGCCTGGGTCCTCCCTCAGGGCCCACCCATTGTCCCAGAGGCCTGTCACTACGTGTGTGTGTGTTGTGTTTTGTGGCTTAACCATACCATCCCAACACCTGAAGAACAGGGGTACTACACCTACTAACCACAGAAGTTCAGTACCTCTGGTGGCGGTTTGCCCGGGGGGGCGCCACATAGCAGATTTGATGCAGACAGGCATGTTTTTCATTAAAATGAGTCCATCCGGTTTATTAAACCCATAGACTGCCCAACATGAATAGTCCCATTTGCAGAAACATTAGTGTTCGAAATAATAGCAGTGCAATATGACTAATCAGATTATTCACTGTTGTTGGTATAAATTATATTACCACATGTCAAACAATTAACCAGTTGTAGCATTAGATTCTTAGAAAACAAATAGACTCAGCATTCATGATCTGCATGTTTTTGAATCTATGTATTTGAATAATTAATTGAAAGTGGGTGTGTTCAAAATAATAGCAGTGTGGAGTTCAATTAGTGAAGTCAAGCATTCTATGAAAATGTTGATTGCTCTCAGTGGGAGAAACAAGATAAAACAAACTTGTAGTTCTGATACCTTTTAATGGCTAACAAAAATAAAATAAGTGATGTTATAAGGCGAGCTTTCGAGACGTCTCAGGTCTCTTCATCAGGCAAGTCGCGAAACCTCGCCTTATAACATCACTTATTTTATATTTGTTAGCGATTAAAAGGTATGACAATTACAAGAATGTTATCTTGTTTCTCCCACTGAGAGCAATCAACATTTTCTCAACTGGCTAACACAGTACCAAATCTTTTTCTTAGATTCATTCTATGAAGAAACAGGTGTGAATCAGGTGGCCCTTAATTAAGGGTGAAGCCAGCACATGTTGTAAATGCATTTCTTCTTGAAAGCCTGAGAAACATGGGTCGTTCGAGACATTGTTTAGAAGAACTGTGTACTTTGATAAAAATGTTGATTCGAGAGGGTAAAACTTATAAAGAAGTGCAAACAATGATAGACTGTTCAGCTAAAATGATCTGTGATGCTTTAAAGGGATCCTGTCACCTCCAGAATGCCTCCTAAGCTAGCAAAACATGTCCCTGCAGCATCCATTCACTAATCTCACACTCCTTTTGTCTCCTAAAAGCATCCTGTGAAAGTGTATAAAAACGTTTTAATACTCACTCATTAGCAATGTTAATTAGCAGTGGCTATATTCTTTAGTCACCAGGCCGGGCTGTTTTGCAGCCTGAATGATCCACCCTCTCTCTGTCTGTGCTGATGTTATGTGGAGCTGAAGGCAGGACTAATGATTTGCATTCTGTGAGTGATAAAGAGGGGGGAGGGCAGAATCTGCACAAGCAGAGCACAAGCAGAGCACACAGACAGAGAGAGGGTGGATACTGGAGCCTGCAAAACAGCCCGCCCTGGTGACTAAAGAATATAGCCCCTGCTAATTATAATCACTAATGAGTAAGTATTAAAACGTTTTTATGCACTTTCACAGGATGCTTTTAGGAGACAAAAGGAGTGTGAGATTAGTGATGGGATGTTGCAGGGACATGTTTTGCTAGCTTATGATGCGTTTTGGAGGTGACAGGATCCCTTTAATATGGAAAGCAAAACCAAAGAGACGTGGCATAGCTGGTAAAATTAGTGGAGTGGGGAGAGCCGCGGCTTGGACGGTGATCTGTTACTATGCACATTAGATATCAAAGAAGTTGTAGAAAGAACGGCACTCACCCAAAAAATCCGGCATCAGTGTTTATTTCCAATTTTGCATGAAGACAAGTGCAGGGAGGAGTGGGAGAACGGACACCCCTCCCTGCACTTGTCTTCATGCACAACTGGAAATATAAACTGATGCCAGATTTTTTGGGTGAGTGCTGTTCTTTCTACAACTTCTTTGATTTCTGTGTGTATATTGCAGAGCACAATGTGCCTCTGCTATTAAATCTGCTATTTGCAATGTAGCCACTCGCTGCTTCAAACTGGTAAAATATTTCCCTGTCTGTTTTTACAGAATATTTTACCTTGAAGAAAGAATTATTTGTGATCTAATGATGTGCTATCTGTATGCTCTCTCTTGCATCCTCACCTGCCCTCGAGATGTGGTATGATCACACCATGTCCCAGTGTTGAGGGTCTGTTAATACAGGGCCCTGGCAGTCCTGGGCAAGGTAGGGTTTTAGTTGCAAAGCAGACCTGGTTTTGCAGTATGCATCCCGGATGGCTCCTCAGTGCAACAGTTCAATTCAGAGCTGCTTCTGCCCTTCTGGTACCTCTAGCCTCTTACGGTTAGGGCCACCTTTTAGACAATGTTCCTTTACTGTGAACACTATGTAGACACCTTCATCCAAGTCTCTGCTGAAGCTCACCACCATTGTGCCGGAGGTATCAGTCACTTTCCAATGGCTATATTCAACTCTTGGGATGACCCAAAATGCAATTCATGGTTGGCTTAAGTCTATCAGAGCAGGAGCTATACTTAGAGCCATACACTTTAGATTTCAGTTGTTGAAAATGAACAATTTCAACTAAGAACAATTAAAACTAAGAACAAATGATCATTTCAACTGAGCAATCACAAACCCTTTTCATTTGAAATAAAGTTGGCCATGCTTGATATATTTTGTAAAAAAGATTTTTTTTTTTATTAGAAAAGTTTTGGAGTTAATTCACTGGTGTTGTTCACGGTGGTCTACTCATGATGAGAAATCATGCTGGAGTTAGATGCTCTGGATTCATAAAGAGGTGCACATCTCTTCATGAATCTGGAGCATTTGACGAGTGTGGCTCCATGCACAACACTACAGAAACATCACTACAGCCTGGTACTGCAGTGAGCTTTCTGTTATAGAGAATGCCACTGCTCAGCATAAATTAGACAAGCTGTGGCATCTCCCATACCACTCATTGTCCAGCACCAGCTCTGCCCATTTTGTCAGAGTTGGGAGAAACTGGCATGAAACATCAAATGTCGCTAAATTTAGGTGAAAATTTAGCTACTCTTCAAAGCTTTTACTCAAGAATTCCATCATGAAAGTGTTGATGAATTGGTCTCTATATCTATAAATTATCTTTTCTTGAAAAAATATTAATTGATAATTCATTTGATCAATGCCCGTTGTCACTGAATATGCATTGCCACACTGAATGATTATAATGGGTAATATGTGTATAAAAATGTATATAACTGTGTCGGCATAATGATCTGTTGTCAAACCTTCATGCAACCAGTAACATGCTATAATTAAATGTGTGTGGAGAGCTTTATAAAACAGCTATTAGTTTTGGGTCATAGGGAGCAGTTTCAAGTGTGGGAACCTCTCGCTATGATGTCCAAATGTCCTTGTTTGGTATGATATAATAAGTATAAAACAATTAGTATAAAAAATAAAAAATACCTATGAAATATATACTAAAAATATGAGTTATTATGACTATTATGACTAATTAAATTAGCTTTAGGCTGTGATTATACTGCCACCATGGGATCTGTTTTAAGTGGATCTATAAAAAATATGGCACAGATCATAATTGATCTTATTTACAGCAATAAATCCATCAGGTTTCTTTCAGATTTCCCTTTTTTTCTTTTGCAGTTATATTCGATATACAGTGAAGGAAATCATTATTTGATCATTGCTGACTTTGTAGGTTTGCCCACTGACAAAGACATGAACATTCTATTATTTGAACCAAAAATGTATTTTAACAGTGAGAGATAGAATATAAAAAATAAAATCCAAAAAATCACATTGTCTAAATTATATAAATGTATTTGCATTTTGAAGAGAGAAATAAGTGTTTAATCCCGTACAAGCCAGTAGGAGTTCTGGCTCCTACAGACCAGTTAGCCGCTCCTAATCAACTTGTTACTTGCATTAACCCCTTAAGGACCAATGACTGATATATCAGTCATGGCTTTGAACTGTCACTGCGTGTAAACGCTCTCTTTGGTCAAAAACATGCAGAAAATATCATCCTAAATTTACCACTAACATGAAGTCCAATATGTCATGAAAAACCAACTTGGAATCACTGGGATAATAAGTTGAAGCGCTTCAGAGTTATTACCTCATAAAGTGACACTGGTCAGAATTACAAAAATGAGGCTCTGTCCTTAAGGGGTTAAAGACATCTGTCATAAATTGTCACCTGTATAGAAAACTCCTGCCACATATTCAGTCAGACTCTAACCTCTACAACATGAGCAAGACCAAAGAGCTTTCTAAGGATGTCATGGAAAAGATCCTAGACCTGCACAAGGCTGGAATGGGCTACAAAACCATAAATGAGACACTGGGTGAGAAGCAGACCACTGTTAGTTGCCAACAAGGGTTTTGCCACCAAGTATTAAGTCTTGTTTGCCAGAGGGATCAAATACTTATGTATTTCTGCAAATAACTTTATATAATTAAGACAATGAGATTTTCTGGGTTTTATTTTTGATATTCTATCTCTCACTGTTAAAACTAACTTACCCTTAAAATTATAGACTGATCATGTCTTTGTCAGTGGGCAAACTTACAATTCAGCAAGGGAAAAGAAACCTGTCCGAAGGAAACCATAGAATGGATCAATAAATAGAACCTAATACTATAAACTGGATAGTATTCATGATTAAATATGAAATTCATTTTTTATACCTTGCGTGAGCTCTGGAGCCTCAGCTACAAAGCTGATCCGGTACTTGCTCCTCTTCCAGCTTCGGTCATTACTTATCAGTGAGTTGTTCGCTTTTTCAATATTCACATCATCGCCCACACAAAACACATCACAGGCAGCCTGTGTACAACATAGGTCAAAAGTAATCTTTGTTATTCCAAGCCACATACTACCAAAAAACAAGTGAAAACTCTTAGGCTGGCTTCACACTTGCAGATGCATCTGCAGCGTTTTGAAGATGCATCTGCAAGTATCAGCATGCAGACTGCAGCCGCGGTCTGAAAGCTCTCATTCATTCCTATATGTGAAGCGTCCGCAGGCGGATGCCTGCTTACAGATCACACTCTCCCGCCCGCACCATGGACGCAACATCTCGCGTCCATGGTGCGGGCGGGAGAGTGTGATCTGTAAGCAGGCATCCGCCTGCGGACGCTTCACATATAGGAATGAATGAGAGCTTTCAGACCGCGGTGCGCCCTATTATAAACATAGGGGCCGCGGTCTGCATGCTGATACTTGCAGATGCATCTGCAAAACGCTGCAGATGCATCTGCAAGTGTGAAGGCAGCCTTAGTGCTAGTGTAATTGCACTGCGTGCCTAGTGGTCTCTGTCATCAGATAAAGAGTCTTAGTATAAATTTAAGATGAGGTCCATCAACTAATGAATGCCAATGCAGGTAAATATCTTTTATAATGCATTTTTCATTGTTTGTTCCTACACATTGCAAGACAAAATACACAAACTTTTATATCATTTCGTCAAACAAGTTTCCTTGAAATAGATGTTTTGATTTATGGTATGGATATAAGTCTAGAAATATAATCCTGGTGTTCACTGAATTCAAATGAAAGAGGTTATCCAGCCTTTAAAAAATGATAACTTATCCCTAGAGAGGTTTTCCACTACTTGAACAAAAACCAACCACTATAGTTCCCCCATATATAATAATACCAGCCTATACTCAACTCTGATGCAGGTGCCGTTCCAGTGATTTGGGTGCCTGGTCTCCTTCAAACAAATCCGGAAGAAGTCAGCAACAGCAGCTTTCATTTATTGTCAGGTGACAGCTTTGTCCAAAGGAGGTGAATGAAGCAACCACTGATTTGCTGCAGTGATTTGTTGCAGGGCTCACATGACCTAACAATGTCAGGCTAGTCCTGGGAGACCAGTTCCCACACTGGAGGTGAATTTAGAGTATTACTATTTACATGGGGGAAATATAGTGATTGAAAAGGGGTTGTTCAAATAATGGACAACTCTTTGAAGATATGCAGCCATCGATATTAAATTATATGTGGCAAACCAATGTCATCCAACCATCAATCAGATATTTAAGGAAGCCTCCTCCGGGCTTACATCCACCAACAAATTGTTTATGCCTGTGCCATATTTTTCTTAGCAACTGTTCAAGATATTTCAGCATTGTTTTACTTACTTCAATAGAGAAATATCTAGAGAGGCCACTGGCTACATAAGTGAATACCCGGTCTGTTAAATGTGGGTTAACCCACTTGAGGTTCATTATAAACAGACTAATGATAGATATGACGGGATTAATGGGTTATTCTGGTTTTCTTTTGTGTCTAGTTCACAACTCCCCACACTCCTGACTTCCTGTTTACAGGGAGGCAGTGCGCTCCTGAAAGTTGAGTTTAGACCAACATCATGGCTGAGCCTGAACCATGCTTCTTCCTGTACTGCAAGGAGAGGCTGTTTATTGTTAGAAATAAAGCTAGCCAGATCATGCTGGCCAGTGGCAAAGCAGCACTTACTAGATCATATGCAAAGAACTTGTAAGTGCTGTGTTCCTTACCTTGGAAATCACACACTTCTGATAGAATATAGGTCATTCTTTAGGTTACCAGCCATTCTACAGAACTCAGAGGCTTAATAAAAGGTAATTTGCAAACTGTCTTTTTTTAAAAGCACTTTTACTTTTGATCTATTTATGATTTTGAGAAAACCCTTTTAAATATTAGGTTACCGTAAATATGTTTATTCACTTGAAAAAACTTGAATGATATGTAAAAGATGGCAACAGATCAGAATGAATAAAGAAAATATGAACAAAATATCCATATTCTATCTAGACGCATTGGACTATTTTATATTCATGAGTATACCTGGAGAAAAAGGGCACCAAGACTGATTCAAGAAGCCTGTTTCAGCAGAGCCTGGCGTTAATGTCCATTATAGATGCAACATTCCCATTTGGTGCTCAGTCCAAAGATCAAGTATGATGAATAACAAGGAAAAAAGAGATGGCACTCACCGGGATGAATTGCTGCGGTGCTTTATTTAAAGGTTCGTTAGAACATTGTGCAGGGAGGGGGTGCCTGAACAGACGACGGCACCGTTTCGCGCACTTGTTGCGCTTCAATGGGTCAAAGGCCTTTGACCCGTTGAAGGTCAACAAGTGTGCAAAATGGTGCCGTCGTCTGTTCAGGCACCCCCTCCCTGCACAATGTTCTAACGAACCTTTAAATAAAGCACCGCAGCAATTCATCCCGGTGAGTGCCGTCTTTTTTCCTTGCTATTTTATATTTATATCCAGCATGTTGCAGGGGATGGTTAATTATTTCCATTGTGAACTGTGATGGCCCCTTTACACGCAGCTACAGGTAACAGGTTTTTCACAGGTAACTTACTGGCTGCAGTGAAATCATGGAGACATGGTTCTATCTTGTTGCTGTGTACAAATGGAACTATGTCTCCATGATTTCACTGCAGCCAGTAAGTTACCTGTGGAAAACCTGTTACCTGTAGCTGCGTGTAAAGGGGCCATGAGACTGTACATTAAAATCACTTATGACAAATTAGGATGGCATACTGAGTTAAAATTTGTAGCATTGTTTAGCTCAGCCCTGCTATATCTATACTCACTACTACAGTTGATCTAAGGACCTCATCACGTTCAATCAGATTTATCTGAAGCTGCACAAAAATAACTTTAATAACAAACAAGAGGCATATCAAAGAGCTAATTGGCAAAAGGTTATAGGTTGAGGGTCTTCTATTAATGGAATAGTATATACATGATATTTTCTGTATGCTGGCCATTTAGCATAGTCATTTAAAGGATATTTAGAAGGCCATTTTAATACAATTTGTATTTACCCTATAAATTCACCCATAAGCACTATAGATGTGTTAGCTAGCTATTAGTTAAAACCTTTACCTTGAAGACTTTTTTAGCCCATGTTCTGAAAGATTCCTCTTGTCCACATAGTTCATCTCCCTCCCCCATTTTTAAAATTCGTTCTCCTCCCATCTCTTCTAGTAGAGTATCTACAGCTCGGGCAAAGGCACAGAAATGAGGGTAAGCTCTTGAACCGAGTCCAAAGACTGAGAATCTAGAGTAGGATAAAAACAAGTAAAGACCACACTATTATGCTGTCTAGGCTTTGTAGAGAACCGGTTGGCACATTTTTACTTGGTTAAGTTTCATTTGTAACTCTGTGCTGACAGGTTCCCTTTCCTTTCTCCTCCTGTTCCTGTTTGTGCCTTGTATTGCTCATAATTATTTTAGTTGTTTATGTATGCCCCTTTTCACATATAAAGCACCATGGAATAAATGGCACTATAATAATAATAATAAATTCATCAAATAAGGTCATATTAATCTATAGGTGAACCATATTATACAGCTAGAGTCATACATATGCATTTGTCATATAAATCCTCCTCAGACCTCACGTACACTGTAGTGTACAATGGTTTTAAACTATATAATTTAATTTTGGATAACTTGAAGTGGAAACTGTAGTGCACATAGTACATAGAAGATTTTTTTTAAATTTCACGATTTAAGATAATGTTACTTGGCCTTGTATATTTTTACATTGAACACAACATAACTCAATTAAAAGACTTATGGGTCTGAGGAGGATAAACCAGTTTTCAAGTTCCTATCCATTTAACCATTAAATGTGTTGTCTCAGGATAAACATTGGTGGCGTATTCAGGAGAGAAACAATCTTTTCAGTTCTGACGAATTCTAATGTTGAGCGAGTAGCGAAAAATTCACACTTGCTATACTCATGACGAGTAGTTTTTATTACTTGCATATTCATCTGAATAGCGAGTCCAATGTTAGTCAATTAGTGATAGGTATTTCCGGGACATGGCGAGAAGGTGGACTTTTTTTACGATTTCAGTGCCTAAAACACCTTGCCGTGCCCTCGAGAGAGCCTAACATCCAAGAATCTTTCACCGAGGTGCCAGCTCACTTTGTGAACTGAAGGGAGCTGCCAATTTGTGATGGGTCTAACGATAGACCCATCAATCACGAGCACCAGCGTTACTTGGAGAGTAACAAGTATCACCAATATTGTACTATTCGTGCGAGTAGCGAATAGTAACGATTACACTCGCTCATCACTAACAAATTCCCATTGCTGGAAAGTGGTGGCAATAACATAACTTCATTTTCAGTTGGTTGCGCTCTTTTTTTTTGGAAGACTACATGTTTGGCGATTAAATGGGGTACTTCCAAGAAAGGTAGAGAAGACTGAATAAGTAACTAAGCTGGACAATGGCAAAGGGGGCTGTTAAGATTGACCCCTGGTTATTGGATATTGGTGTTTTATTTCACAAAATATCAAACCCAATGATGTCTCATTTACTCTTCCTATGCAAAAATGTATTAGATAAATGTTTTTTTTTTTTTTATGAGTGAATTATATTTTGTTAGCATTATTAATTGTGAGTACTGTAAATAGACTGTTCTGCCCTTTTATGAGCAGCAAATAAATGTTCACAGTATAATACTAGTTACAGCCGTAGTGGTCATTACTTATACATTTATGTTTTTTAGATGTGTTACACATGATCTAGCAGAGCTCTTATAGTTACAAGAGTATGACCCCTTTAAGATGATTCATTTAGAAGGAACCTCCCCCTGCTTCTCTGGATGAAGGAGAAGGCGGACTTCTCCTGAGAAGATAAGAGATGTCCCTGGCTCCTGTCCCTCTTCCTACAACTTTCCTCCTCTCCTGTCAGATGATTCCAGTAAAAACACAATATACTTGTGGTAGAATGTGTATACAGGTTGTTATGCAGCTATTGTATAGTTGTACTATGATTCTCTACCTAAGTTAATGCTCCAGCAGTACATGCAGGCAGATTGTACAACAGTGCTAGCAGCATGAACTTTGCCCTAGATAGCCATGTTAACTCCATTCTATGTTATACTTACTGTTACTGTGCAGTTTCTGTAATGCTCCAGTACTGTTAGTAATTGTATTTCTGTATCATACTGCTGTGTTTGTGATATGCCAGTACTGATTCAGACTGTTTATTCCTTGTATTATAGTTTTTACTGCAATCAAGTTCACCTAATCACCTTAATAAATTTAGATTACAGTCTGTTCCTTGGGGAAGTGAACGAGGGTTAAGCTGTATGCTAGATATCCACAACTCCACATGTGGAAGAAGGCAGAACATAGACAAAGAAGACTTTTCACTGCATTTTTCCTTTTGAGCCAGACACAAGTGACTGCTGAGCACCCTAGCACTGCCAATTTTTATATAGCTGGAAGAAACTTTCATGAAAACGCTAATAGTCCTAAACATTTTGTTCAACTCCTAAGTTGTGCCACAATGTTGAAACTTCTCAAAGCAATTTACAACACAATGCTTGTCAAAATTGCTTTACTGTTTCCATTTTTTCAACATTTACATATCATGGAATCGTGATTCTATAAACCCATTGCTTTTTCTTCTTGGTGCTGTAATTTCAATCGTGAGAAGAAGGAGTATAGATATCTATAGAAAAATATCCTATCCTATACTTACCTGACATTGGCTAAGGGACCTGCACTTCCAAAATTATCTCCAGGGCCAGTCTCATCTCCAGATGACTTTCGAGCATCAGCAGAAGAAGACACGCTGTTAAAACGCACCTTGTAGCTCCTAAAGCAAAACATAGTATTAATAATGTAAAGTGAAGGCAGAGTTCATAATGTAGAGTTCATCACCCATGTACAGCGCTGATGCAAACATACAAGGAAAGACATTTTAGAGAACCCCATAGTTTTGCCATGTGCAATTAGAGGTTTTGCTTAACATGAGAATTTAGTACATCATTATTATTGGTATGTTTTGGATACAGTCTAGTCATATTTAGTTTAATTGCGCTATTTTATATACGAAATCTAATTACTTTGATTTGTGATTCATAGATCAAGACCCTGTCTCTTCACCATCACATCAAAATTTGACAGTTCTTCCTATAGTAGCCAAAGGGAATAAACAGTGGCTGTCATGTGTAAATTACTCATTCTGTACATTAATATTTCAAAATCATATCAAGAGATTAAGGATCTTCACAGGTGCCCATTGACTAACAGTTGAGTTTTATGGCATTTTAATTAAAATTGTGCTTGTATAATAGAAATATATCACATGTTTAAATGAGCTAATCATTGTTAAAACCTATTTACTTTGTATGTGAATTTATAAAAATTCCTAAATGTTTTCAGAGAGTCAAGTGTTTATTAGAAGCGTCAAAGGGTTTGAACGTCATGCACTTTGAGCTTTCAGTCAGTGGTGAAGACATAGTGACATTTATTATGTAGCCTGCTCAGTTTTCCTTCAATGTAGAAAAACTTATACCAACACATACCCTCCTGATGGAGGGCAAAAGGACTCTTTTGACCTCCCTCCATTAGCCAAATACAGCCTCAAAGGAGCATCTAATGTATTTGTTGAGAGCTTCTAGCTTGTATATATAAGGGTGTGATGATGAATCTACCAAAAAAATACACTTATTGCCCGTCCCCAATACTTCTGAAAAAGTTCTAAAATATCCAGTTTTGTTTTTTAAATACCCCCTATCTTTTTGCATTTTGGTTTATGGGACAGTGCCATATAAATCATGTACGTTTGTAAGTATGAAAATGAGGACCAGTTGGATGCAGGGAATCTGCCTTGATGGCATAAAGTTAACTCACGTTCTTTCCTCCATGTTAGAATTAGGATGTCTCATCTCCATCAGGGCACAACCAAATTTCTGTAACAGAGAAAGCAGTACTATATTGAGATATTCCTGTGGTAATATAAGACCTGATCAGTTGTTCTTTTTCCTTTCTTTTGCCCCAAATATAATATACCGTATATACTCGTGTATAAGCCGAGTTTTTCAGCACAAAAATTGTGCTGAAAAGTGCCCCCCTCAGCTTATACACGAGTCACTATACGGCTGAGTGTGGGGAGCGCATTGTCCGGGGGCTGTATCAGGCAGGGGGAGGCTGTATAGTGAGCGCCCGGTCATGTGGGGCCGCTCATTAGTGCAATGCAATATGCACTGCATCCCCCTGTCCATCAGTGGCAGGGGGAGCTGTGCATATTATATTGCCCTCCCCCAGTAGTATATACAGGCCCCCAGCTCCACCCCCGTAGTATATACAGGCCCCCCGCACCCTCCCCGTAGTATATACAGGCCCCCCGCACCCTCCCCGTAGTATACAGGCCCCCCACACCCTCCCCGTAGTATATACAGGCCCCCCGCACTATATACAGGCCCCCCCGTTTCCCCCCCTAGTGGTACACAGGCCCCGGTTGCAGCCGCACACCTGTAAAAGAATCGCTTTCATACTTACCCTCCTCGCTGTTACCCGCGCTCCTCCGGTCCCCTTCCCGCTTCTACCCGGCGGCCGGCGCATCCACAATGACGTCATTGTGCGTGGTCACATGATGCCGGGTAGAAGCGGGAAGGAGACGAGGACGCGCGATCACAGCGAGGAGGGTAAGTATGAAAGCGATTCTTTTACAGGTGTGCGGCTGCAACCGGGTGCCTGTGTACGAGTACCACTGGGGGGGGAAACGGGGGGGCCTGTAGATACTGCGGGGGGCCTGTATATACAACTGGGGGCCTGTGTACCTGTACCACTGGGGGGGAAACGGGGGGTCCTGTAGATAGTGCGGGGGGGCCTGCAGATACTGTGGGGGGCCTGTATATACAACTGGGGGCCTGTGTACGTGTACCACTGAGGGGGGAAACGGGGGGCCTGTAGATAGTGCGGGGGGCCTGTAGATACTGCGGGGGGCCTGTATATACAACTGGGGGCCTGTATACACAACTGGGGGCCTGTCTATATCACTGGGGGGATGTATATATCACTGGGGGGCTGTAACCTCTGATGGGGGCCTGTATATACCACTAATGGGGAGGCTGCTGTATACTTCTGGGGCTGCTGTATATACTGCTGGGGCCTGTATATAGCACTGGGGAGGTTGCTGTATATACTGCTGGGGCCTGTATATACCACTGGGGAGGCTGCTGTATACCTCTGGGGCTGCTGTATATACTGCTGGGGCCTGTATATAGCACTGGGGAGGCTGCTGTATATACTGCTGGGGCCTGTATATACCACTAATGGGGAGGCTGCTGTATACCTCTGGGGCTGCTGTATATACTGGGGGGGCTGTAACCTCTGATGGGGGGACTGTATATACCACTAATGGGGAGGCTGCTGTATACCTCTGGGGCTGCTGTATATACTGCTGGGGCCTGTATATAGCACTGGGGAGGCTGCTGTATATACTGCTGGGGCCTGTATATACCACTGGGAAGGCTGCTGTATACCACTGGGGCTGCTGTATATACTGCTGGGACCTGTATATAGCACTGGGGAGGCTGCTGTATATACTGCTGGGACCTGTATATTCCACTGGGGAGGCTGCTGTATACCACGGGGGCTGCTGTATATACTGCTGGGGCCTGTATACTACCACTGGGGAGGCTGCTGTATACTACAACTGGGGAGGCTGCTGTATACTACCACTGGGGGGCCTGTATACCACACTGCTGGGGGCTGTATACCTGTGCTGGGGTCCACCCTCGGCTTATACACGAGTCAATGGGTTTTCCCAGGTTTTGGGGGCAAAAGTAGGGGGGTCGGCTTATACACGGGTCGGCTTATACACGAGTATATACGGTACTTCATATATATTTTTACTAGGCAGAAATGGTGTCTGTGTATCTCTTAAAGCGGTTAAAATACTTTTCAGTCGTCATCTATGCATCACTATGTATAAATGTGTTTCCAGCCTGAAGGTAACTTGGTTGACAATTTATGTGTACATATAATAACTTTACTGCATTATCCAGTTCTTGCTTTGCCTTTTACAACATCAACCCTCAAAATAAGGATTTCCTGTTGTTCATACCTCTCCATTTTCTGGTGGGTCTCCATTTCCAAAGGTGCTGGTCACCACTAAGACGAGGGTCTCATGCTCTAGGTGCACAATATCGTATTCCTCCATTGGTGTCGTCTAGAGAGAAAAGATTTTGCTTTATAAATTGTAATGGATGCAACAATGATGCACAGGTAAACTAAAAAAGAATTGTGTGTAAGGCCACGTCCATGCATTGAGTATTTGGTGTTTTTTACCTCAGTATTTGTAGCCAAAATCAGGACGGATAAAAAAAATCCAGAAGTGGTGACGAGTTTTTACTATACTTTTCCTCTGAGTTTTGGCTACAAATACTGAGGTAAAAATCTCACCAAATAGTCAACGTGTGCACGTGGCCTAGCTCACCTCGGAGGGACAGACTTGGATTTTATTGGGTAAAATGATTTGACACTTCCCACATTTTAAAGGTGACAGAAAAAGTGGACAGAGTTTAGGGGCAACTGAGGGACTTCCAAAAGGCCAAATCCTTTATTACTATTTAGAACACAAATTGAAAGGAAACTATAGAAGAAATCTATTGTAAAATCACAAACAAATAGGCTAAATTCACACATGATGGAATTGGTGTGCATTTTAATAGCAATCAAGAGAATGAAATCTAATTAATTTCATCCAAATGGTAATTTATTTCACTTGGAAATTTCTATTGCTAAACCTGTAGTACGAATCTAAAACTCTACAGAATATCAATTTCTGTTGGAAATGTTACCACTTTAAGAGTAGGAATGAAATTTGCAGTAAATCCTCCGCAAAATCTGAATATAAAATCCATTCCGGATATACTGCGGAAATGTTCTCACAAACTGGATACACTGTATAGATTTCCTCTTTGAATGTCCATGGTGGAAAAATCTCAGTGTATCACAGTAACATGAAATCTCATATATACACAGTGTATTTAAAATGGATTATTGTTAGGATTTTTAATCAGCAATTTATGCTGCAGATTTCACCATTTGCATTTCCTTCCATTGATTATACAATAGTTAAGTATAAACCCACTTATCTTTCTTTTAATGTTCTTTTTATTGAATATATGAAGCAACAGAATACAACAAATAGCTTGTCAAAGGTAGAAAGTACAAAGCATAATCAAGCAGAAATATAATAATCAAACCTTGGGGGGGAAGGGAATAGAGAGGTCTCAACTACTGGTCCCAGGGATGTAGGCAGGACCGAAGGGTATGGTAGAAGACTAGGGAATAATCCCATCTAGGTGTTAAGAGCAAAGTAGAAATGAATTTAGGGTGGTACACAGTCCCGTAATAAGTAAAACATGGCTGCATAAAGGGATAATAACAGTCTGTGATTGAGACCCAAGGCAGTAAATTCGTATGTCTTTTGAGAGGGAATAAAAGGTAGAGGAAGAGTAATGAAGGGGAAGGATAGAGAGAAAGGGAAAAGAAAGCAGAGAAGAGAGAAATAAAGTCAATCACTCCGTGGGAGACTTGATAAAAATTGCTAACTGCAGCGTTGTAACATGTGAAAGGGTGAAGACGGTATGTCCTCACGTTAACAGAGTTATTTAAATCTTGCTGAGATAATGCAGTCTCTCATAGAGGTCTGTAACAACCAAAGTAAATGCAGCTGTGGATCTGTAGTACAACCATGGAGACTACAATATTTCAAATTTGGGCTATCTCAGCTGTCCGATGTATCGAGTCTATCTCTTTAAGAATTTGTAGTTTTGAAGGAATCAGGGAAGAATTCCACTGGGCAGAAATCAATATTCTGCCTACTGCTAAAATATTGCTAGGCAAACAAGATAACAAAGCTTCTTTAGGCTGTAACAGAAGGTTGAGGAGAGCTTTTTATGGTGTTAAGTTCATTTCTCGGTCCAGGACTTCTGAAATAATCTTACAGACAATCTCCCAATACGGCTGTATTTTAGAACAGAGCCACTAGATATGAAAGTGTGGCGCCCCTAAGGGTCCAGTCGCCACAGTGGTACTGCACCTTACCCAGAGGTTTGGTACCCCCACCCCAGGTAAGGAGGGGGCACTACCCGTTACCCACATGTGTGCATCCAACACTAGCCACTCCAGCCCAGGAAGATGGAGGGAGCTGTCGTACCTCATCTCTGGCTGGAGACAGGGGCTGAGATAGGGAGTTGGGTGGACCAGTAGGAAAGAGGGAGCTTTTGAAAGAACCAATCAGAGAGAAGAGCGGGAATAGGGTGGGACAGTGACAGTAGAAATTTCTGGAAAGGGGTTCTGTTCTGAGGAGACAGAGTGAGGAGTGCTGTCAGAAAGGAGAGAGCCGTGTAGGAGCACCAGAGACAAGCAGGGGTCCTATGGACATGGGAAGTGAGAAATACATCCATGGAGCCCGAATCCATTTTTGGTCACAGGCAAGTGGAGGGACCAGGGCCCCTGAGGGTACCAGACCCAGACTAGTTAAGGGACTGCAGGACTCAGCTTAATAATTCGGAAGCGACTGTGCCTTCAGGTGCATCTGCCAAAAACCACACTTAATTGTTGAGAAGGTGGCCGCATAGGGGCAAGGGACTCAAAGGAGCTTACTCGTGAGGGATCGAGACCACTGGATTGGGACATTGAGTGTGATGTGCCGGGCAGGAGGAAGCGAGCTAGCGCAGGGAAGATGACTCTGTGAGGTACATAAAAAGGGAGTACTGGTCAAATGCCACCAATCTACCTGGGAGTGGCTGGATCTCTGGCTCGGAGGACACAGCACCCGGCTGGTTGTTGAAACCAAGAACTGTGAGTAAACTGTGGAAATTGCACCCGCTGTGTCCTCAATTTATTACTGCTTCATCTTCCATGCACTAGATTGATAACATCTGCTAATAGACTTTATAACTGCCCTGGAGCCATGCTCTACCCGTGGAGAGCGATAACAACTCTGCTGTGCCACCAACCGCCCTAGTGGATCTGTACCACAGCGTCTGCCATCCACCTAATTGCTGAGAACCAGGGGTGGTGTCACAACAATTACTTCCATATAAACTATTTCCCCATTTTCACTGGCACCGCCGGGGCCACGGAGCCAGGTGAGCCAATGTGACATCCTCAAAAGAACTGAAGTCCTGGTTCCGAGTGTTCCACGGCTCTGGCAGGTTATACAAAAGTATGTCCCAGCTTCAGCGTTGCACCTCCAGCATAGTTCAAAAGTAGAAGTGCGCCACCTCTTTAATTGCATCGGGGTGCGATACCAGTGGGATACTACTTTATAAGAGTTCTCCTGAAACCCACTTATCAATTGTAAAAATAAGACCACTGCAGTCCAAACACTTGCATAAAATGTAGTAGATTGCACTTTACAGCAAACACAATCTTTGCAGCTGGTCAAATATCCTCCAGAATATATTTTTTCTGCATCAGCATGCAGATGCAAAACAAATACCTCAGCATGGCTGACATGGTACCCTACTCCCCTTCCAATCTTTCAATATTCGCTGTAGATGACTTCAGAAAACAAGACTGAATACAGTGCAGCCTAACCAGGTAATAGATGTCCAAGAAAGGATTTTATTATACTCACAGGAACAAGGTAATAAAAATTGCAGTGTAAACCAAAAAGCACGGAGACACGCGAAATGCCAATCCTAGCCTTTCCTTTCTTGGATATTTATTACTCAATTGGGCTGTACTATATTCGTTCTTGTTTAGAGACGAACTATGGTCCAAATCAGTACTCTCTATAGCCGTATTCAGGAGCTGCACACATTTTTTGACTTTCCGGTATCCCAGGCTTGCCATATAATTTGCTGTGCTGAAGCATCATCACCCGTGTGCTGTGCTGCACACAGATGATGTCAAATCAGGCCAGTGAATAAAACGCTGCACGAAGGAACTCTTAAGGTACCTTTACACGCCGCCACTGCAGGATGGATACAACCCGCTACAGGCTACAAATGTAGCTTGTCGCGCCAATATCGCCCGTAGTAGCGGCGTCTGAAGACGGGACGACACAGCCGGCTACAGATACATCTGTATCCGTGCACTGCCCATAAACAGATGGCAACAAAGCCGATTGTAGCGAGCTGTATCGGCGTGTAAAGAAGGAACAGAAGGGTTGTTTCTACACCATGCTATGTAGCTGGGGCGTGACACAGGGTCCGGGTTTCCGCGCCCCCTTCAGCGATCATTGGAGGAAGCTCCTGCGTTGCGATTGGTTGTCGCCGCACAGGGCGGCATATTTAAGGAGCTGACGAGTCACACTGCACAATTGCTCGAGCGTCAAGTATTAATCTGCCTCCTGCGATGCCTGTCCAATCATGGTATTTTTGCTTTCTCCTATCAGCGTACGGACGTCTCGTAATCCACAATTGGAGCACGCCTATGTGCTGTCCCTGCTGCACCAGGTACGCCCATAGTAGCTGGTTGTAGCGGTGTGTAAATGAGCTACAGATGGCTACTTGAGACACCCGGCGATGTATCTAGCTGTAGATGTAGCGTAGCGTAGCGCACCTTGTGGCGGCGTGTAAAGAGGGTGCGTTTCCCGTTGGTAACCGTTTGGGCGTGCTCGTGCACGTGAAGTAGCGGTTGGTATCCATCCTGCAGTGGCGGCGTGTAAAGGTACCTTTAAGGACTGGAAATTTGTGCGGCTCCTTTCGACTACAGAGAACACTCACCTTTACTGGGGCTGCTGCCACAGGAATGAAGAAAGGGTTAAATGTTAATAATAGATGTGGGCAACATGTCTCTAGGGGGTGCCCACCCTCCCTAGAGACATGCTGTGCACTCAGGTGTGCATGTGAGGGGTTAATCTGGGCAATTATAGTATTGCCGGCTATTGTCAGCATTTTCAATTTTATGAATGAACCCTGCGGCTCCTCACTGTGTAATAGATACAGTACGTAAGTATGTAGTGCATGAGCCGCTAGCATTGGTCCTGAAAGCATTAACATTAGGTCTATGGCGATGCACTGCCCATAGACCTAATGTTAATGCTTTCAGGACCAAGACTAGCGGCTCATGCAGTACGTACATTATGTACTGTATCTACTACACAGTGCTGAGCCGCCGGGTTCATTCATAAAATGAATGAGGGTGAAAAATGCTCATTACACCCTTAGATAAATTCCTCAAGAGGTGTAATCTCCAAACTGGAGTCACTTGTGGGTGTTTCTGCTGTCTTGACATGTCAGGAGCTGTTCAAATGTGACATGGTGTCCACTATCTGTTCCAAACAAAATGGCGCTCCAAAATTCAAATAGCGTTCCTTCCTTTCGGATCACTACCGAGCTACCAAAAAGTAGATCACCATCACATATGAGGTATTGGTATTCACAGGAGAAATTACAGAATAAATTATAAGGTTCATTATTACCTGTTACCATTGTTTAAATACAAAAATTTGGGGCACAAACAACATTTGTGGGAAATTTTTATTTTTATTTACTAGGCTGAACGTCATAAAATTCTGTGAAGCTTCTGTGGGTTTAAGGTACATGATGTAAAGTAGACATGTGGGAAATGTAATTTATTAACTATTTTGTGTAGCGTAACTCTCCGGTTTAAGGACATAAAAATTAAAGTTGGAAAATTGCAAAATGTTCAAAATTTATGCCAAAATTCTGATATGTTCACAAATAAGCATAAAAAAATGACCACTAATGTAAAGATAACGTGTACGACAAACAATCTGAGAATCACTGAAATCCGTTAAAGCGTTCCAGAGTTATTATCGCCTATATTGACACTGGTCAGAATTGTAAAAATTGGCCTGGTCATTAAGTCCAACTTCACACAGCGGTGTGATCCGGTCCGGGGCTGTCTGATGTGAATAGGACAGCCCGGACCTGATTTGCAAACCGAACCGGAGGGAAAATATGCCCTCCAGTCCAGTTTGCATCCGGCATACAAAGATTGCAGCTGCAGCTGCAGAGATTTCACGATTGTGACTAGCAGAGAGCTGGCTGCGGTCCTGAAATCAGTTCAGGGTACAGCTCCTGGTGCTGAAGTTTAGCAGCGCTCACTCCTAAACTCCTGCACCTGACGTCTGGCTCCCGCATCCGATTTTATGTCGGATGCGGCGCGATCTGGTGCCATAGACCCCCATGTTAGGTGGCGCCGGATTGCACCGGATCCGGGAGGATCCAATTTGTTACGATTTTTCACCTGGACACAAAAATGTTGCTTGCAACGTTTTTGTGTCCAGGAGAAAAATCCAAATTCTCCTGGATCCACCTGGACAGATTGAAACCGGATGGCATATAGCTGCCATCGGGCTCCATCCGGCCTCATAGGAATACCATGGGGCCAAAATCGGATCCAGGGCTGTCTGTTTCACACCGGACAGCCCTGGATTACAAAAACCCATGATGTGAAACCGACTTAAAGTAAAAACAGGCTTTGGAGATAAGGGGTTAATAGAATCAGGAGTGTCTGACTCCTACATGCCCTATCATCAAGACTGACAAGAAAATCCACTGGCCTTAATGAATCAATGCCTTAGTATACAGTTACATAGCAGATTTGTTATAGAAATGTCATTGACCCACTCTTTTCATACATCAGAGCAAATGTATGTGATAGCCGTATGTGAACATAGCACTCACTAAATGTCCAGCCATTAAGCAGTAGGATTATACAAAGAAATCTTCAAGTGTGAAAAATAGAGTTATTAGTTATGCACCAGTCTAATTTCTCATTAGTCCAAAGACATTTTACTTGACATGCTGCATCATTACATATTTTATACAGGTTTAATAATGCAAAAAATACAATAGGCTGACCTTCGCATCAAAGGCATGCTTGAATATTTCACATAATGTTTTTGCATAGACTTCAGATTTGCCAGTTTCAGTCGCATAAAGAATTGTAGCTTTTACTCTTTTAGCCATTGCCTGTCCCATTAATTTTGCTGAAAATTTTACAGCCCTGTAATAAAATTATAGATGTGACAAATATAAAACATTAGATACCATCAATTTCTTGTACTGATTATTTTCAGACACTGTGATAAAATATACTACTTACTTGGCCAACTTTTTAAATCCAATGGCTCGCTTCTTTGTTGGAGTCCCATTTACTCCTTTCCAAACATGAGTGTTCCAAGGGTCAGGCTGCACATAACAAAATATATGTATGTTGTCAGATTTTGGTGTACTATAATTTGCTAAACTTTCTGTTGACTGCTCTTTATTTCCTCCAGCTTTTAGCTATGATCCATAATGGCCACTTTACACGCGGCAACAGGAAGATAGAAAACAGCAGGTGTCGGAGACAATTGTACCTTTTACCTTCAAAACACCTTGCAGATACCTGAATTACACGCAGCCACTTCAAGGTTTTTTGAAGGTAAAAGGTACAATTATCTCCGACACCTGCCGTTTTCTATCTTCCTGTTGCTGCGTGTAAAGTGGCCATCAGGCTGTGTGCAGACGGCTATGATATGACGGGTGAGTATGCTTTCTGGGGCAGTCTGTGGCGCACATATTTATATCATGCACTAGTTGCTATGATCAGTGACTGCATCTAAGGCCAGAGACACACTAAGCGAGATGCATGCGAGATACTCGCATGAGTCTCGCATGGCTCACCCGGAATGGTCACTGGCTCTTTGGATGTGAGCACGTCAGCTGCATGTGTTTTTATGCAGCTGATGTGCTCCCGTCCAGAGAGGTGGTGGCTGCTCCAGGTGAGTCATGTGAGATTCATGCGAGTATCTCGCATGCATATCGCTTAGGATGGCAACACACTGTCCGTGTGATATATGAGTCACTCGGCCGAGTGTCGGATCATTAACCCTGAATGACCTCTCCCTGTCAGGAAGGGAGTGTGGAGTTGCTGACAGGGACAGGTCGTTCAGGGTTAATGATCCGACACTCTCCCGAGTGACTCGTATATCACACGGACAGTGTATTTCCAGCCTTAGTGTGTCTCTCGCCTTAGTTGCATACTAGGCACTTATAAGGCTGGAAACACACTATCCTACTTACATGTGAGTCTCTCGGATGAGACTCGGATCAGTGACCCTGAACGGCCTCTTCCTCTCTGGACAGGCGTGTGATGCAGCACTAAAACATAAGCAGCTGACACTCCCATCCAGAGAGGGAGAGGCCGTTCAGGGTCACTGATCCAAGTCTCATCCAAGAGACTCGCATGTAAGTAGGATAGTGTGTTTCCAGCCTATGAGATCACTCACATGAGCATTTCACAAACGTGAGAGCTACTTGATATTTTATCAGACAGCTCTCAGACCAATGTTATACTATGGAACAGTGCCGACCAGCTCTTTTCTTTCTCATGCCAATCCAGCATGAGAAACAAATCACAGCATGCTTCGACTGGCAACATATATCACACCCATTCAAGACTACGGCTGTGTGTGAAACATCGGACTGCACTGGGATAACATTAGAGTGTAATCCGATTTATGCTGACAAAGACAATTGAGAAGATGGAGAAATTAAGTTCTCCATCTTCTCCTTACCTGTTATAATTCTCATATGTGAGAGAATCAGCTCACAGTAAATGACACTCGGCTTAATCTCTGCTCAGAGTTTTCTTCGAGTGTCAATACTATAATCGATTCAATTCTAGGAAGAGAGAATCATCGTTCATGTGACTACAGCCTCAGGATAAATTCACGCTAGATTTAGTGTATATAGATCTATCCTTTCTTACTTTTCCTCATTTCTCAATATATACAGGGATAAATGATGCTAGATGAGCAGCACGGAAAAAACAAATGACTGTAGATGGGGCTGCCTAGTTGAGTTTATGTACACTGCTGCCTTTTAGGGTTTTGCTAGTATGTCAGAATAATGTATTGAATTTTATTATCAGAAATGTCTGGAATAGTAAGGATGGGGACATGTATTTGTTCTGTGGGACAGTTCTAAATGGTCCTATCATGTCTAATTGCCAAGCTGCCTTTGACACAGGCCATCTGGAACTTAATGGAGGTATACTGTACATTTTATTTTATACAGTTGATGCAATATCCTAGGTATGACTTAACAATGCCTTTTAGCAGATTTTTGCCATTAAATCTATGGACATGTCGACATTTACATTGAGAGATTTTCCTATGGTATAAAGTAACAATGTAGAGATGATATGAATGGAACCTTAGGCTGAGTTCACAAGTTCAGTAATGACCATTAGAACAAATTCTATACAGTTACGTTGGCAAAAAAGTTGTGAAAACACTACTTTTTTGTCCGTTGTTAAATAAGTGATTTCTGCAGGGTCCGTCTTTTTTCTACATTGAAGTCTATGGAGATACATTAATGGATTGCTATTTAGCCATTCATTGTACTTTCATTTCTAAAGGATCTGTCTTTTGCTTACTGGATCTATTTCAAATGGAAGATAAATAGCAATGAGTTAACGGATCCGTTAACCATAGACTCTAATGTGAAAAATAACAGATCTCTGCAGAATCCATTCTAACGAATGACTACTGGACATGTGAACTCAGCCTTAGCTATAAAGTCTGTAAGACTTCTCCAGTCTCACCAGTGGTCAGTTTGCAGCTGCCAATCCCTCATACTATACACAGCAGCTCAGTGCACCCAAAGGATATGTGCACATACCATATTTTTCAGGTTGGTTTCGCCTCAAATCCACCTGAAAAAGTATTCAGAAAACTAACACCAAAACGAATAAAAAACAATGTGAAGATGACTTGCTGTGCATATGTGTCATCTTTTTTCACTTCTTTTAACTTCTCAGTTTCAAAAGCAATGAATTGGTTGCTAGAAGTGACCTGACTATTCTTCACTTATGCCTAGACCCCACTATTTTATATATGAAATTTAAAAACATAAAAAAGAGTCTTAAACAATTTCCACTTTACATTACATTAAAGTGATTTAAACAATTTCCAGGCCCATTTAACACTAGAAGTCCCAGAAATTTCGAGCTCCCCCTGAAGTCCCGAAAGAGGGTCACATGACCCTTACAATAAACTGAATAGAACTAACTAGAAACTAATGGCTAAACTCAATGAAAAACAACAACCTCCTGTGGTGTGACAGTAATGGCCTTAATTACAGAACAAAATACAGTGATTAGAGGATGTTAGCTAAAATTCTTCAGGTCATTCGACCCGTCTCTGGGTTTCAAAGGTAGAAATGTTAAATGACCCCTCTCTGGGACTTCTAGTGTTAATTATCCTAATCCACTAACCAATGAGATTATATATTTTAGAAGCACATATTATCCATATTTTGCGTCTTGTAAAATATAATTTGTGTAATTTTTATCTCTTAGTAGACTTAGTGGTTTAGGACGGGTCCCAGTGCTCAGACATTTCCCTGTTCACTTTCTAGGGTAAACAAACCATACTACCTGATATTCAAAGGAAGGTGTTAGACGGTAATTGAGCATTTCTTGGTGAAACACTGGCGTAATGCTCCCAGACATTGGGGGTACAATCCAGACCCAATCGGCGGGACAACCTCCACGACACCGGTATTCGTTTTCCATGTGTTTAATAAACGACTCTGTAGCAGAGTGATGATCTACAATTGTTACCTTATCACTCTGAGAAAAAAGAAAACAACTCATTATGATCCAAGAATATTCTCATTTTTTCTTTTATACACAGTGCGATACTTGGCATATGGCGATGCTGGTACTGTACCCAGACTGTGAAAAAACATCTTTCCATGTTCATTCGTAGTAACTGACATGGCTGCCATCTTTGCACACCCAGTCATGCACAGTAGCTGACTGGGTTTAGCGGTGGTCATATTGCTACCCTGGTCATTATTTTAGGAAGAAATGTGGCCATGGACATTATTGGAATTGTAGCAGGGGTCTGGGTGTAACACCCACAGGTGGGAGGTTAAATGGGGGCCAAGGGGGGCCGTGACCGGAAGTCTGCATGTGAGGACATGTTTGAAGAGAGCTCCTCGAGCCAAGCCTTAATAGCACTTCTAAAATAAAAATAGCTACATTACTCAAGATGGGAAAGAAACAACAGCTTAAGACCCCCAAGGACCCTGCGACACTGACCCCGCTCACCTTAGATGTCTGCCTCATCAGAGACCCACAGGAGACCCTGATGATCAGCCATGTGGGGAGAGAGGAGAGGTCCCGAAGCCTGCGGAGCCGCGAGGGTTACTGCTGGACAGCCTGAACACAGAAGGTGCATTGTCCCACATCCCCGGGGGAGCCTGCTAATACCGCTTACCGCCCACTTCTCCCCGATGGTCAGGAAGCAAGCACAGGAATCTTCTTCAAATGCCTTGGGCAAGATGGCGCAGGCTGCCATGGCTACGCCCCCCTTCTCTGACAGCTCTCGAGATGCACTCTAAGCACAGTGGTTGAAAGGTGGAGCGATATCCAGGAGCCCTCTTCACCCCAGGCTCATAACTGAAGGCTCCCCTGTTGCCTTCTGCTCACGCGGCACAGGAGACAGAGACTCCCATATCCCACTCTAGACTCTCACTGGGAGGATGGATCCTCTGACTCTGACAGAGACATTAAGGAGGGTGAAAGCCAGGCAGCTACACTCGCTGCTTTAACCCTTCAGAATCTGGATGACACAGTGCTTGCAGATGCACAGTCCACACCTCTCTCTCCCCAAAGCCTAAGATACACAGGAGATGGAGGTAATATGCACTCACTGGGAAGCTCCTTTGCAAACCCACAAGGCCACAAAGAATGCCCAAATTGCCAAAAATGACCCCCCACTATCAACAGGAGTCTGAAGAGACAGAGGAAAATCTGAGTGCAATTGGGGCGAAACAGAAGTCCCTGTTGGACACTAATATTCTATGTGATCTCACACCCCCATTACAACCCAGAAAATCGCCAATCCAACTTCAACCTCCTCAAGACTGGTGGGCCCATGTCCAGCAGCTCCCTACAAAGCAAGATTTTCAGGCTCTTATTCGCAAAATCAAAAATACATGATGCTCCGAGATCACGGCGTTTCATCAGGAGGTAGTAGAAATGTCTCAAAGACTGCACCAAATGGAAGAAGACCACAACAATGCGTGGCGGATGATAGCGCAACTCCAAACCCAAGTAGCTTTGCAGGCGACTGTAATTTGAGACCTCCAGCGACATGTTGAGGACCTCGATAACATAATAGACATAATATTAGAGTCAGGGGGGTCCCCGAAGCATGAGACATGGAAAATGTGGTGAACACCTTCCAAACAATTTTTAACTCCATCATGCACCGCCCGCTGGACCAACCTATACCTATGGACTGGGCCCATAGGGCACTGAGGGCAAAAAACTAGGATGGCACCCCGAGGGATATTATTCTCCACATCACAGACTTTCGACTAAAAGAAGAAATTATGAACAAAGCTAGTCCACCTAAGCAACCCACACCTTCAAAGGTACCAAAGATTATCTTTTCCAAGATTTGTCCTGGATTACCCTTCAACGATGACGAGCACTAAAACCCCTTCTCAACCAACTATGGGAAAAGGAAATCCTCTACAAGTGGGGCTTTCCATTTAGTCTGTTGGCCAGGAAAGGAAATAAATTTGCGTTGCTACGGCACCCGAGGATTTACATGCCTTTTAAAAAGCCTTCAACATCAACCCACCTGATGTGCCAGATTGGCCCTAAGCAATACTCCCTCCACTCCTTCAGCAGACCTGATAGAAAGCCCCCTCGAGGAAGCGACGTGCTGGAAATGTCAACAGCACCTGCTGGAAATGTCACCTGAGCGGTGACTATGTCCTATGGGCTTAAAGACCTGCTTCACTTTTTGAACCCTATTCTCTTGACTGCATGGTTGAATTAATGCCCCCCCTTTACCTCGTTCTCTCTCTTCCCATATCCTACCTCTATTTTCTCCCCTCCCCGTTTATGTTTTTTATATGTCTCTCACCCACTGTACTCCTTTCCTTTCCCTTCAACATCCTACAACCTTTCTCCAACTCACTCTTAAGGACCTGTCTCACTATACGATATCGTTAGAGAGATCGTTGTAACTGTGATGTTACAACGATCTCTCCAGCGATCTCATTCTGTGTGACACTTAGCAGCGATCAGGCCCCTGCTGTGAGGTCGCTGATCGCTTTAAAGTGCTGTGTGTCATTTTTTGATTGTTGGTTTCCCGCTGGCCAGCACGCATCACTGCGTGTGACAGCGAGAAACCATCGATCAGTGACCTCACTGGCTGGTAACCATAGTAAACACCGGGTATCTAGGCAGCGCGCGCTGCCTAGATACCCGGTGTTTACCATGGTTACCAGTGTCCTCCCTGCTTAGCACTGCCTGTAAACATGTCTCAGCAATGCGGGTCATCAGAGTGATAAGGGAAGGTATAGAGTTAAGGCCCAGTTTCACATAACGACCTGTAAGGCAGCGCTAAGCAGGGAGGACGCTGACATCGCCTTCAGCGATGTGGGAGGTGGCTCCCATGGTCCTGATTGCTGGGGAGATCTGCCTGTTTGACAGCTCCCCAGCAACCAAGTAACGACGCTCAGGCGATCCCGGCAGGTCGTTATCGCTGTCAGGATCGCTGGAGCAGTCGTTATGTGAGACAGGGCCTTAACTCTATACCTTCCCTTATCACTCAGATGACCCGCATTGCTGAGATGAGTTTTCCCTGCCCCCACTGGTGTTGATCATCTAACAATGGTCTTGGGGCGGGGGGATCTTTATGTTTATTTTCTTCCTTCTCTCGGCCTTGGTGGAGACTTGTCACATCCACGACGAGAGAACAAACCTACTTTGATTACACCTCCCTAAGAGGTGAAGAGTAATTCCCGCGTACCACCTGTGTATCTATTGTTTGATATCAATGTTCGACTCTTGCACTGGGATCATCATACCCCAGTTTCTAGCTCATATCATTGAATTGTATCTGTTTTTTTTTTACTTCTATATTTGTTGTTGTTAACTGTACAAGAATTGTCATGATTTCTGTTAACTTTTCCATTAACCCCGAAACGAGAGACCCCATAAATTTGAAGTTAGTGGTTCTTGAGACGGGCCAGCAGGGCATGGGGAGTAACAAATTGGGTCCCTTTCCCTTCTCCTATATGAGGACACGTTAAAAAGTGCAACACCATATCTGTACTATAATGGTTAAACTCCTCACACTTAATGTCAAAGGTCTTAACTCTCTCATCAAGCGGAGACTAGCCCTAAAAAAGATGCGAGAATCTAGAGTTGACATAGTTTTCTTACAGGAGACCCATTTGACAAACAGTGTATCTTTCAAATTTGACTAACATTGGTTTCCCCAGTCTTACTCTGCAACGTCGGCAACTAAAAAGGCAGAAGCAGCCATTCTGATTTCCCGTTCTTGTCGGATTCATGTATGGAGCACTGAGTTAAATCCTTAGGGCCGGTTTGTCATTCTTCAGGGAGACTGGGATGGCATTCCGGTCCTCATATGTAATATCTATGCCCCAAATGCCGGACAGATCGCATTTTTAACCTCTGTTTTGATGCAACTCAACCCTGGACGTGACTGTGTGTGAATCATCGGAGGTGACTTTAATCTAGCTTTCTCTGACTACATGAACAGATTACATTTACATCCTACCCCAGAAATACACCATAGAAACTCACGAGTCTCAACACAGTTCCACAGATTAATTTGTAAACATGGACTATATGATCTGTGGAGGGTAGACAGCCCTACAATATACTTTCTATTCGCACCCTCATCAATCACATAGTAGAACTGACTATTTTTTTGGGAACGTCGTGACATTGAGATTTTTATGATGGGTCAGCATAAGAAATATCACCTGGTCAGATCATGCCCCCTTACTACTAGATCTTGAGATCCTACCTGACAAAAATAACACACTGGCGGCTCAACGAGTCCCTGTTGACGAATGTGGTTACAAGGGAGACACTGAGATCTTCCCTTGACCATGACTGACGAAAATGCCCCTTCAGCTCCTTTGTTTATGGCTCTCTGGGAGATGCATAAAGCAGTATTCAGGGGTGAGTGTATTGCACTCTCCTCGCGATTAAAAAACAGATGCTAAATTGCAGTACACTTATTACAAGGAGAAGCTAAAACACGCTGAAGCCAAACTCCTTGAACATCCCACCAAGACAGACCTTAGAGAAGTGATTGACCTCAGGGCTCAATTGAAAGACAACACTGGAAAGAGTCAAGAAGCTCTTGTGCTTTTTCTGTCAGAGGTACTATGAGTATTCCAATAAAGCCCACACTATGTTGTCTAGACAAATAAAAGAAAAAGCTTCCGCTAATGCTCTATACGGTATTATAGATTCTCATGGTGTTGTCAAGTATGATCCTGAAGGGATGGCCCAAGCCTTTTATCAATATTACTCCGCCCTTTACTCCCTTCCCTCTACCCTACCAACATCCTCTTCTGACAGAGATACCCTATTAACTATATATCTGACCTCATGCCAGCTCCCTAGACTGCCCCCAGACGCAATCTCAGATTTAAACTGGAGGTCACAGCAGAAGAGATTTGGGAAATTCAAAACTTGCCAACCCATAAGACACCTGTGCCGGATGGTCTCCCATACCTATACTATAAGACTTATGCACCTTTACTCTGACAACACATTGTCACTCTGTTTAATTCCTTTATGTAGGGGGCAAAATTCCTGCCTCAATGCTCCACTCATATATTACAGTCATCCATAAGAAGGGCAAAGACCCTGTAGATTGCGCGAGTTATCGGCCCATAAGTCTACTGAATTCAGATCTGAAAATATTTACTAAATTATTAGCAGAAAGGCTGAATAACTGGCTCCCACAGCTGATCAATAAAGACCAAGTTGTATTTGTACGTTTCCTTCAAGCAGGTGACAATACCAGACGCATACTAGAGTTGGTTGATGTTGTGAGGAGAGGGGGCGTTGAAGCAATTCTCCTTAGGCTGGATGCAGAGAAAGCCTTTGTCAGGCTGAATTGGGCATTTATGTTCTCTGCATTAAACCATTTCGGTATGTCGGGGTCCTTCATCACAGCTTTGAGGGGTCTTTACTCGTGCCCTTCGGCGACAGTCCGTTTGCCTCACGCATATTTTCATAGGCTTGACATATACGAAATGGTGTCCATTGTCTCCCTCACTCTGTGCTTAGCATAGAACACCTGGCGGCCCAGATTCATAATAGTCCGGATGTGACTGGGATTCCGATTAGAAATAAAGATTTTAAAGTAACCCTATTTGCCGATGACATCTTACTTTCTCTAACAAACCCCATAATCTCCCTCCCCAATTTTCAGCCCATACTTGATACTTATTCAAATCTGTCAGGATATAAGATTAATTCCGGGAAAACAGAGGCACTGCCGATTAATATAACAGGACAAAAACTTGACTACCTACAGCAATCTTATAAATTTGACTGGAGAACATCTTCTATAAAATATTTGGGAATTCATATCATCCCTAGGTATAGGGAGATGTTCAGAGCAAATTTCCATCACTTAATACAAGATACTGAAACCCGCCTTAAAAAGTGGTCCTCCATGCCAATCTCCCTCCGAGGAAGAATAGCAACAATTAAAATGTCAATTCTCCCTAGGTTCCTTTACCTATTTGAAACTATCCCACTAACGATACTTAAAAAAGTACAATCATTGTTTTTAAAATTCATCTGGCTTTCAGGGTGACACCGCATGCCCAAGTCAGTTTTATGTACCCGGCCCTAAATCACAGGGAGGACAGGCATGGCCAGATATTATTAAATATTATTATGCAACCCATTTGTGCTGCATTCCCTCATGGATGACAATCTCAGCCTACAATAAATGGATGGAAATATAGAAGCTGTGGTTGGCTCCTCACCACCCAGCTTCTCTGGTGTGGTGTCCACCAAATGATGTGCACTCAGCCACACTCTTAGGTCCTATGGCCTTCACCAGAGAAATCTGGAATTCCACTAGAATAAAATTTCAATTAGCATCGCATGCATCCTTTCTGACTCTTTCTCTATAACCCACATTTGACAGACCTTGTGAGTACAGGAGTGGTGCGCAAATGGGCAGAAGCGAGACTTTTTTGTTTTAAGGGCCTGATGGACCCTCTGACCAGAAAATTTAGATCCTTTAGCTAATTAGCTGATAAACACAAGCTATCGCAGAATTTGTTCAATTCGTATCAATAAATTATCCATTTCTTCCAAACTGAACTAGGTCTACCTGAGTCCCTTGCCCCTTCTAGATTGGAACAATTATGTGCTGGAGGCACCTCGACCAGAGGCCTTATCTCTAATATATATTCCATCTTACATGACCAAGACCCCCTGATTCCCATACAACATTCTTACATGCAGAGATGGGAGAGATGGTTGGGTTATACCTTAACACCCCAAAAGTGGCAGGTGATATGGTCTCGTGCTTTCAAAACTTGTATTAATACCCTCTATAGAGAAAATCAGATTAAGATCTTAATGACTTGGTACCACACCCCTGAACTGCTACATACAATAAACCGGTCTATCCCTGACAATTGCTGGAGATGCGGTGCGGATGGAGCATCCCTCTACCATATCTTTTGGACTTGTCAAGGGATGACTGGTTTTTGGAGAAAGGTCGAGAAGTTGGTGGAAGAAGTCTTGGATATAGCTGTCCCTTTAGATCCCCTGGTATATTTGCTGAACCTATTCCCTGCAGGATTAGATAAACCAAGGGTTAAATTGTTAATACACCTTTTAACAGCTGCTAAATGTCTGATTTCACTGTTCTAAAGGAAAATGGCGGTCCCCACCATGTCGGACTTATATGCACGGATAAATAAATTATTGCAGTGGTTGGGACTAGCGCTCCCGCCGGTGTCACATTTAGGAGGTGAGGGAATCAGGTAACCTAATGGTGAGAGGAGCGAGGGGATTCAGGGGGAGCTAATATGACCCTTACACTGAGATTCCCTGGTTCACCCTGCTCTCGGAGGTACCTTTGATGGTGAGGAGGTCCAAGTCTCCACCCTATTTCCTGAGCTCCTGATTAGCGCTAGGCCGAGGGCCCCTACCTCCACCCACAGATCCGGAATCACAGAGACTCCCAGAGCAAAGACTTCAGCACAACAACAAAGCATCTGCACAGAACAAAGACCAAGAGTAAATAACTCTATCAGTGACGTCTGACAGAGGAGGGGGAAAGCTATTTAAAGACAGGGGGAAGGGAAGCCAGGTGAGTCACCCCCAACCTTTTTCCCACGGATTTCATGCTTTTTGGTGCAAATTTTCATGCTTTTTGGTGCAATCTTCTGACAGCTCAGTGCGTAAGTGGAGTAAGGAGTGTGATCTGTGGCATTGTAACCAGGGAGACACTGGGGTCACCCGAGGACAGGTCAGGTGGCATGACCTGAGATGTCCTCAGGTGACCTGAGTTACCCCCTTACGATGCCGCAATGCTCCAGGCTCTCCTTCAGGGACCAAGGGGATAGAAGCTTTGTTCATCCCCTTGGTCTCTGATGAAGCAAAGCCGAGAGTGTTCAGCACAGAGGGTCGAGGGGTTAATAAAGATGCAGTCCCTAAATGTGTTTGTGTTTTTATTTTTATTTATGTATTTTTTTGATGAACTATTAAAAAAAAATGATGTGGGCTTCACCATATTTTTGTACGCCAGCCATGTACAGCTGGCAGGTATGGGCTTCCTCCAATCTCCAGCTGCCTATTTGTACCTGGCTGGAAACAAAAATATAGGGAGGCCCTTTTTCAATTATTTCATGAATTTTATGAAATAATTAAAAAAAAAAAGCGACATGGGCTTCTCCCAATTTTTGTGACCAGACAGGTACAACTAGGCAGCTGGGCTGGAATCCACAGCGCAGGGTGGCCCAAGCTTTCTGGGCCCCCCCCACTGCGAATTGCAGTCCGCAGCCGCTTAAGAAAATGGCACGTTCATAGAAGCACCATCTTATGGCGCT
>JARQOC010000003.1:696408882-696425160 GCA_033576535.1 Allobates femoralis | reverse complement strand
CTGCATTCAGCTCTTCCAGCGGCCCTGGTGCCAGGCGGCTCACTGGGTAATAATGGGGTTAGGGACAGCTTTATATGATCAGCTGGCCCTAAGCCCAAAATACATGATGTCATGCCAATATTAGACATGTCCACCATTAATTTCTAGTAAAGATAAAAAAAAATCACAACACAGAGAAATAAAACAGAAAAAACATTTAGCGACTCTTTATTATAAAAAAAAAATCCTCCATATGACGTAGTCCACAGAGAGAGAGCAATGTCAGCTCTGCTACATCGCTCTGTTTAGACAAGCGTCTATGCATAGCGAGAAGCAGGCTGATACTGACAGTGACAGTCAGAGTTCACCCGAGTTCATGGCTCGGACCATGAACGCGGGTGAACCCTGACGTCACCACGCGAATACTGCCAGAAAAAGCCAAAGACAGCCGAGTGCAGTGAATACCGCCAGAAGTTAATGAGCGGCCACGGAAGCAGAAGCGTCCTGGAGACAGCGGTATGAGAGGACGCTTTGCTGGATAGGTAACTATAATTATAATGTTTATTATTAATTTTATGCTTTTACAGGCCCTGGGCCCGAACTGGACCCAAAGTGTAAGGCTACTTTCACACTACGATTTTGTCAAATCCGATGCTGTCCGATATAAGTCGGACAGCATAAAATCTAAACTGATCCCTGCAATCGGATGCCAAATAGGCATCCAATTCCGACATTCTGCAGGATCAGTTTGCCGGCTCCTCCTGTCACCTGTCACCTGTCAGCTGTTCTCCCCTCTGTTTACCCCTCTTCTCCCTGTGTGTCCCCCTCATCTCCCCTGGTGCTCCCCCTCATCACCCCTCTGTGTCCCCCTCATCTCCCCTGGTGCACCCCCTCATCACCCCTGTGTGTCCCCCCTCTTCTCCCCTGTGTATCCCCCTCATGTCCCCCAGTACTCCTCCTCCTTTATCCTCTCCTCTGGAAAAAAAAATAGAAAAATCTTTATTCTCACCTGTCCACGACTCCCGCGGCGCTTCCAGCTGTCTTCTTCTGACCCTAGGACCTCGCGTGATGTCACAGTCACATGACCGGTTACCGCGGTAACCGGTCATGTGACTGTGACATCACGGCAGGTCCTACAGGCAGGAGATGCTGGAGACGCCGAGGGACTCGTGGACAGGTGAGCATAGATAGTTTATTATTTTTAACCCCTGCCTTACATAATTTTACTTCTGCAATGTATGATATTGATTTATTAGTCAACATGTTTCAGGGCTCCCAGAGGTGCTCTGAAACATAGCAAAATTACAGTGATTCTTGATAATATTCTAATTCATTGAGATGAACAAGTATATATCCCAAAAAAATGATATATCCTCTTATCGTTCATATTGACAAAATGTGAAAAACCTTTGGAATATGCTTCTAATATGATGACTGTGGTGCACAAACCATATTTATGACGTACCTGATAACTGTACAGAACTGCAATATTAATTTCCACCAAAGCTTGGTCTTTCCATAGAGAAGACATTTTTCTTGTGTCCAGGTTCATCCTTTTAGCAACTTCCTGCAGGAAACAGTTTTACTAAATATGATCTGTCCAAATGATAAAGTGTAACTTTTTCAGCACAATGAGCCTGGATTATTTTAGTGAACAGGAATAATAACATTTTCTATTACCCCATCTCGTCTCACTGAGAATTTTTACTTTGTGTAAAATGCATTGGTGTCTGAAAAGCTGATGTTGGTTGTGGATTTTATAGGTGTAGCAATCTCCAAAGGAATCATCAGTACACTGCACCTATTAATTTATTTGAGGCTCTAATGCTATTGGGCAGCACATGTTTTACTTGCAAATAGTTTAGGAAGTAAACACTGCTACCTGCATCTACTCAGTAAGCTGCCTGGTATATAACCTACAATCAGTGACATAGCTTGAAGATAATGGGGCCTGATACAAAAGCTGCAACGAGGCCCCCAATTATTGCTAATCTTTAATGGCAATAGTCTTTTTCTATAGGCTACAGTGTTGTTGGGACCCCATAGGCTCTAGGGCATGGTTGTGATTGCAACCCCTGCACTGGTTGCAGTTACGCCCCTGCATTGTGTTTTTGCTGTGTTTTTAGCCGTGTTTAGGGTGTGCCATTTGTCTACAGTACTTGTTTAAATAAAGCTAGTTTCATTCACCACAAAAACAACAAAAATGCAGCAAAAACCACAGTTACGTTTTTGCACTTTCTCATTGCTTTCAATGGTGAAAAAACACTGAAAGAATTGATGTTCCGCTTCCTTCAAAAACGCAGTTTTCCATTTCAGTCAGGAGAAAAAAAAATTGTGTGTATGAGATTATTGAAATCATAGCTTTCGATAATACTATAAAAAGCAGTTTTTAACTTGCATAAAACTCATGAAGAAATGCTGCAAAAAACGCAGCAAAAACACAACATATGAACATAGCCTAACTGACTAACATTGTGTGTTATTACTAATTGAGAAAACATTTCAGGATTTTGCTATATTTACTTATTTACCTGATGCTGTTAAAGGGGTTTTCCCGCAAATAAAAGTAATTTGAAAGCTAATTTTAATCAATAGGGCTATGTGTCCATTGGATGTTTTTCATCCACAAAGCCCTCCATAGTTCTGCATCACTCCACATCTCCTCCCTCATCTTTGTCTATCCCCCTACATGTTGTCTTTGTTCCGCAAGTGACGTAAGGCTGACGGCAGCTACAATCCGAACCTCCCACACCCTTCTCCAAGACTTCTCATGAGAGGCACCAATTCTCTGGAATGGATTACCAAAAACAATTCAATTAATTTCCAATATCCATAGTTTTAAGCGAGCCTTAAAAACACATCTCTTTAGACTGACCTATTACCTCACCTCACTTGTGTATTTTCCCTTTTTCCAAAGCTGGCCTCTTGAGTCATTTGTCTGCACCCCTTATGCATAATACAGCACTTTATCTGTTCTTGTACAGATCCCGACCGGTGACCGGTTCATGTAGCGTTATGTGAATCCCCTATTTATTATATTATTGGCTGGACCATGTATGACAGCACTTTTTACCATACCTTTTGTGCCTCCCCTATTTCCTCATAGATTGTAATCTTGTGAGCAGGGACCTCACTCCTCATGGTTTATGAATTTTCTTGTTACTCTGTGTTGTCTCATATTGTTGGTATATGTCCCCTCTGAATTGTAAAGTGTTGCAGAATATGTTGGCGCTATACAAATAAAATTATTTTTTTATTATTTTGTGTTGCGTTTGTGCTGCGTTTGTGCACATTTAAACACAGCACAAAAGCGCAGCACAAATAAGTGAACACACAAAGACAGACAGAAAGACACAGAGACAGACAGACATACACACAGATGCTTTCTCACCCTCCCTGGCGAGCACGCGGTGATCCCTGGCGCTTTCTTTCTCCCTGGCACCAGCAGGAGCTGTGTGTATCACACATCCAGGAACTTGCATGATGGGACAGGCTGAGTCACATGGCCAGTCATATGTGGCGCAGGCCCTTTAGTCACCTCATGCAGCCCGGGAAGAAGAAATCACCAGAGCTCACAGTGGGCTCGCCGGACAGGGTGAGTATTGGAGCGTTTTTGTTTTAGAAATCACTGTAAAAAAGCCTCACAAACAGACTGTGGGAATACCAATCCATTTGTGATGCTTTTGTGCAGGTGTTTATAATGGAGGCAATGGGGAAAAGACAGCCCAAAAATGGGCATGTTAACTGACAGGGACTTTTGTAAATGCAGGAGATTTCTGCAGCAAAAACGCAGCACACCCAAATGCACATGTGGGCACATCTTTTTGAAAAACATATTGAATATAATGTTACAGCTGTGGGTGATGCATTTTTGCTGCAGAAACGCAGCACAAAAGCACAGTGGGCACATAGCCTAGATTTTGCAATAATGATAACTAATTAAAGTAATGTACTATGCACCACTCCCCTGCCCACCTCTCAGTGCCGGCTTCAGTGCCAGTACCGAGAGGTGATGTTTTATCTCAAAGAAAGAGACACGGCCATTGCACAGTACATAGCAGGGACACATATATAAGATTATTTCAGCACAGGAGCTATGGTATGATCAGACCATGTCCTTGTACGATCAGACACATTCACACATTCATTACACAGTACATAGCAGGGACACATATATAAGATTATCTCAGCACAGGAGATGTGGTATGATCAGACCATGTCCCTGTACGGTCAGACACATCCATTACACAGTACATAGCAGAGGCACATATATAAGATTAGTTCAGCACAGGAAACAATTAAACATCCAATTGTAGAACTTATTATTATTCCATGATCTATTGATTAAAATTAACTTTCAAATTACCTTTGTTCCCGGGAAAAATCCCTTTAAACTATAACCACTTGATCTGGGCATTGAACTATGGATTGTTCCTTCAAGAAATACAACTATATCTTAGTAGAACTACAATTTGATCATGAATATGCTAGACAGGCACGAAACGGGCCGTTGTCCACCATTCTCCTGTATAATGGACCTAGAATAAAGGTGACTGTTTGCACAATTTATGGTGGGTGTCCTTACTTTTCCTTCTCTAATGGATTTGCTACAATATGATTAGTTTTTGTAAAAAGAAATATTACACAGTTTATTCAAAATGTTGCTTCCTTTTACTAAAATAATGTTTGAACACATGATGTAATATTTTGTTTTTCATTTGTTAATAATGTCCACCTATTTCATCATATATCCTACTGATATTTATGTGTCTTAAATGTGTAATATACACTGTAAAATCTTGTACATGGTATAAAAAAGGACCAATACATGGTAATGTTTTCTTATCTAATGCTACCAAAAGGTGGAGCTCTTTACCAGGCCACAGTACCTCCAGTATGTTATAGCGGGAGTTATCACAGTAATCTCGAACTCCAATTTCAGTCCCCATGTACCATCCACTAAAAGGACAAGCTGTAAACTCCAGGCCTCCGATCTCTAGAAGTAAACTGGCCACAGCTGGCAATCCATACCACTTCAGATCCAGTTCTTTGAACCATTCAAACCTGATGACCGGAATTTAAAATGATATAATATTACATTGCATCTACATTATATACATATATAATAGTTATATGGCATATAGAACTTGTTCATTTTTATTAAGTTTTATTAAATCATATAATAAACAGCAAATGGAAATCTCTGCCGTGTGAAGACTACATAATAGTAATTAGTAAGACAAAAATATACAAACCTCTGTAACTGAATAATAGAAATAAAAACACAAATGTATTAATTCCAATCATAGATCCAAAGGACGGACAGACCATACCAGGAGTGGGTAATAAATGCAAAGTGTTCCCCATATTTCTATTATATTTTTTCACTCACCAGATACTATTGGTATATTCAAGTGGGAAGGTGACAATATGTCCACCTCCTTACACAAATTCAGTTTTTGGCGAGCTTTTTACCTCAATATTTGTAGCCAAAACCAGGAATTGGTAAAAATACAGAAGTGGCGACATGTTTCTTCTATACTTTTTCTCTCATTGTTCCACTGCTGGTTTTGGTTTAGAAATAATGAGGTAAAAATCTCACTGAATACTCAATGTATGCATGTGGCCTTATGTCACAATCCCATCATGAGCTTTTGGTGAGTTATGGATATATTTTTTGGACTATAAGATGCGCATTATTTCCCCCAGATTTTTTGGGAAAGTGGGGGTGCGTCTTATAGTCCGGATATACGGGATGTGCTGACTGTGGGGCTGTGCTGGGGGTAGCAGCAGCTTTGGAGCGGGCTGGAGGAGGCTGGCACGGGCTGCAGAAGCAGCAGGTGGTCACATTGCTCTGATCATTATGCTTATGTAATCTCCACTGCATCCCCCTGTCCATCACCTCTCAGTGCTGAAGCCAGCGCTGAGAGGTGGGCAGGGGAGTGGTTATACTCACACCCCCATCATGGAATATGGCTCCCTGCTGATGCACATTCACAAAAAATAAACAATGTTAACTCACCTCCATGTAGCCATCGCTGCATCTTCCTGTCTGTGTCGGCATCCAATCATGTGATTGGTGCAGCACAGTGATGTCATCGCTGTTCACGCACCAATCACATGATTTGATGCCGGCACAGACAGGAAGATGCGTCGATGCTGTAGGCAGGGAAGCTACAGAGAGGTGAGTTAACATTGTTTATTATTTTTGTGCGTGCGCCAGCAGGGGGGCAAATACTGTGATGGGGTGTCTATATCCCGGATGGGGAACCATATCCAGGATGGGGGACATTTCCAGGATGGGGGCCATGTACCAGGATGGGGGGCCATATCCAGGATGGGGGGGTACATGTACTATGATGGGGGCTATATCCAGGATGGGGAGGCTATATCCAGGATGGTGAGGCCATATCCAGGATGGGGGGGGCCATGTACCAGAATGGAGGGCCATATCCAGGATGGGGGACCATGTACCAGAATGGGGGACCATATCCAGGATGGGTATTATAAACCAGGAAGGGGGGCTATATACCAGGATGGGAATTATAAACCAGGATGGGGGGCCATATCCAGGATGGAGGATCATATATTACCTGGGAGGGACCCAGGATGGGGACATTACCCCCATAAGTTTCAGTAGCAAATCCCCTCCTTAACAGTGCATTATACTCATTTTTTGCCTATTTTTTCTCACATTTTCCTCCTCTAAAATCTGGTTGCATTTTATGGCCCAGTGCATCTGAAAAATACAGTATGTAAATAAAGTTATTTGCATATTTTCATTGTGTTTTTATTGTATACATAGTATGTATTAGAATATTTTTGATGCTGCATTATTTTTGGCCATCATTGGTATCTCATGTTTAGAAAAACTTCTTAAAGGGAACCTGTCAGCTAGTTTATGCCCTCCAGCTATCTCTGTCTACACCTGCAGCTTCATAGTACTATTCTAATCATCCCTGTCTGAGCTCATAGTGTAATGTGAAAGGTGAAAAAAAATAAATGTATACACTTACATTTCCTTATGTAAATGAGTCATTGTGTAGTCACCTTAGAGGACGTAGTCACTCTGACAGGTTAATAGTTAACATGTCTGCCAAATGTCAGAAGATTCTGCGGGACTTGTGTGATATCTTGCTTAGCTCCACCCACTATGGTCACATGATTGTTACATCACATAGGTCCTTTATACAGAGAAGTTTTCAGTGAGTTAACTATTAACCTGCCAGAATGACTAAACCTCCAAGGTGTTTACACACTGCCTCATTTAAATAAGAAAATGTAAGTGTACAAATGCTTTTTTTTTTCACTTTTAACATTACACTATTAGCTCTGACAGGGATGATTAGAATAGTACTGTGAAGCTACAGGGGCAGACAGTGATAGCTGGTGGGGTGCATAAACTAACTGACAATTTCCCTACAATAGCCGGGTTTAACTTGGCCCAACATTAAGAATTTCAAGCTTAATGCCAGCTGGCAATACAAAGCTGGCATTACCCCCTTATTACACAGTGTGCAATTCACACCAGGGCCGCTGGATGACACGGGTATAATGCCTGGAAATTGCACTACAATGAATATGCCATTTTCAGGGGTGACTGTGGGCTGCTATTCTTTAGTGTGGGTGGCCCTAAAAAGATGGACCCTCACTTCACTGAGAAAGCCAGCCCTTAGCTGCATAATTTTAGCTTGGCAACCAAATAAAAATAAGGCAGAGCTCTCACATTTTTTTGCCAGTAAAGGTAAAAAAATAGGAAACTGAGGGTGGCAACTTTTAGGTATCTGCTTTATCTGTGCTGAGACTGAAAAATACAGTGGAGGCCAATGCATTTTTTCTTTTTTTTTTATTTATTTTAAACCCTATGATGTCACGTTTGTGGCCATACACTAATGTGTATAACAACCAAGCACAGACACTGTCCAGTTTGTAAAAATGCAGTTTAATTGCAGCAGCCAATCACAGATACTCTCACAGAGCAAGAGCGTTTGTGATTGGCTGTTGCCGGTCAGTGGAGTGAATATGCAGAAAGCTTAATGGGTGGGACTGGAAGTAAGTGAGAGGGAGAGCGGACCCAGAAGCAAGCAAGCAGCGGGTGACTGGTAAGGTGATCTGTGTCTGTCTGTCTGCGTGTATGGGTGTGCAGGATAATATAGAACAGAAGCATTAGTGCATTTGCACTAATGCTTCTGTCGTATGTTAAGCTACACACACATCCAAACAATTTCCGAAGAAATCCCGAATTTCTGACTTTTCAGCAAAAATGTTTGATTTCAAGGTGCCGGATGAACATTGCCAAATTTGGTCCAGATTTGAAACTGGCGAACATGTTCAAGCAAAGTTCGCTCATCATGTTTTAAATAAAGCTGCTTTATTTTTGATACTTCCTGATGTTTGCATTTGACGCAATTTATTTATACAGCAATGTGAAGATTACATGTGTTTTTGTTGTGTTTACACAGTAGAAACACGCCGAAAATGCATGTGCATTTTAAACTTGAAGATTCTTTGCATCTAGTGCAAGTCTATAGGGAAAATTTGCACATAACACTCAGGCACCCGCAAGACAAACTGAAATGTTGCAGATTTGAGACGCGCACCACAAATCAGTTTATATTGAGTAATAAAGAAGCACTACAGGCATAAGATTTCTATAAATCCCATCCACATAGGCATCAAAAACTCACCAAAAACTCATCATGGCCATACAGGCTTAATTTCTAATGATCCTGCCAGGGCTACTAAAGAAAAAGATGCTAGGATGTAGTGAATGTAAGGTTGGCAACACATTGAACGAGATGCATGCAGGATGCTTGCATGAGTTTGGCATAGCTCCCCCGAAACGGCTGCTGACTCTCTGGATCGGAGCGTGTCAGCTACATAGAAACACAAGCAGCTGACCTGCTCCAGTCCTGAAAGTCGGCGGCCGTTCTGGGTTAGTCATGCAAGTATCTCACATACATCTTGCATAGTGTGTCTCCGGCCTTAGGGCCGCTTTACACACACCAACTTCTGTGACCAACTCCTGAACAGATCTCTGGTTGCAGTGAAATCATGGACACATTGTTACATTTGTACACAGCCACAAAATGGAGCAATGTGTCCATGATTTCACTGCAACCAGAGATCTGTTCAGAAGTTGGTCACAGAAGTTGGTGTGTGTAAAGTGGCCCTTAGACAGGTTATCTGACTAAATGATTCCCCTTGACTAGTGATTTACGGTAGTTTTTAAATTATCGCTTACTCTGAGCTAGTGGTTTATTATGCAATGGCTGATTCACTATTTCTGACTTTAAGTATAGAGAGCACATCTTTTATACTATGTGTCTAGATAATCTGGTTTATCGAAATCTACATCTTATTATGAAATATTAGTCGTTATGATTAAGAACCCTTAAAGATTCAAAACGCGTAAGGTTACACCCTACAAATAATTTTATGTGTTTTCTAACTAAATGGACTTTTAAATTAATATTTTTTCACTTTTATGGATATAGAGTGTAGTTGCTGAAATTTTTCTAATTTTCACACAGAGCGTTTGTGCTCTGTTTTTGTTGATCCATATGTTGTGCAGTTTCTGCAGCATTAACAGGTCCTCTTTATTTGCAAAAAAGCATCACTAATGCATCATCCATTTATAGTAGGTTTTTTGCTCCGTTTTCTTAGTGCGGCACTTTTGATTTTCCAAAGCAAAAATGCAGCATTATTCCATGGGGGGAAGGGGTTACACTGACAGAGACACAGGCAGAGGCACACATACTTTATTACCTTCCCCAAGTTCCACGCTGTCTGGCCATGTGTTCCTTTCGGGCACCAGCAGGACCTGTGGGAGAGTCTACAGGACCTAGCCATGTGACTCTCAGGATAAGGATAGGGTCACACTTGCGGTTTTGTTTTCAAAACTGGATCCAGTTTTGAATATTAAAAATGATCAAAACCAGATCTGGTTCCGCAGCCATAGGCTGCAATAGAAAAACCAGATTGCACTTAATGTAATCCGGTTACCGCATCCGGTTTTGCAGCCTGCGGTAAAAATCATGCAGGCTGCATTTTTCGGAGCGGTTGGAAAACCGGATCCGTTTTTTTTCATAATGGCCGCCTGTGGCAACCGAATTCGGTACCGCAAGGTACATGATTATAACTTGCGGTACCGGATCTGGTTTTTGGTGCCACAATATTTTCTCACTCATTCTTGGATCCAGATCTGCAATGTGATGCCAAATGTGAAGGCACATGGTAATACCGGGTCCGGTAATGGATGCGGTTACCGGATTGTCCCTTTCAAATATGACTTCAGTCTAAGTCACACGGCCAGGTTCTATCAGTACTCGTAGGTCCTGTTATCTGATGCCTGGAAGGAACACATTGCCGGAGCTTGCTGTGGGATTGCCAGTGAGGGTAAGTAATTGGAACGTTTGTGGTGTGGACAGTACAGTAAAAAAGCATCACATACCATCTGTGTGAATACTAATCCATTTGTGGTATTTTTTTGTTCTGTTCAGTAGAATGGAGTCAATGGGGAAAGCATAGCAGAAAAATGGAGCTATAATTGACGCTCATTATTTTCTGGATGCGCTTTCTACCCCACTAACATTGTAGTCTAAAACGCTGATGTCTGCACAGCAATTTTAAAATCCCATTCACTTTGCTGGCAAACGCAGTGACTCATACGTTTTTCACACTTGGGAGGTTGCATCCATTTGCAGGATGCATTAAAGGATCCTTTTTTTTCCCTTGCATTTTCATGGCATGTGTGCATACATGTTGGCTCAGTTAACTAATGCGTTAAGGCATAGTATATACATGTATCATGCGTTAACAGATGCGTTGCCCACAGACTCCCATGTTAAAAAAACATGCGTTTTCAATAACGGCTCCAAAAACACTGCAGACCGTGTTTTTTGGTGCTCTTGCAAAAACGAATAGTGTCAAATACATTGCAGTTTAGCAATGTGTTTCTTGCACTGGAGTCTATGGGTGTGTTAACGAATGCATTTTTACACATTTCCATATGAAAAAAACGCATCCTTTTAGCGGATGCATGGCACAAGTGTGACCCTAGCCTAACATTCTTAAAACTATGCCATACTTAGCAATCACATCATACATTGATAAATAAACAGTGGTTCTTGATATCATACTTTGGATGCCGGATTGGGATCTCAATAATCATTTCTGGTGGGATCTCAAACAGTTCTGGGTCATTGCCATCTGCTTGAAGAACAAGAGGGAGGACATCAAAACGGCCTCGTGGAGCTTTCCAGCCTTGCTGAATGCAAATCTGCAATGGAAATCGTTTCAATAAAGTAGAATAGAAGCAATGTTCACCAGTCAGTGATGTAAGTATCCTTCCACCATATGTGATTAATTGAATATTGTGATTACCTCAGTTAATTCTACATTAGCTGGGTCCCCAAGTACTGAGCCATCAGGCTGCTTGTATCCAGCATAACGGATAATCTGTGCATTCCAGACCCTGAAGTCATGTTTTCCATCAGTCCTTTGGGGGAAAATAGTGATTGCTGATCTGTGGGGAAACATCAGACAAGCTTCAATTAAATGCAAGTTGGCATAATGTTTATTATAAAGTACGCTACAAATATGTAACAAGTATTATCCATAACTAAGCTTTATATTGGTGCACATATTTTAAGCACATAATGAACTCTATAGTTTTCTGAAGCAATACGAGCATAAGGTAAGTTTAATCCTGTATGAAATGTATAGAGGTGGACAGCGACATAACTTTAAACTCCTGGGCCCGAATGCAAAATTCCAACATGACTCCAACAATCAAGGAAATTTAAAGCACATATTAAGTATTTGGTGAGTTGTTTTTTTATCTCAGTATTTGTTCCACTAATGGTTTTGGCTTACAATCAGGGGTAAAGTATAATAGAAGCATGTGCACCACTTCTGCATTTTTTTTACCAACTCCTGGTTTTGCTTTACAAATACTGAGGTAAAAAAACTCCCTAGATACTAAGGATACCGTTACATGTCGCAATATTGCATGCAATTTCAATCATGGACACATTGTTCCATTTTGTTGCCGTGTACAAATGTAACAATGTGTCCATGATTTCACTGCAACCTGTAAGTTGCAAGTGAAATTTCATGCAATGTTGTGATGTGTAACGGTACCCTTAATGTGTGTGTAAGGAGGTGGACATATTGTCATATTCCCCCTTGAAGATGCCAATAGTGTTGTAATAAAGTATAATGTGATAAGTTCTGGTAATGTTACACTAGGCATAATTGTTCGGATTGAGCTTTGCTGCTGGAAGTTCAAAATGATGTGGGAAGGTTTGAGTAGAATGGCGACTGTTATACTGTTTATGATGCCACAGCGTACAACTTGCAAGATGGCTATTAGTGGCACAGCATTGAAAGAAGGCCCTGACCACTGTGGGAGGAGATGTGTAAGGATGCAATGACCCATCCAACCCTCCAGATGTTTTGCATCAGAGGGAGTGTTGTGCATGAGCATGAAAATATTAACCTGCACCATGGAGTGCCCACTCCAGTAGGGAGAAGTGGAAGGAGAAATGCCAGACAATGCAGAGTGGCAAAGGAAAACAGTTGGAAGTGCTGATCAAATGGGTTGGAGACCTGGAAGCTACTCCACCTAGTGGAAGTTGGTGCTGTGATACAAGATACCGAGCGTTGAGTAGGATCGTACCATTTGCCCATGGGAATTCGGGGAGAAAGACAAGAGTTTTGATGGCAGAGCAGAGACCAATGATGTCACAGTGGGAGCTGATGATGGGTCAAGGAGGCCCAATGCTAGGGTGTTCGTAGGTACGGTGGCTCTAATGGAAGAAGGGGGGAGGCAAGGTGGCTTGGTGAAAAAAGTCACCGGACCCCTGAAGGAGAGGCTGGGTGTGGTTTAGAGATGTAATTTTGAACTCTGGCCTAGTACATGCCTCGTGAAAAGGCCAAGCAGTTGGACGTCTTATGGGCTGAATTGCTGGTAGGTTCCCCACAGACCCCAAAGAAAACCCTGACCCGAAGGGGAACCCCTTATCACCAGGGCACAGTGGATCATGGGTGTCATTCGGGACAAAAAGAGAAGAGGGGAGTGTGTGCATGTCCAGCTGGTCAAATGTGGAGGAAGAGAGCTCTCTCAGCGGATGATTCATGGAGTGGCACTTTACTTTTATTGGGGAAGAGGCTATGGCTTCCTGGTGCAGGAGAGCACCTGGGAAAAAGTGTATGTAAACTTTACTTCTGTCCACCAAGGTCCCAGTTTCACATTATTGAGGATGATGGGCCAAGGGAGTGGTTTGTGGTAGCGGTTACCAGAATAAGAACAGAGACTGTAAAATTGCCTTTGGCAGTGCAGCCCTGATGAAAGGTTCCTTTCTGTAGAGCCTTGACACCCCCAGGCCCAGAGGCTTGTGAGAGCAGTGACCGTGGGAAGACTGACCCGAGTTGGTTCCTTGCTGGAAGTTAGGATCTCAGAATTGCCAGAGGCAGAAGCCAATCTGGTTATAGGATATGTGGCCCAGGATGCCAGGTATGTGTGGAAGATGGAGGCCAGGAAAACCTGAGTCTGAACGCAGCCAGCCAAAGAACCATTACAGAAAAAGGAGTAGAGTTGGATGCTGAGGAGGCTGTGTTGTGCCTGTTTCAACCGGTGAACAGTTTTGAAGCTTGTGAAGAGTCCCAAATAAGCAAGTCTAAGACCCACATTTCTGGGACCCCCACATGCTCTTTTGGCTGGAAATGTTTTTATCCTACTAGTTTTATTGCACCTATTGTGCATCCCCTTCATTGAGAGACTTTAAAGCTTTGGGGGGTGGGGGGGTTGGGGGCTGTGCGCCTTTCACCAAGAACTGAGCTCAATCTAACATGGACTTTGCCCCTAAGGGCTGTCTTTAATAGGACTGTGCCCCTGTCTTATAGACTGATAAGGGGAAGGTCAATGGACAGTGTCCTTGACATATAGGGCTACCCTTAAAGGGATGAACTGTGCCATGATATGTTGGTTTAAGGGCCCATGTTGCATGGGACCAATGTAACCCAAAACACTGATGCCAGGTAATGAAAATGGACTTGGACATTGTGGTTTAGGGTTCCTAACCGAGTAGGATCAGGTTGGCTGAATTGTAGAGAAGAACAGAAGAAGACGTTGTGTTAGTTAATTGTATATGTGTGGAGAAGTGTCTTGGTGTCTTTCAGGTTTTCCGGATGGTTAAGGATGACCATCATTAATGTAAGGGGAAGTGTAAGGAGGTGGAAATATTGTCAAGTGTTGGTAATGTGCAATGTAAATTATGATAGGTTTTATGTTGACCTGTGTTATGCCAACAACAGAGCAAGAAACAGTTTAAGTTTGGGACTTGCACAGAGGTTGGGAGGGGATTGAATGCAAGGACAGTGACAGTCTCCTGTCAAGACAAGAGATTTGGCCCATCCTATGATAGAAGCAGACATGAGGTCTGTCTAGTAGCAAGCTGCAAGAGGTGGGTGTTCCTAGAGAGAGAGAAATCTGAGATGGAGATAGCAACATTCCGAAGAAGAGTAGACCAAGACAGAGGGAACCGAGTTACTGGAAAAAGAGAGAGAGAGAAAATTGACTGTAGTTCATAGGGAACTGCTGGAAATGTGTCAAGAGAGAAAATCTAGAAGTACAGAGTTTATAATACTTAGATGTAATGGGCGATGACAGTACACAACATGAGATGAAGTTAGTGCGGGAGTTCCCCAAGGATTAGGAATCTTGAGGCTAAGTTCGGACATATTGGCAAACTAGCTCTTTTAAGAGGAGGATAAGATGCAGAACCACAGATGGAAAAGATTACATTCATAGTCTGAACTGTGGTACTAAGCTGGGTTGTGGTGAAACAAATGAGATTGATGTAGGCAGGACTGAGTGAAGAAGAGAAAGTAAAAGACTGTGTGTAGAGAAGGTAAAAAATGTTTGTACCATGTTAGCCAGTAAATAGAAAAATATTAGAATCTGAGAGTCCTCAGTGGTCGATACCTTTTAATGGCTAACTGAAAAGATGGTAAGAAAAAGCTAAGCAAGCATTTGAGACACTATGGGCTCTTCATCAGGCTTAAAGATACACTACTGGAGAAACACATATTATATATACAAAGGTAGGGTGGGATAATGCTGCACATAACACTGGTGATGTGAAGAATGTAGTGGTCAGGAGCAGCTGGGGAAGTAAAATTATAGATAAGAGGAACATACAGTTTTATAGTATTTTGATTAATGGTTGGTCCAAAAACATGGAATGTTTCTAAAAACAGTTCACCTAAGAAGTGTCAAAGTTTATTGTCCTCTAACTGTGGTCAGTCCAAAATGCCCATTCAATTGATGTAAAAAGACATGAGTCCATGTGAAACATTCAATCCTGCTTTGAATGTGTCAAAGGTCATTGTCAATTTGTATTCCTAAATTCTTCTCTCTCTCTCTCTGAGATTTTAAGTTACTTTTTAAAATGAGCAGACTCATGTCTGTTACTCTGTGATCAGAGCTACAAAAATGCTTTGCTACAGGTAGGTCCATACGTCTTTCTTTTATTGTGTGGCAATGAGAATTAATTCTTGTTCTGAATATTTGTCCGGTCTCCACACAGTCATTGCCAATCATGTACATATATTCATATAGATAGATAGAATAGAAACACCTATGCATTTGAGAAAATATATAAAAACGTGTTTTTGTTTTTTTTTAAATTCAATTTTTGGATTTTTTTTTATATATTTATCTTTGTAAAGTAAGGTTCTTAGTCCACATATTGGCGAATACCTGTTTGCCCATCAACCACAGAAAGGTGACCTTTGATCTGATGGGTCTCTATTCTAACATGCCACTCTTTCTTTGGACTTAACTAAGCCTCTATTTTTTATAATTTTCATGGGAAGTGGGAGGACTAACTTCAATCAAAGATCACCTAGGTGGTAAAGTAAGTAAAGTAAGGTTCTTAGTATCTTTGTAAAGTAAGGTTCTCTGCACACCCATCAACCCAGGTAGTCTTTGATTGAAGTGAGTCCTCCCACTTGCCATAAAAATTATAAAAATGGAGGCTTAGCTAAGTCCAAAGAAAGAGTGGCATGTTAGAATAGAGACCCATCAGATCAAAGGTCACCTTGCCGCAGTTGATGGGGAAACAGGTATTGGCCAATATGTATGCCAAGAACTTTATAAAGATAAATATCTAAAAAAAATTGAGGTTTTTGAAAAAAAAAGCATGTTTTCATATTTTTTTCTCAAATGCATAGGTGTTTCACTTCTATCTATATGTGTATATGCACGTGTTTGGCAGTGACTGTGTGCTGCTG
>JARQOC010000003.1:696395835-696408782 GCA_033576535.1 Allobates femoralis | reverse complement strand
TCACCCCAGCCCTTACCGCTGCCCTGGTGTGATGGCAGTTGGGGTAATAGAAAGGGTTAATGACATATGAGTATTGTCACCTGTCATTAACCCCTAAGGAGAAAATTCCTTTATTGTAAATAAAACACACAGACAACCCACTGTCACCCATTTATTAACCCAGACATACCCTCGGATGATAAAACACAGCAATGTCTCTCGAAGATCTGCAACGCTGTTACATCCTGGGGGCAGACCATGTCCATTCACTTGCGGCAGCAGGCGCACACTGACACACGGCTGTGCCTGTGATGATGGTGCTGTGAGAGAGTTCATTTCAGAACTCTGGTGAACCGTGCATGCTCTGGCCTCAGATGAACTGCCTGACATCATTGCTCAGCTCAGAATACCGGGTGCCAGTGTTTGAGCGCTACTCCCGATGGGCGGACATGTCTCCAGACTCTCTGCTCATCGAGATGTAGCAGAGCAAAGATGGTTTGTAGCAGGACAACTCGTGCTTGCTGTGGATTACCAATGAAGGGTATGTTTCATGGTAATAAATAAGGTAAACAGGGATGTCTGGGTGTTTATTCCAAATAAATCATTTTTGTCTTTGTTGTGTGTTTTTACCTACTTACAGATTTATAATGGCCGGGTCTAACATATCCCTGACATTATCAATCTAGTGCTTGATGTCAGCTGCCTAATCCTCAGATGATATTAACCCCTTATTGCCCATTCTGGCGCCAGCACCAGGGCAACTGGAAGAGTGGGTAACCGCCGATTTTGCATCTCTCATGGAGGCACCAATTCTGGGGCAGATGCGGGCTGCAACTTTTGGCATGTGGGGTCCAGAATGCTTTGCCTCACCATGCTGAGAATTCCAGCTCCAGCTGCTTGGGTTGCAATGGCTAGCAATCAAAAATACTGTGATGCGCAAGCACATTTTTACAAATATTTAATTATTTTACCAGTAATCTGACTGGTTTGGTTCACAGACGCTTGCATATAGGGTGGCGAGGCTAAGTCTGACTTTAACCAAACAACGGGGGAAACAGTGTGGGTCATGAGTGGGCCCAGAAACGGGGTGACAACAGCACTGAAACTTAGTAAGTAATAGTCTAGCAAGCGAACATCTTTTTTAAAACAGCGGGCTTCACTCTAAAACGGTGGAAGCTGTATTTGGCAGCGTTTGGGCCCATTTGAAGGTGTTTTCTAGGCCCTTGATTTTGCCTCCCATTGGTTTGAGTGGGGTTCAGATGTTCGGCAAACTGTTGTAATCGGCGAACATATGCCCGTTCGGTGAACCGAGCAGAACCCAAATGTCAAAAGGTTCGCTCTTCTCTACTCATGAGCATCTATGCCTCTTTTAATGCATCCCATTATTTTATTATTTTATTAGGCTTGGCATCAGCTGCTTGACACTGGTCAGAAAAGTTTTACCCAGCGTATTACAATTAAATACATAATTTACATTTTATTTCCTCCGCCCAACCATACCATTTATCCACATTAAATTTCAATTGCAGCTTATCAGACTAGAAATTCTTCTGTAATATAAAATTGTCCTCTTCTGTATTGATTACCCCGCATAGATTAGTATCATCTGCAAATGTCGAAAATCCTACTCCTACTAAAATCTACTGTATGACCCTACAAGATCATTAATGAATATGTTAAAAAAAAGGCAATAATGATCCCTGTGGTACCCCAGTCCAAGTGTATTATTTTTAAAGGATAAATATTTTTTAGGCTATTATATACTATTTTGGGAGGCTTTTGTTTTCATACCTATGTTTTGAAGTTATTCATAATCTTTACAGTTATAGACTTTGGTACTTCTGATGTGTATTTGTGGTGGGAAATCTTGTATGCAAGATAGGTAAGTACTTTTTCTCACTCCAAAGCACAAGTTTCCACTGTTGTAGAGTTTAGTGGTGGCTGCTTTACACCACTCTATTTGACATTTGTGCTTGGTGATGTAAGTCTTCCATACAGGTGCTAAGCCATACCATGAAGCTCTTAGTGTACAGTTTTTGTGTTGATGGGAACACTAGAAAAGGTTAGAATGCTGTAGTTGCTTTGATTCTTAACTCATTCCAATTCTTTTATAATACTGCTGACGGATTAGAATATTTAGGTGAGAAGAATTTTCATGAGCTGACTTGTTACAATTGGGGAATCCTACATCAGTATCACATGTAAATTCATTAACTCTTTAGAACGCCCTATTCTTTCACAAATGTTAGTAAAGGGAGACTACATGGGTAGGCGATTGGTTCTATACATTTTTGGCAATTTGAATTAATATAAAAGCCTAATTCAATGATTAAAAGGTGACCATATATCGAAAATAATATAATATCTTCTAAATATATAACCACTCTGGCCAATCAAGCTGAAGTTGAAATGATACTCCACAATGTCTACAATGTCTGGGATTTCCTTTAAGCATTCCCTGGGCATGCAGATTATGGGATTCCCCTTCTAATTTTAGCTGAATCTTTCTCCTTGTAAAGCTTGATTTTAATCCCTGTTTTTGTATTTGCTACACATACTGCATAATCTGCTTTTAACTTATATTTCTGACTTAAATACAGGATTTCCCTGCAGTCTGGTATAGATCCACCCTAAAATACCCATCCCCTTGCGAACAGACACTGGAGCCTAATCCATGTTATTCCATTTAGCATTATCTATTCAACAATATTGTAAATTTAGAGTTCCAGTGAGCTGATTTGCTAAAGTGCCAATAATACACAAGGCTAAACTACTAGATAACAAAAAAGCAGTAAAACAAATGTGTAAAAATACTCTGCTGTAATGGATAACAGTAAAAAGCAAGTGCTTGAAAAACAGTGTCAATAACAGGGTATTTAGTTAATAAGTTTTTTGCAAAAAAACGTACAAAGTCGCTCTACCAACATCAAGGTAACCCATATTAGAGCAGTCCCTATCTAATGTATTTAAAACCTTATCATGTGTACAGTACCTATAGATGCAAGATGCAGACAGGTCAGAGTCCAATATAGACATAGTGCAGAAATGGCTTTTTATGTGCATGGCTCACTTAGGAAGGGGTGGGGACACTCTCTTATCTTGCAAAACAAGTTTTGCATCCTGCATTTATAGGTACTGAACACATGATCAGGTTTTTAATACATTAAATATGGACTGCTCCAATATGGGTTACCTTGACGTTGGTAGAGCGACTTCGTACATTTTTTGCAAAAAAACGTATTAACTAAATACCCTATTATTGACACTGTTTTTATCAGCACTTGCTTTTTACTATTATCCATCACAACAGATTATTTTTACACATTTGTTTTACAGCTTTTTTTTTATCTAGTTTTCTGGTGGTGTGAAAATGGCCTTATAAACCTGTTCACTTTGTGCATGGCTCATTTGTAAAAGGCCAAAATACTGTAGCATATTCTGGGTCCCACAGATATTTAAAATCGAGCTCTGCATTCTCCAATGGAAGGACCAGACTACAATGTGTAACTTTAGACTTTATAGCTCTCCTGGGTACAGGAAAACAGTGAACACATTTAAAAACATATCCTACTATTTCAGATGTTTTTGAGCTGAGTTCATCTTTGAGGCTTTCAGGTTGTGACTTGCTGGATAACCATGAAATCCAATAAAAAAAATCTATTAATGCTTTATTTTATGGAACTGTATAGGTGTAGCTAAATTACTCAATCTACTCAATACATGTAGTATTTCCGAATTCAAAAGGCACCAATTGTTAATCTGGGTTTGGAACATATGAAAATGTACTGTCCTCCCTATTATATTAAACAAATAAAAAAGTGAAAAATCCAAGGTAATACTATCTACAAAAAGAAGTCAAACACCACTTAATTTCCATAAAAACAACACTTTAGTCATCTTTTAAATTAATTGTATAAAACTGGTCCATTATAGAATAATTGCACAAAAATCTTGGATGCCCTACTACTGACTGTAAGTGATAAATCACTATTGGGTTCAGAGCCGATGTATCCTTCACCTGACAAAATCTTCTGTAATTCAATAGTTTTATATAATCAATATAGTGGTGTCTACAATTTGTTCCCATATATTGCACTTTCCATAGAGCTAACTGCAGACCAGAGAATAATGCAATACGGTATATGTGTACTTACATGTGACATTATTATAAAAACCAAATTACCTTATGATGAAAGCCGGCTGTATATTTTATTTGTTGCTGAACTTTTGTTTGGCCCAAAACCCTTCTCACTTCCCTCGCATACACTACACCAGTTGAGGCGAGCATTGCATGTGCTTTCAATAGGAGAGGGGAATAAGCTGCTGCTAGTCAAATCTGCAAGTGACTTATTTATGACAAGAAAAAAGATGTTACATTTTATCATACCCTAACCATCTTTGTCCTGATATTTACTATAAAAGTTCAATTCAGGATTTAGAGATGAGAGGATCGGAAGTTATTGGAGTTCTTAGTCTTTTGCCGAACTTTTAAAAAAAGTTTGGTTTGGGACCCGGATCTGACCAAAACATGACCCCGGACCTACCATAAGTCAAACGTCTGTCCTGTAAAATAGTAAGGGACTAGGGGGCTGCAAAAGGAAGCAAAATGTGAGCAACTGCCCAGCAAACATGTGAATATGGAATAAATGAAAAAAAAATCTGTGGGTTCCCATCTATTTTTGATACAGGACAGCTGCGGACTGCAACCCTAAGCTGCCTATTTTAGGGTGCTTTCACACTGGTGGTTTTGAAAAAATGCGGCAGATCCAGCCAAAAAAACGCATATCCCTACATTTTCCACGGCTGCACTTGCGGCACACTTGCGGCAAGCCCCATGCACTGTCTATGGGGCTTGCGATAAGTGTGCGACAGATGCAGCAAGTGCAGTTTCGGCAGTTGTGTGCAGATGCAGCCGGAAAAAACCCGCGGTCATCAGCGTTTTTTTCGCGGTCGCATCTGCGCAACTACTGAAACCGCACTTGCCGTGTCTGCCGCACACTTACCGCAAGCCCCATAGACAATGCATGGGGCTTGCCACAAGTGCGCCGCAATTGCTGCCGTTAGGCGGCACTTGCGGCAGATGCAGTTTTTTGTCCGGATCTGCCGGATCCGGCAAAACCGCTAGTGTGAAAGCACCCTTATCCTACTTAGTTATCAAAAATAGAAAAGATCCCATCCATTTATTTTAATTATTTAAAGAAATAATAAAAAAAAATGATGTGGGTGTTATTTTTGATAACCAGCCAAGGTAAAACAGGCATTGGGGACTGGTATAATCAGAGTTGAAGGGCCATGGTTATTTGGCTCTTCCTAGCCTAAATACACAAGCCTACAACTTCCCCAGAAGTGGCACATTGCATTAGATACGCCAATTATGGTATTTTACCTGGCTCTTCCGAATGTGGCGGAGGCAGGATAATAGATTATGGGGTTGATATCAACTGTGAATTGACAGCTGGCAACAATCCCTGGTATTAGTAATGGAAAGGCATCTATCAGACAACTATATTAGTAACCTGACCACAATTAAAGTTAGAAAAGAAACAGATACAAGTAAAAAAAAAATTTATTTGACTAAAGACTCCCCCACACTTCTGGGAAGGTTGCATGCTGATATATTTAGGCTGGGAAGGGCAAAATAACCATGGCCTTCTCAACTTGATAATAACAGCCCCCATGTGTCTGCTATACCTTGGTTGGTTATCAAAAGGAGCACGTACACTGATTTTAAAAAAAAAATTATTTAAATAATTTAAAAAATTGGGATGGTATCTTCTCTATTTTCTCTATTTCAGGCTGGTAATCAAAAATAGAGCAAAACCCACACCATTTATTTAAATTATTTAAATAAATCAATTTAAAATCTGGCATGGGATCCCCACTATTTTTGATATTGATAACCAGCCAAGTTTAAGCATATAGCTGGGAGTTGTAGCCCTTAGCTGTCTGCTTTACTTGCACTGGTTATCAGAACTAGGCAGGAGCCCACGCCGCTTTTTTACACCTTCATTGTTCACATGCAGCATACGATCATCTTCCGTATGCAATAAAGCCTGTTGATTGGCTGCACTGCAGCCTTTCAACAATCTTTACTAATATACGTACAGTACTAGAACACCAAACTCGGACACCAACTTTTTTAAGTCCATGTTCTAGTCCTAATTCCAAACACCTAGTGTCCAGTATGAACTCTGAATTTTACAGATCGGGTTCGCTCATGGCTAGTCAGGATACCACTATAAACCACCTGCTGTTTCTTACAAAATCATTTAGTTCAGCTGACATTCATGTAATGCTTGTGAACAGTTAAAATTACATTTTATGAACCTTGGATTAATAGAAAACTGCTATCATTATTATTATGTAGATGTCAAGGAGGCGCTGTAATATGAGTTGGAAAAAGAAAAAAAATTGAAACCGTGACAAAGATCTGCACATCTGCTGCTCATGCCAAGTAAATTAGTTAATTATGAAATGATGTTGGTCTTTATGTGACGAATTATTTCTTCTTTGGCTTCATGTCTGTGCTCTAGTGGGCTACAATCCAGATAATACAACTTTAAAGCTCTTTCTTTTTCTTTTCTCCTTCCCTTTGGGCATTGGCATTCTCTCTCTTTTATAATTCCAGGTTTCAGCCTCAGGAAGACAGTCCCCTGCAAAGAGCCAGGTGAATGGAAGTCCTTCCAAATGTCCTCGATATCTGAGACTGAAAAATTGGGACACAAATGCTGTTCTGCATGACACACTGCACTTCAAGGCCTCAATGGTATGTTATAAATAGTCAGTGGTTACTTCACCTAATAATATAGAAATAAATAAATAAAGGCATTCAATAGGGTCAAGAAAAAAAAGAATCCCTAAATATCTAGAGCAAATATAAATTTCACTGTTTCATAGTTTTTAAGATTGAAGGTAGACACAAGTCCATCAAGTTCAACCTATTGACTTAAGCTGCTTTCAAATCAGCGGTTTTTTTAAATCGCGGCAGATGCGGTGAAAAAAACCGCATCTGCTGCGATTACCGCATAACCGTGCACTTGCGGCACAGTTGCGAAAGCCCCATACAATGTATATGCGGGCTTGCGGCAGGTGCGGCAAGTGCGGTTTTGGCACTTGCCGCAGGTGCGGCCGCGAAAAAAACCGTGGTCAGCCGCGGTTTTTTCGCGGCTGCACCTGCTGCAGGTGCCAAAACCGCACTTGCCGCACCTGCCGCAAGCCCGCATATACATTGTATGGGGCTTGCCGCAACTGAGCCGCAACTGTGCCGCAAATGCAGCGGTTATGCGGTAATCGCGGCAGAAACATTTTTTTCACCGCATCTGCCGCGATTTAAAAAAAACGCTGATGTGAAAGTACCTAAGGGCCGCTTTACACACACCAACTTCTGTGTCCAACTTCTGAACAGATCTCTGGTTGCAGTGAAATCATGGACACATTGTTCCATTTGTGACTGGTCACAAAATGGAACAATGTGTCCATGATTTCACTGCAACCAGAGATCTGTTCAGAAGTTGGTCACAGAAGTTGGTGTGTGTAAAGCGGCCCTTACATGTTGATTCAGAAGAAAAAAAACTCAATCAGGCAAATATTAATTGACTCATAATTACTTCCCAACTTTACATAGGACAATCACATTAATTTTCTTGAAAATGTTCTAGTAATATATTTTTCAAGAAAGGCATTCAGGCTCTTCATGAACTTTTGTAGTGAATCAGTTTCATTGCTCTTAAAGTAAAGAATCTTCTTCTTTGGGTATGATGAAACCTTCTTTTCTATAAAAATGGGGTATGACCTCTTGCCACAATTATAGGCCTAGGTATGAAAAGATCATTAGAAAGATCTCTGTGCTGTTACGTGATATATTTAAACATTTTAATAAGATCACCCCTAAGCTTTCATTTTTCCAAACAGAATAATCCCAAGATTCATAACCCCTCTTTGTACTGCAGTTCCCTTTTACCCTTAATAATTTGACCACTCTTTTCTGATACACACCCTCTAGTTCAGCTGTGTCCTTCTTATACACATGTAGCCCAAAACTTTGGATCCCCACATCACACACACTGTGCACTGTGAGGATTCACCAATGTCAGAGCGGGAATGTTGGTCACATAGCCTGCGAGTATGCAATATGCATGTTCTCAGGCCACATTCTGACTAGATGGGTGAGGAGCTTACTCAATACACTTGCATTCAGTGAGTCAGTGTCCATCCAGTTAGAGTGTGGCTGGGAATATGCATATCTCATACTCATGGCCATGTGACTGTCATTCCAGGATATACCTCTGACTGATGGAAGACTTTTGGATTTTGACCTGACAACCTCTTTTATCTACATTAATCTTCAATTGCCATTATTCAGCCCAAACCTCCAGTTAACAGAAATATCTCTGTAATATTAAATTATCTCCTCTGTGTTTATTATCTTGCCGAGTTAACATCATCATATGTTAAAAAGAAGAGATCCCAATACTGACCCTCTTGGTATCTGTTAACAGTGCCCAATTTGAGTGTGTTCTATTAATAACCACCTTTGTTTTCTGTCACTGAGCCAGCTGTTAACCCTGTTACACATTTGCCTTCTCTTCACTAAATTCATGATTTTGAGTGTAATTTAAGTTTAATTGCGATATTTACCATTGGTAAAATAATTATAATGCAAGCTATTAATGTAAAAGTTGAATCTTCAACTGTATGCAATAACTTCTATTTGTCTTTTAGCCTACTTCTTGCACGCAACAGTTGTGTATGGGAGCTGTCATGACTCCGCCACAGTATGTCCGGAAGCCAGAAGATATTCGACCAAAAGGGCAACTTCTTCCCCTTGCCAAGGAATTTATCGATCAATATTACACATCAATTAAAAGGTAATGCATTTGTAATACATTACCTTATGGTTAAATGTAGTAATATAAAATTATTATTCTACACTTCAATGCACTGTGCATGATAGTTGAGTTAAATTGTTCCAGGTTATGTGCCCATATTTCTGGGTTATGTATTTTTCATATATGTATATTTGTTTGTCAGAGGTGTAATCTGTACTGTGTTATTGTTTCTTTCATTATCAAAGCCTCATTTCTCTGACATAGCTTGAGAAGCTTAAGGTTCAGAACTCAGTTGGTATTCTGTGAAGCACGTCCTAGGCCAATCTTCTGCTCTTACTTGATAAAGGAGTACAAGCTATGATTTCCGTTTTTACCGTTTGTAATCCTTAAAATTGTTCTCTGAAAATGTGATAAAGTGCAGCTCATGCAGTCATGTGTTAGGACGCTTAATGTTGAATAAAATAGTTCAAGACTATCAAAACTGTCAAGAAGAGCTAACATTCTCTCAGCCGAGGAGCAGTGTGGCCTTGACGACCACTAAGACTTTCATGTCTGCACTAGTCACAAGCCTGGGCCCTATCTGAAGTTCCAGAAGGAACACTCTATCCTTCTCTGTGAACTAACCCCTCCCATTGTGGGCTAGTCCCAACACTGAACGTCTCTTACCCTATAGTCTGGTTAACCACATATAAAATGCTATACATTATACATGCAAACATTATAGATTATACCTATCATAACATATTACATGACATTGCCTTACTATATAGAAAATTATTACAGTTCACATTATACACTATTCACAAAGACGCATGACATAATTCATATGACAATACAACAATGCCATTGGTGTCTTCAGGGAGGAACAAAGCTGCAAGTCCTCCTACCTATACTGACATGAGACGAAATAAATCTTTTCACAGCATGAGCATGTATACCCCTTCTATAGTACACCACTAGTGATGGGAAAACTCCCTGATGCTTGGGATCGGAAGACTTGCCCGAGTTTTTTTGTAAAGGCCAAGTACGAGGCCAGAGATAACTCTAACTTGCGTCCAAACCCCAAGCTTGGACTTTACAGTTATGAGATGGGGCGGTCGGCTGTTAATAAAGATTATAGTTAATAATAAACATTATGATTATACCTACTAGTTTCGTGACGCATCCTCCTGTCCCGCTGTCTCCCGCCCGCTTCTACTTCCGGGGCCATTCATTAACTTCTGGGATTATTCACTCCACTGCTCGGCACTCGGCAGGTGTCGGCAGTGTTCGTGGTGACGTTGGGGAAAATTGTACAAAATTTTACACAAAACTCCAAAAATGGGATGGAAAAAATTGTTGGTACCCTCAGGTTAATATTTGGTTGCACACCCATTGGAATAAATAACTGCAATTACCGTATATACTCGTGTATAAGCCGAGTTTTTCAGCCCAAAAATTGGGCTGAAAAGTCACCCCCTCGGCTTATACACGGGTTAATATGGTAATCCTAGGTGTCCGGGTGCTGGGGAGGCTGGAGGAGGCGGGGGGAGGCTCCTGACAGAGCGGCCCGTCACATGGGGCCGCTCATTAGATATGCACGGCTCCCCCCGCCCATCACAGCGGCAGGGGGAGCCGTGCATACAGCCCCCAGATGTTTGCAGGCCCCCATATACAGCAGGCCCCCATATACAGCAGGCCCCCAATGGCACTCGCCCCCCCACACTGTGCAGAGCCCCCCCATCCGATGCATTATGTTACCATCCAGCCGCGTCTTCATCACCGTCCTCCCGTCCATCCTCTCGCGCTGTGTTCGGCTCTCATGTGACCCGGCGCGATGACGTCATCCGACTGCGACCGCCGGGTCACATGAGACCGGGAACACAGCGCGCGAGGATGGACGGGAGGACCGGCGGTGATGAAGACGCGACTGGATGGTAAGATAATGCATCGGGAGGGGGGGCTCTGCACAGTGTGGGGGGGAGAGTGCCACTGGGGGCCTGCCTGTATATACCTCTGGGGGTTGCTGCCTGTATATACCTCGGGGGGCTGCTGCCTGTATATACCTCTGGGGGCTGCTGCCTGTATATACCTCTGGGGGCTGCTGCCTGTATATACCTCTGGGGGCTGCTGCCTGTATATACCTCTGGGGGCTGCTGCCTGTATATACCTCTGGGGGCTGCTGCCTGTATATACCTCTGGGGGCTGCTGCATTATATACCTCTGGGGGCTGCTGCATGTATATACCTCTGGGGGCTGCTGCCTGTATATACCTCTGGGGGCTGCTGCCTGTATATACCTCTGGGGGCTGCTGCCTGTATATACCTCTGGGGGCTGCTGCCTGTATATACCTCTGGGGGCTGCTGCATGTATATACCTCTGGGGGCTGCTGCATGTATATACCTCTGGGGGCTGCTGCCTGTATATACCTCTGGGGGCTGCTGCCTGTATATACCTCTGGGGGCTGCTGCCTGTATATACCTCTGGGGGCTGCTGCCTGTATATACCTCTGGGGCCTGCCTGTATACCACACTGCTGGGGGCTGCTGCCTGTATATACCTCTGGGGCCTGCCTGTATACCACACTGCTGGGGGCTGTATACCTGTGCTGGAGTCCACCCTCGGCTTATACACGAGTCAATAGGTTTTCCCAGGTTTTGGGGGCAAAAGTAGGGGAGTCGGCTTATACACGGGTCGGCTTATACACGAGTATATTATACGGTAATCGCTTTCTATTACCAACAACAAGCTTCTTACACCTCTCAACTGGAATTGTGGACCACTCTTCTTTAGCAAACTGCTCCAGATCATATTTGAAGGGTGCCTTCTCCCAACAGCAATTTTAAGATCTCTCCACAGGTGTTTAACAAGATTTAAATCTGGACTCATTGCTGGCTATTTAAGAACCCTCTAGTTCTTTGTTTAACTCTATTTCTGTGTGATTCTTGGAGTATGTTTGGGGTCATTGTCCTGATGGAAGACCTAGGACACAATCCCAGCTTTCTGACACTGGGCACTAAATTGCAACCTAAAACCTCTTGATAATCTTCAGATTTCATGATGCCCTGCACACAGTCAAGTTGCCCAGTGCTAGAGGCAGGAAAACAACCTCAAAAAAATCTTTTAACTTCCACCATATTTGACTGTAGGTACTGTGTTCATTTTTTATAGGCCTCATTCTATTTTCATTAACAGTAGAATGATGTGCTTTTCCAAAAATCTTAAACTCATCTGTCCTCAGGATGCTTTCCCAGAAAGATTTTGGCTTACTAACATATGTTTTAGCAAGCTGCAGTCTAGCGTTTCTATTTCCTAGTCTCCTGACAAATCGTTTAATTTAATTCAAATCTTGATGGATAGTTTATGCTAACACTGATGCACCCTGACCCCACAGGACATTTTAAATTTCTTTCGAACTTGATTGGGGCTGCTTATCCACTGTCTAGACTATCGTGTGTTGCAACCTTTCCTTAATGTTTCTCTGCAGTCCACGTCCAGTTAGATTAGCTAAAGTGCCATTTGTTGTAACTTTAGCAAAAAAGAGAGGAGGGGGGACAAGAGGCGCAATAGTGCCCTTATCGCTAGACACTAGTTTGTGCTATGGTGAGAAATCAGATCCACTCACCTGGTCCAGTTGTGAGACCCACAACTGGTTTGAAGGCTTGTTAATAATATCCTGATGGCTGCTGCTGGACTTCCACTGGCCACACTCACGTGGTTATGCACAAGAAGCTTGGGGAAGAAAAGTGTACAACAGTCCGCGCTGCCAGGATCACTCACTTCAATAAAAGAGCAGTAGTTGTTCAATCAAATCCTTCTTTATTCTCCGACGCATTTCAGTGCCCTCCTGGCACCTTCATCAGGGATACCTCCACCCCACAAAACCGATCTTTTATATAGCAACATTCATAACAATGAATGGTGGGTGTTCCCAGTCATGTGACGTCAAAAACGTCATCAAAACCGGGAGGTCTCTGCATTTTGGCGCAATTTATCACAAAAACTCTATAATTTACATATAAACATAAATATAACATGACACAAGCATTCTAAAAAATCCGGTTAGTAAAACCATTAAAAAACTGTAGAAAAATTAATGCGGAAACGGTTTTAACAGGCGTTTCCGCATGAATTTTTCTACAGTTTTTTAATGGTGGGGTGG
>JARQOC010000003.1:696383810-696395735 GCA_033576535.1 Allobates femoralis | reverse complement strand
GATAGGCTCCACAGACTCTATTTGCATAACCATGATAAGCGTCAGCAACAGCTACGTGTTTCAGGAGCATCATGATTAAGGGTCCTTGCATGCATCTGAAATTCATAGCTGTGTCTGACACCTATCATGGTTAAACCTACCTTGTAAATCAGGGGTCTCAAACTCCAGGCCTCGAGGGCCTCACAGAGTCCAGGTTTTTAGGATTTCCTTAGAGTTTGACAGGTGGTAATTTGATTACCAACTGTCAAATGCTATGGAAATCCTTAAAACCTGGACTGTGTGCGGCCCTCGAGGCCTTGAGTTTGAGACCCCTGTATTAAATGCATCTAATAAATTTGTAGTAAATCACCTCAAAAGAGAAGCTGGATTGTCTACTTTCTTTGAAATTTACAAAAAGTCTGGCTGGATCTGCCAAATCCAAAAATCTGTTGGTTCGCCCATCTCTACTTATAGACACTCTATAGCTGCAAAATAGTTGAAAAATGTAATTAAGAATATTTGAAAAGTTTCTTAACTCTGCTCTTAGGAAGCAAATGAACAATAAAAAGTAATGATGTACATATCCATTAAGTCAGCATATAGAAGTAGATTTAAATTAACTATTTTAAACTTAGACTAAAACTACATCAAGCAGAAGAAGTATCATTTACCTCACTTGCTACTTCATGTAAGATTTGGAAGATCTTGACCTACGTGTTCTTAGACAACTTTCTTTTCCTTATGTGGCTTCTTAGTTGGCTTATTTAAATCAACATCTTGCAGTATTATTATTATTTATTATTATTATTATTATTATTGCACCATTTATTCCACGGTGCTTTACATGTGAAAAGGGGCATACATAGACAGGTACAATAAACATAAGCAATACAAGGCACACATAAGTAGAAAAGGAGGACTCTGCCTGTGAGGGCCCACAGTCTACAAGGGATGGGTGAGGATACACAAGAAGGAGGTAGAGCTGGTCATGCGGTGGTTTATTAGACTGAGGATCACTGTAGGTTGTAGACTTGTCGGAAGAGGTGAGACTTCAGGTTTCTTTTGAAGGTTTCCACAGCGGGTGAGAGTCTGATATGTTGAAGCAGAGAGTTCCAGAGTATGGGGGTAGCACAGGAGAAATCTTGGATGCGGTTGTGGGAAGAAGAGATAAGAGGGGAGTAGAGAAGGAGAACATGAGAGAATTGCAGGTTGCGTGTAGGTAAGTACCGGGAGACCTTGTAAGAGATGTATGGAGGGACAGGTTGTGGATGGGTTTGTATGTCATAGTTAGGGTTTTGAACTAGAGCCTCTTAAAAATAGGAAGCCAGTGAAGGGCTTGGCAGAGAGGAGAGGCTGGGAAATAGCAGGGAGACAGGTGGATTAGTCGGGAAACAGAGTTTATGATAAATTGGTGTGATACAAGAGTGCTAGAGGGGGGACTGGAGAGTAGGAGGTTACAATAATCGATGCGGGAGATGATGAGGGCGTGCATGATTGTTTTTGCCATTTCTTGGTCAAGGAATGAATGGATCCAGGAAATATTTTTGACTTGGAGTTGGCAGGAGATAGAAAGTGCTTTGATATATGGCTTGAGAGAAAGGGCAGAGTCAAGGTTTACCCTGAGGCACCAAGCATGTGGGATTGGGGAAAGTGAGCAGCCATTGACTTTGATTGATAGGTCTGGTGGAGGGCTATAGAGAGATAGGGGAAAGATTAACTCTGTTTTTTCCATGTTTAGTGTTAGAAAGTGAGCAGAAAAGAAAGATGAAATAGTAGACAGATATTGTGGGATTTTGTTCATTAAGAAGTTGATGTCAGGTCCAGAGAGATAGATATGCGTGTCATCAGTGTAGAGATGATACTGAAAACTGTGGGGATTCTATGAGCTGTCCCAGTCTAAAGGTGTAGATGGAGAAGAGTAGGGGTCCTAGAACTGATCCTTGGGAACACCGACAGACAGGTTTCGAGATGAGGAGGTGCTGTGGGAAAGGGAGACGCTGAATGTCCAGTCTGTTAGATATGAGGAGATTTAGGAGAGGGCCAAGTCTGTGATGCCAAGAGATGAGAGAATTTGTAGCAAGAGGGAATGGTCTACAGTGTCAAAGGCAGAAGACTGCCTGCACTGAAAGTGTTGAATAACTGTTTAGGGTTGTGAGATACGGAGGATATTAGAGATGAGAAGTAAATGTGTTTTGCAGTAGTGAGCGTGGACTTGAAGTTGGCAAGGAACTGCTTGTACGCAGCAAGGTGCTCATTTGAATGGGATTTCTTCCATCTCTGCTCAGCTACCCTGTAAGCCTATCTCAGTTCTTTGGTCAGGGTGGTCTGTCAGGCTTGCCTGTTGATTGTGCGAGTTTTGCTATGTGTAAAGGGGCAGCCAAATCAAGCACTGTTGTCATTGTAGTGTTATATAAAGTGGCAGCAGCATCTGTATAATGTAAGGAAGCTATGTCTGTGAGGGGGAGAATGGACTCAGAGAATGAGTGTAAATTAAGGTGTTTGAGATTTCTGCGAGGATGATTGAGTTTGTGGAGTGGGGATTGTGCACTAGGAGAGAAGAGGGAAGAGAATGTCTGTAGGTTGTGGTCTGACAGGGGGAGGGGTGGTTAGAGTGATTAGTAAGGCAACAGAGGTGGGTGAAAATAAGGTCCAGTGGGTGGCCATCTTTGTGAGTGGCCACGGAGGACCATTGAAAGAGCTCAAATTAGATAGTGATAAAGTTTAGAGTCAGCTGAGGGGGAATTGTACATGGGGATGTTGAAGTCACCCATGATGATAGTGGGGATGTCAGCAGAAAGGAAATGGAGTAGCCAGGTGGTGAAGTGATCTAGAAAGGTGGTGATGGCTAGCTCTGGGGGTGGTATATGACAGCCATCTGGAGGTTGGAGGGGGAGTAGATGTGGATAGAGTACACCTCAAACAAGGGAAGCGTAGCGGAGGGTGTTAGTGGGATTGGGGTAAATGAGTATATATTGTACAGGAGCAAGCCAACTCCTCCATCACGTTTGTTGTTGGGGGGATGGGTGTGAGAGAGATTGAATCTGCCATACGAAAGTGCAGCTGGAGAGGCTGAGGGTGTGATCCAGGTTTCAGTGATGTCAAGGAAGGAGAGTTTGTTGGTGATAAATAGGTCATGGATATATGAATGTTTGTAGCAGACAGAGAGCGCGTTCCATAGTGCTTCAGGCAGGGGGAACGGGGACAGGCTGAATGGGTATTACGTTATTAGGGTTTCAAAAACTTGTAAAAGATCATTGCAGGGTGTTAGAAATGAGTGTGGGGATGTGATGGGGAGGGCAAGGTTTTGGAGATATATTACCAAAAATGAGGAGCAGCAGAGGGAGAATTAGAAGGTGGGAGCAGGATAGGGCATTATGTGGCCATGTGTGTCTGGAGAAAAAGGATTGTATGTGGAGAAGAAGTTCTGAGGAGGAGGTGTGATGACTGGGGAGGATGGATGGAAAAATGATTAGTTCCTTATTAGGTGGAGGGATTAGAGGAGCTAATAAGAAATGAAGTGCTATGGGTGTGTAAGTGAAAAGAATCAGAAACATTCCAGTGGCTTTCTATCCCACTACCTTACAGTCAATTCCAGGTTAATTATAGTCTAATTAAAAGTATTGCACTTTATACAATACATGGATCAGACTAAAGTCTGGAGCAGACCCATGGGTCTGAATATATCTCCAGCTAAAGGTAATCAGGTGTGACTGAGGGGGTGGGCATGGACAGACCAGATGCAAAGCTGAGAGTTTAACACAGGTTATAAAGGAGATTGAGGGGGTGGAGTGATCAGTCAAAGATATGCCAGAATAAAGAAAGCAAGAGGAATACAACAGATCATGGAAGTGATGGGTAGGAATATAGTCATAACAAAAAGAGATAATATGCACTTCACAGAGACAAATTTTCACAGAGACAGTCAGATGCCAGAGAAAGCTGTGTACATGGAAAGCGTACCAAAAAGAGATAATATGCACTTCACAGAGACAGCTGCCAAGGAAAGCTGTGTACATGGAAAGCGTACATGTGGGAAGAGGAAACAACTCGATTAGATGATACAGATGATGATGGTGATGATAATTATACTACAGCAGTGATGATGGTGATGGATGGCCAAATGCATATTAGACTTCTAGTCTAATTCAAAGTATTGCACTTAGAAAGCTATACTTTGAAAGATGCATGGAAATTTGCACAAGTTGAAATATTTACAGTCAATACCCTTTTACTGGACACTTTAAAAAAAAAATCAACACTGACGTACAAAAATTGTTTAAAACATATTTATATTGTAGGCATAAATTTTGACAATCCTTGAACATTTGGATTAGTAAACCTCCCCTACAATCTAATGTCTAGTCACATCTATTTATCATTTATACATTTAAGGTTAGGATCTTTTAATTCTGAAAATAGAAAACATGTATGCGATAGTATTCTGACGTTTAATCAGATTCATATAATGTCATGCTCTATGGCTCCTTTCACATCTGCATTTTTATCAGATCCTGAGGATGTGAAAGTACCCTTAAGGCCCCGTTACACCTAGAGACATTCCAGTGATCCCGACAACGATACGACCTGGCAGGGATCGCTGGAATGTCGCTAAGTGGTCACTGGTGAGATGCCACACAGGCAGATCTACTCACCGATGCGGCAACCTCCAACGGTCGTTGGGATCTGTCACTGTAACGGGCGTAACATGGACATCATTGGTCGTTTTCCCTGTCACACACACTGATGCAGCATGGCCAGCGGGAGACCAATGATGAAAAAATGGTCCAGGCCATTCCATAACGATCAGCAATCTCACAGCGGGGGGACACTCGCTGTTACGTGTCATACGCAGCGATATCGCTGGCGAGGTCGCCGCAACATCACAAAACCTGTGATGTTGCGGCGATATTGTTAGCGATATCGCTACATGTAACGAGGCCTTAAGTCAGCCGCACATGGCTATGTTCATAGAATATCTATTAAGTATCTGATAAAACTGATTCACTTTGCATTCCACCAAAAAAAGTACAAGATGTAAAAATGAGTTAAATAAACATGTGGTATTATCCTATATATCTACAGTATTACATTGTGTGTCCAGTTCAACATGAAATGATGCACTTTTTATTACCATCACCATCCTATTTATTGATGTATGTATACTGTATATATTTAATACCCCCACAGGGACCTTATATGAAGGGTGTTAATCATCTGTGATTTCTAATCATGCAAGAGGTTAGACCAGGAAATAAGGACTGTATCATTGCATCTCACACACTGAGAAATCTGCTCTAAGCTATGATGTGGGTGTGTTCTTCTTTCTCCTGAGTGTTGCTGCCTGCTTATGATTGGTCAGCATCATACAGGGAGAAAAAGTATATGCCTCCAATGAAAACTCTGATAACACTTATTTGAACTTCAAATGTTAACTCATTAGGTGCCAAATACTTTGATTGCTAATATCTCTGCATTATCTCCACTCTACGGCCACTATTATGTCTAGCTCAACATGAAAAAATTGGTAAAAGGTCCCCTTTAAAGGCAGAAATATATCAATACAAAAATAAACCCTGTTGCTATCAAATCAAGTATTAGCTTTGATACGTGCATGTGCTAAGTTTTAACATAAAAGATTATGTCATCTTGAAATTGTGATTAAGAAAAATTAACGAGGCAAGGATTGGCACTTCAGCAAAATCTTTTCATAGACATTTTGCCGGTTAATGCACTCACCTACAAGTCTTGTGTTGACCTGCAAAAACGTACCATAAATCTGTTTTTAAAATTATCAGCTTTCCACCATTTTCTCCTGATTTGGCCCCATCTGATTATTACTTATTTTCAAAAATCATTAAAAAGATGAAAATTTATTAAAACCGAGATTGTAATTGATGCTGTGTACTTGACGTTTGTAGAATCAGATAAAAAATTTTTTTCTAAATGATTAGAATTACTTTTTGATCAATAAATTAAATGTATAGAGCTTAGAGGTGATTGTTAGGGATGGGCGAATCCTAAACTACTCAAAATCGCTAGACTCCGACGAGTCTGAGTCCAGGACTCGCTACTCGTTGCGAGTCTAGCGATTCCAATGTTAATTAATGGGGAACGTGACTGCAGCGATTCCTCTGCTGCCGGACCCTATAAGGGGTCTGGCAGCAGAGGAAAAACCTGCAAATCCCCATGTTATTCTTTTAAAGCCAGCGGCAAAAAGCCGCTTGGTTTTAAAGAATAGTAAAAAGAAAAATAAAGGATTGAACAGGGGGGGAGGGGAGAGGGGATGGTGAGGGGGGGGTAGAGGGTGGAGAGGGTGGGGGGTGCACCGGACCGGCCGGCTACTTACCCCTGCCTCCGCCGGCGCTGGCCGCAGACTCGATCCCCGAGTCTCTCTGCTGCTCTTTCCGGAGATTCCCAAGCACTGACAGAAGCAGTGAATAAATTAACTTCCGTCACGGCTCAGGAATCTCCGTAGGCAGAGCGAGTCTGGCTGACAGCAGGGTTCAGCTCAGGTCATAATGACCTGAAATTATTGTGAGAAGTGAACCGGGCACTAACCTGCTGCAGATTCCTTGCGGAAAACGGCGGTGTCTGGAATCCGGTGCTCTGCTGGAGAAAAACTCTTGATATTTGTAGAAAGTAGCGGCACACGGATTGGATCCAAAAATTTCCGGCTTTTATTGGTGCATCAAGTTACAGATGGTGCAGGGAGGGGGGGGTGCTGAAGGTGCAACGGACCGTTTCGAGGTACTCCTCTTCCACGGGCTAACCGAGTGGCTGCAGGAGCCTCCATTTTATAGGAGGATCTCCTGCAGTCCACCGGCTGAGTGAAATTAAAACAATCAATACAAATAGCCTTCATAATAAAACATCGAATAAGACATCTAAATTACAGTGCTATCAAGGGATCTTACCCATTGTTCGGATATAAAAACCTGCAGAGCTCAATAGATTAACTGGTAGATTTACATTCCCATAGCAGTTTGACTAATGCAGTTTTCCTGTTCGATCTATCGTGTCTGACACTATACTGCTCAGGCATGACCAATCTATAGATGTTAATGGATCTGCACTACTGAGACTTAAAACTGCATTACTTGGAGCTGTTGCACAGAAGAGATAATGTCATTCTGTGCGACTTAGCTCTCAGTGTGCTTATATTAATAGTACTTATATATTGATTTAGTCTCCTGTGTGCGATTTTTTGATGTTTAATGCTGAATACAAAGATGATGAAGACTACAGTCCCCATTGGGGCTCTATATCTACCCTTCCCATATCACCAATTGTTATCATGTGTGTTTTTTTTAAGCTTTTTAAGTTTTTTTAAGTTTTTTTAAGTTTTTTATAGCAAGACTTGTACTCTCCCCACATACGGTATACTGGAAATCCGCAGACGTTTCCTTATTTCTTTGTATTTCAACCCAAATGGTCTTATATTGCTCTCAAGTTTCCTTTCTATAATAATATCTACGCAGCTCAACAAATTAGAAAAGATTAAAAAATAATAAACAGGTTAAATTGAGAGAACGGCTAGAGGATTATAAAAAAACGGACATATCAATTTTGTCGTTCATTCCCAATAAACCTTGCGCGTCAGTGTGAATAATCCATTTGGATTCTATTTGAAGGAGGTATCTACCAAAGTCTCCTCCTCTAGGTGATAATGAAGGCTTCTCAAGACCCATAAATGACAAAACCTCTGGGTTGCCTTGATGGCAGTCTCTTATGTGTTTTATCAGGCGTGGGCTTCCCTTTCCAGAGGTTATCGAATTAAAGTGTTCCCGAAATCTGTGGAATAAAGGTCTTATTGTTTTACCAACATAGAAGTGGGAACACGGGCATTTCACGATGTACACTACTCCCTTTGACCTACAGTTGATGTGATTTCTTACTGGAATGGTTATACCATTGATATTAACATTGCGGCCAGGTACAAAGTATTTACACCAGGGACAATTCCCACAACTGGCAAAGATACTTGTATCAGGAAGAATTGGCACATTATACAATCTGAGCCAAATATCCCAGACTCCTCTTTGCCAGTAGTTTCATACAGGCGAAGTAGAAATCTGGGTGATACGTTGATAAAAAAACGGTTGACCAACATAACAGAAAAAAATAACTTGTGGCTCTCCAGTAATCCAGTAAAAGGGAACCATCATTGTGGGAATTGTCCCTGGTGTAAATACTTTGTACCTGGCCGCTATGTTGATATCAATGGTATAACCATTCCAGTAAGAAATCACATCAACTCAATTTAACCTGTTTATTATTTTTTAATCTTGTCTAATTTGTTGAGCTGCGTAGATATTATTATAGAAAGGAAACTTGAGAGTAATATAAGACCATTTGGGTTTAAATACAAAGAAAGGAAACGTCTGCGGATTTCCAGTGTACCGTATGTGGGGAGAGTACAAGTCTTGCTATAAAAAAAACTTAAAAAAACTTAAAAAGCTTAAAAACACACATGATAACAATTGGAGATATGGGAAGGGTAGATATAGAGCCCCAATGGGGACTGTAGTCTTCATCATCTTTGTATTCAGCATTAAACATCAAAAAATCGCACACAGGAGACTAAATCAATATATAAGTACTATTAATATAAGCACACTGAGAGCTAAGTCGCACAGAATGACATTATCTCTTCTGTGCAACAGCTCCAAGTAATGCAGTTTTAAGTCTCAGTAGTGCAGATCCGTTAACATCTATAGATTGGTCATGCCTGAGCAGAATAGTGTCAGACACGATAGATCGAACAGGAAAACTGCATTAGTCAAACTGCTATGGGAATGTAAATCTACCAGTTAATCTATTGAGCTCTGCAGGTTTTTATATCCGAACAATGGGTAAGATCCCTTGATAGCACTGTAATTTAGATGTCTTATTCGATGTTTTATTATGAAGGCTATTTGTATTGATTGTTTTAATTTCACTCAGCCGGTGGACTGCAGGAGATCCTCCTATAAAATGGAGGCTCCAGCAGCCACTCGGTTAGCCCGTGGAAGAGGAGTACCTCGAAACAGTCCGTTGCACCTTCAGCACCCCCCCTCCCTGCACCATCTGTAACTTGATGCACCAATAAAAGCCGGAAATTTTTGGATCCAATCCGTGTGCCGCTACTTTCTACAAATATCATAATGACCTGAGCTGAACCCTGACTGTTTAGTCAGTTCTCAGCTCTGCTATATCCCTGTGTATCTAAGCACAGACAGGGATGTAGCAGAGCTGAGATTGCGTTTTGCGGCCAGGTACAAATAGGCACCTGGGGGTTGGGGGCAGCCCGTCGCTGCCTGCTGGATCCAGCTGGTTACAGAAATATGGCGAAGCCCACGTCAAATTTTTTTCTGACAAATCCGTAAAACAATATAAATAGAAGGGACTGCATCTTTATTAACCCCTGGACCATGGGCGAGGGGTTAATAAAGATGCAGTCCCTTTTTTAGGATTGTTTTATTGATTTTTCAGAAAAAAAATAACGTGGGCTTCGCCGTATTTCTGTAACCAGCCGGATCCAGCAGGCAGTGACGGGCTGCCCCCAACCCCCAGGTGCCTATTTGTACCTGGCCGCAAAACGCAATCTCAACTCTGCTACATCCCTGTCTGTGCTTAGATACACAGGGATATAGCAGAGCTGAGAACTGACTAAACAGTCAGGGTTCAGCTCAGGTCATTATTATATTTGTACCTGGCCGGACACAAGAATATAGGGGAGCCCTTTTTTTTATTATTTCATGAATTTCATGAAATAATAAAAAAAAAATGTGTGGGGCTCCGCGCAATTTCTATGTTTAGCCAGGTACAGCTAGGCAGCTGGGGGCTGGAATCCGCAGCGCAGGGAGGCCCAAGCTTTCTGGGCACCCCCCGCTGCAAATTGCAGCCCGCAGCCACCCCAGAAGATGGTGCGTTCATTGAAGCGCCATCCTCTGGCGCTGAACCCCGCTCTTCCAGTGGCCCTGGTGCCGGGTAGCTCACTGGGTAATAAAGGGGTTAGGGCCAGCTTTGTATTATCAGCTGGCCCTAACCCCGAAATTTATGGCGGTCACACCAATATTAGACATGACCGCCATGAATTTTTATTAAATTGTTTTAAAAAAAACACAACACAGAGAAATTTTTTTTTATTAGAAATAAAAAAAAAAAAGCCATTAGGGACTCCATCTTTAATTAAAAAAATCCTCTTCCGTCCAACGTAGTCCAAAACGCGATGTCCACTCTGCTACATCCCTGTGCATAGATATACATGTCTATGCACAAGGAGTGAGCAGACTGAGAACAATCTCAGCTCTACTACACCTCTGTGCACAGACATAGATGTCTGTACACAGGGAGAGGAGGTGGGCTCTAGGACCCTGGAGCTGCCGCAGCTCACAGGACCCGGAGCCCAGCACAGAGCAGACAGCCGGAAGAGAGGTAAGGAGCATTTCTCCCTCCTCCCTTCGCTCCTCGCTCGCTCCCCCCAGCCCAGTCCTAACTTAGGATGGGAGGGGGGGACCGGACTCGTTACTGTGCGAGTAATCCCTGCGATTAATCGCACAGTAACGAGTCGGGCGAATCCCTTACTACTCGGCGAGTACCGAGTAGTAACGAGTAGATTCGCCCATCCCTAGTGATTGTGTTAAATAAAATAGTACTTCACCAAGACCAGTGATTTTCAATCCAATCTTGATTAGGGCTAGGGTGAAGCACCTGATTCATCAGTACGCTCTTCAAGTGAAGCCTAAGGTGGATTACGTCTTGGTGTGTATCTCGACAAAAAATCTGACCCAGTCAGGGAATAAACTTTGTGGCATAAATTATGCTCCTGTACCTCAAGACTTTTACGATCAAGGGTTGCTACAACACCCCAGCTTCATTGAAATTGTGTAAAATCCCAAAAATCTCAAAATTCTTGGACAGCTTTGCATTGTTCAAAAAATTATGACTTTTGAAACTTAATTTAAAAGTTTTCTGGCAAAAACTATGTATCAAAAACCTTTCTTGAGTGTATATTAGTTGTACTAACTTTTTTTCCCAACACAAACATGGTAAGAGCACTTGGTACTAGTTCTTATTCTGGCAATAAGTCCCCCCATCCCTACGACATATGAATCCTTTGTACCAGATCCTATTTTCTTCACTTACTTTGCAGTTGCAGTAAATAAGCTTCACTTTACCTTTGGAAATGGGCAATACGGTACCTCATTTCCTGTGACAAGAACATGAGTTCTTTCTTTGGTTCTTTCAGTTTAAGTCTAACCTTAATATCTGAATCATGTCATGTTAATGTATGTGCATGTATTTCCATTATAGTCGAATACTAACTAAAATACATTTTGTAGTCGATCTACTATATTCCTTCGACTTCACACAAATGGACATCAAGAGCTGAAATACAAACCTGGAGACCACTTGGGAATATTTCCAGGCAACCATGATGAAGTTGTCAATGGCCTTATTGAAAGATTGGAAGATCCCTATCCAGTTAATCAGCTGGTCAGGGTAGAAATCTTGGAGGAAAGAAATACAGCTTTAGGTAATTATTTTAACCCCTTAACATTCATGTATTTTATATGACATTCTACATCTGAGATCTTTATGCATTTCTTTAGTTGACATTTTACTTAGTTTAGTCAGTAAATAAGACTGTCTTATCAGCAACTTTAGTCAGAACAAAGTTTGCAAAACAATAGATCTCACGCTATGACAATGCAACATCACAACATAGTGCGAGTGAATAGGGTCACGTTGCGACCCACAAGGTTCAGTCACTGTTACATGCATGTCACAGAAAATCCACTTGGTGCAGACTAGAGAAGAGTGAACCCACAGATGTTCAGGTTCAGCAGATCCAACCAGACTTTTTGTTTAAAGTCCAGGTTCGGAACCGGACTTGATCTAATCTTGGCTCGAACACCACACCTGGACTTTACAGTTATAAAATGGTGGCTATGGGCTGGGAGT
>JARQOC010000003.1:696373170-696383710 GCA_033576535.1 Allobates femoralis | reverse complement strand
GGGATAGCCAGGTCTTAGGCATGTGATTAGCATGGGAGGTCCTTGTATGTGTCTCCTCCAGGTCTATCCAGTAAGAGGACAACACCAGAGAGATGTCCCCGTCCTCTTCTCCCACAGGACTGTAAACAAGAAGATCCCGATGTTCCTCCGGATCATCAGGGTGAAGATCTGCCCCATATTAATACTACAGAGACATATGTGAGAGGTGATGATGATCTGCCCCATATTAATACTACAGAGACATATGTGAGGGGTGATGATGATCTTACAGATGACAGCGCAGGAAATAAAGGATCTGTTTGAACATCACCTACACGTGTGTTCCTTGAAGTGAGTGGACCTGGCATCGCGGACTGTTATACACCTTTCCTTCCCTACATTTAGCATGAGAGGAAGGACTCATCTACGAATGCTGGGGAGCACAGGGTTCAGACACAGGTGAGTGTCAAGTGTCTCCCAATAGTTGGGGCCCCCATTACCATATCAATGATCTTCCTCTTAATTTGGCGCTGCACAGTAGGCATTTCCTCGCTTTGGTGTGACATCACCACTATATATAAATGTAAGGACTCATCAGCACTTTATACAAATGTAAGGACTCATCAGCACTTTATACAAATGTAAGGACTCATGAGAACTTTATACAAATTTAAGAGATGATCAGCTCTCTACAAAAGTAAGGACTCATCAGCACTTCTTACAAATATAAGGACTCATCAGCATGAAATACAAAAGTAATGACTAATCAGCACTTTATGCAAATGTAATAACAAATCAGCACTTTATGCAAATGTAATAACTAATCAGCACTTTATTCAACTGCAAGGACACATCAGCACTATATACAAAAGGACTCATTAACGGTTTATATAAATGTAAGGACTCATAAGCATTATATACAAAAGTAACCATTCATCAGCAGTATATATGGTACAAAATAACCACTCATCAGCACTATATACAAATGGAAGAACTCATCAGCTCTTTATACAAAAGTAAGGATTTATCAGCAATCAGCAATTTTTATAATGTAAGGACTCATCAGCACCAAATACAAAAGTAAGAATTCATCAGGACCAAATACAAAAGTAGGGACTCATCAGCACTTTATACAAACTTAAGGACTAATCACCACTTTATAAAAATATAAGGACTCATCAGCTTTATATACAAAAGAAAGGACTCGTCAGAACTATTTACACATGTTAGGACCCATCAACACTTATACAAATGTGAGAACTCATCATTTCTTTATAAAATCTAAGGACTCATTAGCACTGTTTTCAAAAGTAAGCACTCATCCAGTCTTTATACAATAGTAAGGACTCATCAGCACTTTATTGAAAAATAAGGACTTATCAGCCTTTTATACAAATATAAGATCTCGTTAGCACTATGTTAAAAATCACTCATCAGTATTTTATACAAAAGTAAAAAAACCATCGCACTTTATACAAATGTCAGGAATTATCAGCACTTTATACAAAAATAAGGACTCATCAGCACCTTATGCCAAAATAAGGACTCCTCAGCACTTTATACAAATGCAAGGACTCATGAGCACCAAATAGAAAATTAAGGACTCAGCACCTTATACAAAAGTAAGCACTTTTCGGGACTTTATTAAAAAAATAAGGACTCATCAGCACTTTATAGAAAAATAAGGACTCATCAGTACTTTAAACAAATGTAGAGTGAGCACTACATACAAAAGAACTCATTAGCATTTTATACAAAAGTAAGGAGATATAAACAATTTCTACAAAGTTTGGAATCATCAGCACATTAGAAAAAAATATAGTCTCATCAGCATTTTATAGAAATGTAAGTAGTCATCAGCACTATATACAAAAGTATGGACTCATCAGCACTTTATACAAATGTAAAGACTCATCAGCACTTTATACAAATGTAAAGACTAATGAGCGTTTTATGCAAATGTAAGGATTCATCTGTACTATATACAAGTATGGACTCATTAACATTTTATAAAAAATGTAAGAACTCATCAGTTCTTTGTAAAATCTAAGGACTCTTCAGTGCTATATACAAAAGTAAGCACTCATCAGTAATTTTTACAATATCATCACCACTTTATACAATGGCAAGGAACCATCAGCACTTTATAAAAAAAATAACGACTCATCAGCACCTTATGCCAAAATAAGGACTTACCAGCATATTATGCAAATGTACGGAGTCAGCACTATGGCACTATGTACAAAAGGACTCATTAGCATTTTATACAAAGGAATCGTCAGCACTTTATACAAAAGTTTGGAATCCACCAGCACTTTAGACAAAAATATAGTCTCAAAAGTAGGGACTCATCAGAACTTCATGGTAAATACAAACATCCCATGAACAAAAGTGCTGTTCAATCAATAGGTAATGGAAAATTAAGTGCTTATACAGTTTAATGTATCTAAAAAAATGTTGCTGTGCCGAGCTAAACTTATAACGGTGCCCCTGCTGTATCTTGAGTAAGTGCCTGTGCCCAAACATGCAGAGCTGCTTTAGCTGATGGTCACACATGCTGTTTCTAATGATCCCACAGAGATTATGAAGTAGAAGAAGGAAAAGTGAATAGACTATACTGATGACACTTGGCAGGGACTTTTCCAGATGCTAATTTGATGTTATTCCTCTCTGAATGTTCTTTACATCTAAGTAATTAGTATATGTGCTATAGCAGAGTATCCAATGAGATCATCTCAATACACTATACCAGGTCCTTCAAGGTGCGCTGTGGCTGAATATATACTCCAATATATACTCCAAGTTTCCATCAAGGTGCTTTGTGGCTTGTTACAGTGGGGAAAAAAAAGTATTTAGTCAGCCACCAATTGTGAAAGTTCTCCCACTTAAAAAGATGAGGTTGGCCTATAATTGACATCATGGGTAGACCTCAACTATGAGAGACAAAATGAGAAAACAAATCCTGAAAATCACATTGTCTGATCTGGAAAGAATTTTTTTTTTAAATTTTGGTGGAAAATAAGTATTTGACCACATACACACAAGCAAGATTTCTGGCTCTCACAGACCTGTAATTTCTTCTTTAAGAGGCTTATCAGTCCTCCACTCATTACCTGTAGCACTGACATCTGTTTCAACTCATTATCAGTATAAAAGACATTTGTCCACAACCTCAGTCACACTCCAAACTCAACTATGGTGAAGACCAAAGAGCTGTTGAAGGACACCAGAAACAAAATTGTGGCCCTGCACCAGGCTGGGTAACCTGAATCTGCAGTAGGCAAGCAGCTTGGTGTGAAGAAATCAACTGTGGGAGCAATAATTAGAAAATGGAAGAAATACAAGACCATTGATAACACTGGTCAACAGCATTTTTGGTGCCAAAGATATTTCATTGAATTTAGGGTAACTTTGGGGTGCTGATTCTGAATATGTCATCAGTTTTGCCAGATTGGCTCAAGTTTTTGAGATTTTTCGTAAAATGTGTTAAAAAAAAGACGTTTTTTGCTACTTTTTTAACGAAGTCTGTTATGTTTCTTCTATGTTTTGTCAGTGTATATTCACCACAAATGTAACAGAATGAGTCTGGATCGTTAAGACAACTTCTTCTTGATGAGTTCATGCTTTTCACTGGACAACAGACAACAAACATAAAGTTAGTGCAAAAATCAAGCTATGAACAAACTTTTAGAACACTAATTAACACAAAACTATATTGAGAACTGCTCAGTTCAAGTACTAATCCAAAGAAATTAATGAGATGATGCGTCGCATTTACCAACAAGTGCTATAAATAAGATACCAAAAATCTCAAAAACTTGAGCCAATCTGGCAAAACTGATAGCATATTCAGAATCAGCACCCCAAAAATACCCCAAATTCATTAAAATATTTTGGGCACCAGAAAAAAAAATTTTTTTTGTTGACCTGTGTAATCTTCCTCGATCTCGGGATCCACGCAAGATCTCACCTCATGGGGTCAAAATGATCTCAAGAACAGTGAGCAAAAATCCCAGAATCACATGTGGGGACCTAGTGAATGACCTGCAGATAGGTGAGACCAATGTAACACATGCTACCATCAATAACACACTATGCCGCTAGGGACTCAGATTCTTCAGTGCCAGACGTGTGCCCCTGCTTAAGCCATTACATGTCTGGGCTTGTCTAAAGTTTGCTAAAGAGTATTTTGATGATCCAGAAGAGTATTGAGAGAATGTCATATGGTCAGATGAAACCAAAGTAGAACTGTTTGGTAGAAACACAACTCGTCGTGTTTGGAGGAGAAGGAATGCTGAGCTGCATCCAAAAGAACACTATACCTAATGTGAAGCATGGAGGTGGCAACATCATGCTTTGCAGCTGTTTCTCTGCCAAGGGACCAGGATGACTGATCCGTGTACATAAAAGAATGAATGGAGCCATGTATTGTGAGATTTTGAGTGCAAACCTTCTTCCATCAGCAAGGGCATTGAAGATAAAACTTGGCTGGGTCTTTCAGCATGACAATGATCCCAAGCACACCACCAGGGCAATAAAGGAGTGGTTCATAAGAAGCATATCAAGGTCCTGGAGTGGCCTAGCCAGTCTCCAGATCTCAACCCTATAGAAAATCTTTGAAGACAATTGTAAGTCTATGTCTCCCCGTGACAGTCCCAAAACATCAATGCTCTAGAGGAGATCTGCATGGAGGAATGGGCCAACATACCAGCAACAGTGTGTGCCAACCTTGTGAAGACTTACAGAACATGTTTGTCCTCTGTCATTGCCAACAAAGGATATACAGTATAACAAAGTATTGAGATAAACTTTTGTTATTGACCAAATACTTATTTTCCACCAAAATTTGAAAAATAATTCTCTCCAAATCAGACAATGAATGTGATTTTCAGGATTTGTTTTCTCATTTTGTCTCTCATAGTTGAGATCTACAGGGGTGGGACAAAATATTGGAAACATCTAACATTTTGGCATCATTATCTTCAAATATGCTATAAACATGCAAACCGTGACATATGTTAATGTTTTGTAGTTGATTATTTGTCTTAAGTGATATGTGTATGTAAATTAACTGTTTGTTTAGCTGAATTGTAAGAACATTGATGAGAACCTGATACCAATGGCAAACCTTTCGGATTTTCAAAAGGCCAAATTGTTGGTGCTCGTATGGCAGGCGCTAGTGTAACAGAAAGTGCCCGAATGCTTGGCGTGTCAAGAGGTACTGTCTACAAAGTAATGACTGTGTTTGAAAGAGAAGAAGAGAAGGAAAAACGTCGGCAGCAAAGCACAGGTCCGGCCAAAAGTCGAAGTTGACTGAGAGAGGCTGTCAGACTCTAAAACGATTTGTGAGAGAGGATCGCAAGACCACGGCTCCGAAAATCACTGCTGAGCTCAATGAACACCTACAGAACCCAGTTTCCACGAAAACTGTTAGTCGGGAGCTGCACAAATCTGGATTCCACGGAAGAGCTGCAATCAGAAAGCTTCTGCTCTCAATGACAAATGTTTCCAAGCATATTAGAGTGTTGTAAAAACCTCCAGAATTGGTCCCTCGAGCAGTGGAAACATGTGATATTCTCAGACGAATCATCGTTTAACCCATTTTCCGACCTCCGGCCAAGTGTACCTTTGGAGACAGCAGAAAGAAGCATTCCATCCAGACTGTCTTCTCCCAACTGTAAAACATGGCGGAGGTTCTGTGATAATCTGGGGTGCTATTTGGTGGAGATCCTCCGGGCCAATGATATTTGTATGAATCCATACCTCGGAGAATTGAGGCTGTAATCGCTGCAAAAGGTGGACCTACACCATATTAAACTAACTTTTGTTGATTTTTCCAGGTGTTTCCTTTATTTTGTCCAACCCCTGTACCTATGATGTAAATTACAGGCCAACCTCATCTTTTTAAGTGGGAGAACTTGAACATTTGGTTGCTGACTAAATACTTTTTTTTCCTCACTGTATACAGACATTTAATGAATAAAAAAGTTATGTCACAATAAGTCATAGTTCAAATGCTAAAAATTTCCTTTAATCCTACATAGATTACAACCATTTTGCAGCAGATGCTATTACTCTACAGCACTCTAGCCCACTGCACTTGTGGCTCATTAGCTTGAAAGTTTGACAAGGCATTTTCCTGAAATGGAAACACGGATTGCTAAAATGAGGGTATAGGTTTAAGCACCATTATATCAACTTAACATAGATAAGTTTGGGGTATAAAACCTGCTCACAGGTTAGTTGTCTGTGAAATGTTCTGCCACGCTGAATGCACCTGGAGAAATGGCTGTACCATTGGTTCCGCAACTAAATCAATGTAATGCTGAGCTATTAGTAAACCTGGAATTGAAGATTAGAGCAGTTTGGAAATTCTACATTAAACTACCCCACAACGTAATCCCAAGGAGTGGGACCTTGGTGATGTTCCCTTATGAAGGCGTCTTAATGGCACTGTCCACATAGTCTCCAGATTAATCTTTGGCTATAATCACATCCAGGAGAAAAGTGGGTTTTATCTCTGAAGAGGATAGCTTCCATTGCTGTCTTTGTGTGTACTTTGATAGCCTTTAAGAGCAGTAGCAAAGGGTCAATGGAACACCTGTACCTGGACGTCTGACTTGAAGCCCAATGTCATGCAAACACCTTCTCTTGGTTTGAGTGAACATATTTTGACACTTTAGGCTTGGTGTAGGATGTTGTCATGGGGAGCTTAGGGAGAACAGGAGGATAGGAACATGGACCCCTGAACTACCTCTCAGGCTAGGGGAACACTGACTTTCCTTAACTCAGGGGTACCCTTAATGGTAGAGAGATCTGAGTCTCTGCCCTGTCCCTTTCTCCTGTCCAGCCCTAAGCTGAACACCAACCCCCACCCCAGAAGGAGAACCATTAAGGAACCCACAAATATAGACAGACAGTGATAAAGCAAATAGCACCACACAGCAAACAATCAGGAAGATACAATATGTGTAGGGAGAATTCAAATACAAATAGGAAATGAAAAAACAACAATGTATACTTTACCAGGCACCAAGCAAAGATTAGAGTTTCAACAGCAACTCCAACACAGGATCAGTATGCAAGAGGCATGCAAATGCTATAGTCGGCATCCAGGAATGATCTGAGCAATAATTAAAGGGGAAGGCATTACAGCGACCTCAATCTTCAATTGACACTAAACAAAAAGTTAACTCCTGCAAAGCTGAACATCAGTGAACAAATCACAGCTGACGCTCTAACTCAGGCTTGAGCAACAAAGAGGTCTAACGCTGCACATCAGACTCCCCAATGTGAGCTGAGTCTGAAACCAGCATGACAGATGTACAATTTTATTTGTACTACAGGATGGATCAGTCATGGAACAAATGGAACAACCATTTCTCCAAAGTGTCCCAGGAGCTGCTTTTCATAATGACAACACCAGTTCACAAGTTATTTGTCTCCCATTGAGTACATCTGGGACATAATTGGTTGGATATTGAAAATTTATCTGCCAGAAGTGGATCTTGATGATTTGCTTGCCCAAGTGACTTCAGTGTGACAGAACATTCCTCAGACAATATTAATGACCTCATTGATAACAGTCAGTATGTGTGTATTTGTGTATGTGTCACTCATTCTTAATGCTGAATAAGTCAAGATATTTTGTACATTTGTGTTCCATTTTTGCAATATTTGATATGATTAACATGTCCTCTGATCCAGTCTTTCTCATCATGTTACAATTTCAATGTTGCAAAATGTATACAGCACTTTCATCCAGTGCTACTATACAGGTAATGCACAAAAAATGTATGCACATTTGTCCTAGGCTGTAATATCATGTAATTTATCAAGACTGACATATATCACAAATGTCAATTTTATGTACACATTTTTCACTTTAATCGTGTATATGTATATATATATAAATATATGTATAGGATTTAAAACATTTTGATATGTATATATGTATATGTATATAGCGGTATGGAAAGTACTCAGACCCCTTTACATTTTTCACTGTTTGTTTCATTGAAGCCATTCGGTAAATTCATAAAAGTTCATTTTTTTCTCATTAATGTGCACTCTGCACCGCATCTTCACTGAAAAAAATGGAAATGTACAAACATTTGAAAATTTATTAAAAAAGAAAAACTGAAATAGCAAATGGTCATAAGTATTCAGACCCTTTGCTCTCACATTCATATTTAAGTCACATGCTGTCCATTTACTTGTGATCCTCCTTGAGATGGTTCTACTCATTCATCGTAGTGCAGCTGTGTTTAATTAAATTAATAGGACTTGATTTGGAAAGGTACACACCTGTCTATATAAGACCTCATAGCTCACAGTGCATGTCAGACCAAATGAGAATCATGAGGTCAAACAAACTATCCAAGCAGCTCAGAGACAGAATTGTGGCAAGGCACAGATCTGGCTAAGGTAACAAAAGAATCTCTGCAGTACTCAAGGATCCTAAGAGCGCAGTGGCCTCCATAATCCTTAAATGGAAGAGGTTTGGGACCACCAGAAGTCTTGCTAGACCTGGCCATCCAGCCTAACTGAGCAATCGTGAGAGATTAGCCTTGGTGTGAAAGGTAAAGAAGAACCCAAGATCACTGTGGCTGAGCTCCAGAGATGCAGTAGGCAGATGGGAGGAAGCTCCACATTACTGTTTATGTTAAGTCAAGATGGGGTTCAGAGTGTACATTAATGTGAAAAACAAATGAACTTTTTTGATTCTACCAAATGACTGCAATGAATCAGAGCAAAAAATGTAAAGGGGTCCATACCCACTGTATATATATATATATATATATATATATATGTATGTATACGTATATAAGACTGAAGACACACTGTCGTGCATCAAAGCGTGTTGAGAGTGTGGTGCGAGTGTGGTGCGTGTGGTGAGTGTGCCTGCCTGTATTCATGTGAGTGTGCTGAGAGTGTGAGGTGTGAGTGCGTGTGTGGTGCGTGTGTTTGATGCTGTCCACGGCCCTGAAGGACTGCGGACAGCATTTGCGGTGACTTTAAACTCGCAGGCTGTTATAGCCGGCGAGTTTGAATTTACCACTTTGCCAGACAGTAATCAATAATGTTCCAGCGCTGTCACAGCAGTGCTGAAACATTATTGTTTAATAAACTCAGTTAGCAAACGAAATAATAAAGTGCTGTGTGTTATTAATCATTTTAACCCTCTCTGCAGGCTCTGCACTACATGTCGGCATAGAGCCTGCAGATGCGGCTAATAAAAGCCGGTGTCCAAAGTGTTCAAATGCAGTTAGTGTGCTGCCATCATGTTTACGCAGAGTGTGTACACTCTGTGTAGACATAGTGACAACACACCCTGGCAGTGCAGGGGTTTAATACCTTTATTTTACTGATCCTGGCAATTGTCGGGTCATTTTACATTACTTGACAAGCCGCTCTCCTCCTCCACTGAACTGTCCGTGGTCCTGAAGCTTCAGCATGATATTACTGTAATATCAATCTGGAGCTTCAGCACCAGGGATAGCGGCTGCCATGGTATGCTTTTTGCGTACTTACGCCAATTGCGTATGCAAAAAGCATACCATGACATCCGCTGTACCTGGTGCTGAAGCTCCAGATTGATATTACAGTAATACCACGCTGAAGCTTTAGGACCACGGACAGCTCAGTGGAAGAGGAGAGAGGCTTGTCGGTAATGTAAAATGACCCAACAATTGCCGGAATCAGTAAAATAAAGGTATTAACCCCTTCACTGCCAGGGTGTGTTGTCACTATGTCTACACAGAGTGTACACACTCTGTGTAAACATGATGGCAGCACACTAACTGCATTTTAACCCTTCTGACACTGGCTTTTATTAGCCGCATCTGCAGGCTCTATGCCGACATGTAGCGCACAGCCTGCAGAGAGGGTTAAAATGATTAATAACATACAGCACTTTATTATTTCATTTTCTAACTGAGTTTATTAAACAATAATGTTTCAGCACTGCTGTGACAGCGCTGGAACATTATTGATTACTGTACTAGCAAAGCGGTAAATTCAAACTTTGAAGCGATTTTAACAGCACATTCGTGCGAATATCACACCATGTTCTGTATGGGGGCAAGATTTTCTTGCCACCATAGACTTCTATTGCCCTCTTGTGTGTAAGGGCCGCTTTACACACACCAACTTCTGTGTCCAACTTCTGAACAGATCTCTGGTTGCAGTGAAATCATGGACACATTGTTACATTTGTACACGGCAACAAAATGGAACAATGTGTCCATGATTTCACTGCAACCAGAGATCAGTTCAGAAGTTGGTCACAGAAGTTGGTGTGTGTAAAGCGGCCCTAAGAATCGTGTGCAGTCGCACCATGCTTCACTGCACTCGCTTCTGACTCACAATGCGAGTTCAGTGTGGGGGACTCGCACCAGTCTGCCCTGCCTGATAGGGCAACACTGGTCCGAGTGCAATGCGAGTTTCTTTTGCACAGTGTGCCTTCAGCCTAAAACCCAAAATTATTGTTTAAAACTCCCAAACTGGCACCTTAGACAGAGAGCCATGTCAACTTCTTCAAAAATCGTTAAATACATTG
>JARQOC010000003.1:696264459-696373070 GCA_033576535.1 Allobates femoralis | reverse complement strand
ACTGACATATATCACAAATGTCAATTTTATGTACACATCTTTCACTTTATTCGTGTATATTTATATATATATATATATATATATATATATATATATATATATATATATATATATATATGTATAGGATTTAAAACATTTTGATATGTATACATGTAAATGTATATAGCGGGTATGGAAAGTACTCAGACCCCTTTACATTTTTCACTGTTTGTTTCATTGCAGCCATTCGGTAAATTCATAAATGTTCTTTTTTTTCTCATTAATGTGCACTCTGCACCGCATCTTCACTGAAAAAAATGGAAATGTACAAACATTTGAAAATGTATTAAAAAAGAAAAACTGAAATATCAAATGGTCATAAGTATTCAGACCCTTTGCTCTCACATTCATATTTAAGTCACATGCTGTCCATTTACTTGTGATCCTCCTTGAGATGGTTCTGCTCATTCATCGTAGTGCAGCTGTGTTTAATTAAATTAATAGGACTTGATTTGGAAAGGTACACACCTGTCTATATAAGACCTCATAGCTCACAGTGCATGTCAGACCAAATGAGAATCATGAGGTCAAACAAACTATCCAAGGAGCTCAGAGACAGAATTGTGGCAAGGCACAGATCTGGCTAAGGTAACAAAAGAATCTCTGCAGTACTCAAGGATCCTAAGAGCACAGTGGCCTCCATAATCCTTAAATGGAAGAGGTTTGGGACCACCAGAAGTCTTGCTAGACCTGGCCGTCCAGCCTAACTGAGCAATAGTGAGAGATTAGCCTTGGTGTGAAAGGTAAAGAAGAACCCAAGATCACTGTGGCTGAGCTTCAGAGATGCAGTAGGGAGATGGGAGGAAGCTCCACATTACTGTTTATGTTAAGTCAAGATGGGGTTCAGAGTGTACATTAATGTGAAAAACAAATGAACTTTTTTGATTCTACCAAATGACTGCAATGAATCAGAGCAAAAAATTTAAAGGGGTCCATACCCACTGTATATATATATATGTATATATATATTAAGACTGAAGACACACTGTCGTGCATCAAAGCGTGTTGAGAGTGTGGTGCGTGTGGTGAGTGTGCCTGCCTGTATTCATGTGAGTGTGCTGAGAGTGTGAGGTGTGAGTGCGTGTGTGGTGCGTGTGTTTGATGCTGTCCACGGCCCTGAAGGACTGCGGACAGCATTTGTGGTGACTTTAAACTCGCAGGCTGTTATAGCCGGCGAGTTTGAATTTACCACTTTGCCAGACAGTAATCAATAATGTTCCAGCGCTGTCACAGCAGTGCTGAAACATTATTGTTTAATAAACTCAGTTAGCAAACGAAATAATAAAGTGCTGTGTGTTATTAATCATTTTAACCCCCTCTGCAGGCTCTGCACTACATGTCGGCATAGAGCCTGCAGATGCGGCTAATAAAAGCCGGTGTCAGAAGTGTTCAAATGCAGTTAAGGTGGGGTCACACGTGGCGATTTCGCCCGCGACATCGCCGAAAAGTGACGTCACAGCGATGTCGCGGGCGATATTGCAAGTGCGTCGCGCTGTGTGACAGCGCGACGCAACTGCAAATTATCGCTGGTCGCAGGTTGACAGGTTTATGAACATGTTCATAAACCTGTCAACCTGTGACCAGCGATTAGGCTGGATCGCGCCATCTGACACTGTTGGCGGTGCGATCCAGCCTATATCGCAGTGTTTCTGAGCCATCGCTCGCTGGGCTGAGCCCAGCCCAGCGAGCGATGGCTCCGCCCACATCGCCGCCGCGTCACCAGCAACGTCGTGCCGTGTGACAGCTGGCCTGCGATGTCGGAAGCGAGCGGGCACCCGCACATCGCTTCCGACATCGGAGGCCAGATCACCGCGTGTGACAGCACCTTAAGTGTGCTGCCATCATGTTTACGCAGAGTGTGTACACTCTGTGTAGACATAGTGACAACACACCCTGGCAGTGCAGGGGTTAATACCTTTATTTTACTGATCCCGGCAATTGTCGGGTCATTTTACATTACTGACAAGCCGCTCTCCTCCTCCACTGAGCTGTCCGTGGTCCTGAAGCTTCAGCATGATATTACTGTAATATCAATCTGGAGCTTCAGCACCAGGGATAGCGGCTGCCATGGTATGCTTTTTGCGTACTTACGCCAATTGCGTATGCAAAAAGCATACCATGACATCCGCTGTCCCTGGTGCTGAAGCTCCAGATATTACAGTAATACCACGCTGAAGCTTTAGGACCACGGACAGCTCAGTGGAGGAGGAGAGAGGCTTGTCGGTAATGTAAAATGACTCAACAATTGCCGGAATCAGTAAAATAAAGGTATTAACCCCTTCACTGCCGGGGTGTGTTGTCACTATGTCTACACAGAGTGTACACACTCTGTGTAAACATGATGGCAGCACACTAACTGCATTTTAACCCTTCTGACACTGGCTTTTATTAGCCGCATCTGCAGGCTCTATGCCGACATGTAGCGCACAGCCTGCAAAGAGGGTTAAAATGATTAATAACATACAGCACTTTATTATTTCATTTTCTAACTGAGTTTATTAAATAATAATGTTTCAGCACTGCTGTGACAGCGCTGGAACATTATTAATTACTGTACTAGCAAAGCGGTAAATTCAAACTTTGAAGCGATTTTAACAGCACATTTGTGCGAATATCGCACCATGTTCTATATGGGGGCAAGATTTTCTTGCCACCATAGACTTCTATTGCCCTCTTGTGTGTAAGGGCCGCTTTACACACACCAACTTCTGTGTCTAACTTCTGAACAGATCTCTGGTTGCAGTGAAATCATAGACACATTGTTACATTTGTACACGGCAACAAAATGGAACAATGTGTCCATGATTTCACTGCAACCAGAGATCTGTTCAGAAGTTGGTCACAGAAGTTGGTGTGTGTAAAGCGGCCCTAAGAATCATGTGCAGTCGCACAATGTTTCAACTGCACTCACTTCTGACTCACAATGTGAGTTCAGTGTGGGGGACTCGCACCAGTCTGCCCTGCCTGATAGGGCAACACTGGTCCGAGTGCAATGCGAGTTTCTTTTGCACAGTGTGCCTTCAGCCTAAAACCCAAAATTATTGTTTAAAACTCCCAAACTGGCACCTTAGACAGAGAGCCATGTCAACTTCTTCAAAAATTGTTAAATACATTGAGAGTTATGTTCTGCAAACTATATCAGTAAAATGTATCTCTATTAACTTCTAAATATTAAGGCTATGTGCGCATATTGAGTATTTGGTTGCAGAAATTTCTGCACCAAATCTGCATTTCCTGGCAGAAAAAGACACTAAGGCTGCGTTCACACATTTGCGTATATTGCTGCGCTTTTTTGCGCGCGCTTTTTGCCGCGTTTTTTGGCCGCGCAAAAAAGCGCAACAAAATACGCAGGGGCTTTCACACACTGCGCTTTCTTTACTCCAGAAAGCGCAGTGACGTCACAGAGGGGAGGAAGAATCCTGCTTCCTCCTCCCCTCTGTGACAGCTGTGACCGCCCCATTAGACTTCACAGTGTATTAATATACACTGTGAAATGTAAATTAAACAAAAGCAAGTGTCTGAAAAATAAAAAAAATGAATACGTCACCTGTCCGACGCCTTCTCCCGCTGTCTGGTCTCCGGTTCCAAGTGAGATGTGTTCTGCCAGGACCTGTGGTGACGTCAGAGGGGCGTTCCCGGGGCGTTCCCAGCGCTGATTGGCTGCTCGCGGTCATGTGATATGTATCACATCACCGCGAGTGCCCGGGAACGCCCCTCTGACGTCACCACAGGTCCTGTCAGAACACATCTCACTTGGAACCGGAGACCGGACACCGGGAAAAGGCGTCGGACAGGTGACGTATTCATTGTTTTTTATTTTTCAGACACTTGCTTTTGTTTAATTTAGATTTCACAGTGAATATTAATACACTGTGAAATCTAATGGGCGGCCACAGGTGTCACAGAGGGGAGGAGGAAGCAGGATTCTTCCTCCCCTCTGTGACATCCCAGGGAGAATACGCAGGAGCAGCTGCGTAAAGAATTGACATCTCAATTCTTTACGGAGCTGCGCTTTCTCCCTGAAAATGCAGTGCGTATTTTTGCGCAATGTCTGCACTGCAAAGTGAATTTCACATTCACTTTGCAGGCAGACAAAAGGCACATTGCGTATTTTGAAAAGCGCGCGTAAAAAAGCGCAGCAAAATACGCAATGTGTGAATGCAGCCTAAAAATGCATTGCGTTGTTGTCATGTTTTAACACATTTTTGGCAATTTTTTTCCATAATTTTTTCATGCATATGGGGCAAGAATGCACCAAAAATTGACCTTCTGCACTTACTTCTTCTCCACATCTGCAAAGGAAAAAAAGAAACAAAACTTCAGAATTGTCATTGACTTTGCTTGTATAAGGAGTAGCATGCCGTTTTCTGCCAAAAACTGCACCAAAAAAGGCATAAAAAATGCACATGGGCTACCTCCACAACTCGGCAGCAGTGATAGAATACACAAATACAGACCTATGACCATGTCCACAATTTGTTTGCTTCAAATCTGACAACAGCCAAACATCAAAAAGGGAAAGCCATTTGATATTGATGGCCGATCCTGACTTCTTTGAGACACATTAGAATAGCTCTGTCAGGCTAGGGTCACACATGCCATCCGTTTTGCCCTGGATCCGTTATTGGCATCAGTTTTTGGACTTTTTTTTTTTTTTAAGTCCAAAATCGGATTCCATTAACGGATGGTGCATTTAAGTGTCACTGCTTTTTTCAAAAAAGCTATTCTGTTGTATCCTGCCTCCAAAAAACGCTGCATGCAACGTTTTTGGGTGCAGGAAAAAAACGCATGGGCTTTTTAAACATGGGGCCCCTATGGGAAACGCATCCGTAAACGCATGGTGCATATAGGTAATGCATATGCATTTTTTAAGAAAAAATGACTAAGTCCAAAAAAACGTTCAGGGGCACAGGAGGCACAAAATATAGCCTAAAAAAACGGATTTGTTTTAGAAACACTCTAAAAAACGGATTTGTTTTACAAACACTCTAAAAAACGGATTTGTTTTAGAAACACTCTAAAAAACGGATTGCCATGTGTGACCCTAGTCTCAGTCATGTTTTAGACACCTTTCCATGAAAATGACTAACAGTCAGCTGAATCATGTAGACTCAAATTAAAAAAGGCACCAAGTCTTGGCCTCAATAGATTGATAAAATGGCTTCTCTCCTAAGGAAGCACTTAATAAATCACTGATATCAGACATAACAGCAATATTATTCTGGTTTCTGTATATCTAAATACTCAATTGTTTGTTAACAGACAAATTATAAACAGTATTTTTACAGTTAGTAGTGGAGCTTCGACAGGCTGCAATGATCTTGGGAATGAGGTGTATTATCCTGGTGTAGGTTTTGGAACAGAGCTTCTTTTATTAAAGAACGGTGGTTTCACACTTTCATTTGTTAATCTGGCTGAAACCTGATGCTGCCTAATCTGACCTGCAATAGGGACACAGGCACATGATGTGGCATAAGGTTTCTGCCGGATCCTAACAAATGCATCCTTTTGACCTCCTCCCCGGACACACAATTGAATTTTGTGTAATTTGTAACTTTGCGGCTGGTTACAAAGCCTGATGTAACCGGATGCAGTACACTGTGGCAAAACATAGAATGGACTTTAATGGGGCTGTATCTGCTCAGGGGTGGATCCGGCCAGGTTGGATCTGTATTTCACAGTGTGCATACCCATAGCCCCTCCCAACACCCTCCCATTAGGCGTGTCCTTTGTAAAGTTTAACTTTCCGATGGATCAGGCAAAAAAACTTATGAAACTGTATGCAACCACAGTGTTTTTTTGCCTGATCCAACACAACATTCAGATGAGGCATAATTCTGATGCAGCTGCATACGGGTGCACAAACAAACCCAGATGCAGCTAAACACAGGCAAAATACAGATGTGAAAAGGCCCTTAGGCAGATTTTATGCCAGAAGGATCCCCAGCTGGAGCACTGCACAACTATGTATGTGGGAGATTCTTAAGATATGAATCCCAAATATACTAGGGTGCATGAGGCCTAACTCCAATAACTGCCCTCACCAAAATGACCAATGACCTTCTGATGGCAAAACGTAATGGTGAACACTCTCTCCCTATTCTTCTTGATCTCTCTGCAACTTTTGACACTGTTGACCACCATCTCCTACTCTCCATGATGCACTCCATCGGCATAAAGGACACTGCTCTCTCTTGGTTTTCTTCCTATAGTTCTAACCGCTCCTTCAGTGTATCCACTTCCTCTCCTCTTCGCCTCAATATCAGGGACACTCAAGGTTCAGTGCTTGGCCCTCTTGTCTTCTCTCTCTACACAGTCCCATTTGGATCTTTATGCTGATGACACACAACTATACACTTCAGCCCCTGACCTTAACCCCGCTGTATTACAGAACGCCAATGACTGTCTAACTGCAGTTTCCTACATCATGTCTGCTCTCTATCTAAAACGTAACCTTTCCAAAACTGAACTTCTTTTGCTCCTGCCCTCTGCTAAACTCTCTAAATCTGACATCTCACTCTCTGCGTGTGGCACAACAATAACACCTAGGCAGGAGGCTCGCTGTCTGGGTGTTATGTTTGACACTGATCTTTCCTTCACCTCCTATATACAATCTCTTGCCTACTCTTGCTGCTTACACCTGAAAAACATCTCTAGAATCCACCCTTTTCTCACTATGGAAACAACAAAAACCCTCATGGTACCTTTACACGCCGCGACGGCAGGCTGGATACATCCCGCTACAGGCTACAAATGTAGCTTGTAGCGCCAATGTAGCCCGTCGTAGCGGCGTGTGAAGACGTGACGCTACAGCCGGCAACAGATACATCTGTTTCCTACCTCTGCTCGAAAACTGATGGCTACATCGCCGATGGTCGCGAGCTGTATCGGCGTGTAAAGAGGCAACGGAAGGGAACCCTGGACACCCGGGGCTGTAGCTGCAATGTAGCTAAGGCGTGACCTCGGCTCCGTCTTACCGCGCCCCATGTGCGATCATTGGTGGAAGCTGCTGCGTGCCGATTGGCCCTTGCCGCACAGCCCTCCATCTTGGATGAGCTGTCCCTTCAGCACTACACATACGCGCCGTATGCACGATCATACCTTAGTACAATTACGCGGCCCACAACTTACGGGAAACCAAACCAAATGGCCCATGATTCTCATATACAGTGTGCACATCCTGTAAACACATCATGAATAATGCTGGACACAGCGGTGAAGTATGTTACAGACCGCCATGCCTTATTGAAATGCAGATGACTGCTAAAAGTGTCCCTTCTGTGCCTGCGCGCAACTCACACAGTGATGCACGTATACCCACACCGCATCGAAGAACATTAGTCACTACACAGCGCACAGGCTTGCTGTACGCATCGCTATATGGGTGTTGTTTAGTAGGTGCCGCCGAAGTGGTTCGCCCGTGTCTGCGCGTAGGGCTCGTTCAAAATGTGCGTGACCCCGAACGAAGCCGTAATGACGTCATTACGATAGTTTCAGTTTCACTCTGCCTGCAAGGAGCAGCTCAAAACTCTGCACAGACCTTTTGCAGCCATGGCGGCCGTTACCCGCGCTGCAACGTGGGGCATGGCGGAGCTGATAATCCTCATAGATTATTGTGACCGTTGGGACTATTGGGGCCACCATCACCACCGGCACCCCAGGTTGCGCAATCGGTGCACCGTCCGCCGGATCCAGCGGGCCCTGATCCGCAAACTGGGGGTAGAGCGGCAAGTCAAGCAGATCCAGAAGAAGATCGCAGACTTGAAACAAAAGAGCCCGGGTCGCATACTGGACATCCGTGCCAGGATTGCCAGGCTGCGTGGTGAGTAATAGTTGGGGTCAAACACACACCGCCACATGTGCATGTCCCACAATACACAAAAATGGATGGCAACATATGACAAGGGACAGTGTGGCCTACACAATCCTAAACATCTTCACAGTGTTGTGGTCCTCCAGTCAGCGCACTCAATTTTACACACGCACAGTACATGCATACAACGTGAGGGTATGCATCCAGCATCACCTGCTTGAGGCTAAGTTAGCTGTCAAATACATAGCCACATGACCTATATGTATGGTAACAATGTGTTTGTACGATTTTAGCACTTTTTTCTTTTTTCTTCTTGAATAGCTTCTGAATCCTCATCTGAAGAAGGGCCCCATGCCCCACCCCCAGGTGGCCCATCCACAACACCGGCACATCTGGCTGAAGTGGCACCCTTGGCCACAAGCTCCACACATTCCCCCGGGCCTCAGGAGCAAGACCTCCCGTCACCTACCGGGACAGAGGACCTGGAGGAGCAGTCAGCACCTGGCAGCCCGCTGGAGTGTGACGAGGTGTCATCACCTGGTTGGCTGGAGGAGGACGAGATCACCTCCCCACAGGAGGGCCAGGAGCTGGAAGCACCTGTTGGGCCAGAGGAGGGTGTGCCCTGTAGTCCAGGATCCCTGTTACCACCAAACCACGTAATGTGGCCACGGAGCCCCAGGCAGGGAGTAACACCACCTCCCACTGTCTCCAGCTCAGTGGCGAGTCCTGGGGTGACCATGTCCCCACACAGTGACTATGGTGGTAAGTGTGTTATGTTGCCACATACACCCTGCACACTGATCCTTTAATTTCATCTTGCACAACACGATTTCAGTCCACAAAGTTAACAATGTGGTTTAACTATTCATGCAGATGGTGAACGTGCGGGTTCATCTGGATGGAGCTTGAGCCCATCTCTGTCCCCGTCTGATGTTGATGTGGATTTAGAGGAACAGTGTAAGTGGATGGTTGTGTGCAGTCCTGCCTACCCATCACCAGCGACTGCTGTGTCCTAAAGTGTGTGTTTACTCCCAATACAGGTGCCCCTACCATGGAGGAATTCGTCGTTGCCCATCAGGGCTTTGCAGCGTGGCCTGCAGGACCTTGCACGGCTGGGTCAAATGCTGGAGGGCCTATGTCCAGAACATGGATCCCAGCCATGAAGTTGCTGGCTGCATTTTATTCAGGCCAAACATGGCCACAAAAAACTGTTGTCCTAGTTGGACGCTAACAAATTACCCACGTTGCCTTGTTGGCTTAAAAATGTGGTAATGTTTTTTTTTATTTTTGCCCCCGTTGGGCTCTTTTCTTATAGTGTCCCACATTGGGACCATGAGGAGTGTGGACTGCCCAGCCCTTTGCCTTCTGTACCTATACTGTCCCACATTGGGACCATGAGGAGTGTGGACTGCCCAGCCCTTTGCCTTCTGTACCTATACTGTCCCACATTGGGACCATGAGGAGTGTGGACTGCCCAGCCCTTTGCCTACTGTACCTATACTGTCCCACATTGGGACCATGAGGAGTCTTGGATGGCTACACCTATGTGGAAGCTGCATTCTGTGTATTGTGGCATATGGCTTACACACATGTATGTAGCTAATAAAATGTTTGGTTAACTTTGTATTTGGCTCCTCATGTCACAACTAGAATATTTGGGTGGAAAACATCTTGTACAGGTAAATATCTCACACACATTACCACACCTCTTTGTTAAAGTGCTACCACAGTACAAAGGAACCTATGCTAGTCCTACTCTGAGGCCATTGGCCCATATTGTGTGGGCTGGCCCAAACTATATTGTGAACAACACCATTCACCCACGCTGCCCACCCCAACCCATATACCAAAAAGACCACACAATGGAGTATTCTCAAAAATTTAATAAAGTCACAAAGGTAAAGTAACAAAGAAATCATATTAAGCAAGTCTGCTAAAAAGTAATCCAAAAAAAACAGGTAGAAACAAAAGTAGGTTCCTACAGATGCAAAAGTCCAGAGTGCCAATTCGGTGCATTGGCTACTAGTGTCCAAATTATTCATCTTCTGTCGGCTCTGACAATGCCGCATCCCCCCTCCTCTGAGGGCAGCCCCGACCTGCCTGAGAACGTCTGGTTGGACGACGACGTGTTGAGGGGGGATGGGGTGACTGTGGCGGGGCCGGTCTTCTCACGGGCCGAGATGGGGCAGCTGGGGAAAGGGGCCACAAGGTGTGTTGCATGGGGGGGGGGACGTGGCATCCCCATTGAAGGGCCCCATCATCGGCAGCATCAGCGGCATTGTTGAAGACCCTCAGAGGGATCTTTTTCTGGAGCGGCTCCATCCCTCGCATTCTGTCGCTCATGTAGAGGGCGTTGCTGTCGATGTGGGTCCGCTGTTCATCCAACAGCACGCGTCGGGCCCAGGTGCCCAGCTCCGTCTCTGGTGGTGCAGGACGTCGGCGACGACGGATCCTGGAGCTGGGCCCTGGGCTCGGACCCACATCACTCGCCCCGCCCTCCTGCTCAGCCCCAGATGTCATGGGCTGAGCATCATCAGCGACAGAATGCTCCGCAATGGAGCCGTCCTCTTCTGGGGCCTGTGGGGGGGAGAGGAAACAAAAGAAAACATTAGTGACGGCAAGGACCACACCATACCATGGACATAGGACACAATATACCACTCCCACTAAAGTAAAGGCACTAACAAAATATATGGAAGGAATCTACAAACAGCAACCCACCAAACTTTTACAACAACAAAACCTGTATTGCGCCTGGACACTCACCTCTACGATTCCCGGTACTCAGCACAATACAGATTTAGGTGTCAGTCAGAGAGCCGTAACCCAATGAGTACATGTCACCACAACACCTTGATACTGGGGGCTGGGCTGGCCAAACACAGATGTTGGGCACCTTCCCATTTGTAATACTAATATGATGTGAAACCATCAAACCTTCAAAGAACTAAAACCCACTTGCACCAGAGCCAACACACATGTGTGCCAGCAAATTTTAGTAGATGCCACTATGTGCCTCTTTCATTTTAATCCAATAATAATTTAAACAACATTACACATGTAATTGTTCCTGTTCCGATATTTGGGGGAAATGCTATTTTGGAATGCGGCTCTCTGCGTTAAATTCATATAATCCAAAATCATGGAAGGAGGGCAGATTCACAGACAGAAAAAGGTTTCCCACACCAAGGCCGAAAATGTGTCAAAAGTGTGCTAGTTCTGGATTTGCCAAACCACACGTGACGGTAACATTGTGGGACAACACTGTAACACGATTACCCACCTCCTGTGGCGCAGATGGTGATTCATCCGGGCCTACATGGGACGCAGCAACGGGGCGGTTGGTGGTCGTTCGACGCGAGCTCCCCTCGCCCAAGATGAAGGTGAAGAGGGGATAGTACCATAGGGTAGGTGATGGTACCTCCTCAGCTCCAGCTCCTGAGCGACGGTGCAGGTATTCATTGTGAGCCCGCATGAACGACTGCCGCATGTTTTTAATTTTTAAGGCCACCGCATGCTGGTCCCAACTCTTGCCTACCCTTGACTCCAAGCGATTGGCTAGAGCCACAAGAGTCCTGTAGGCCTCGGACCTCGCTGCCTGGTTTTTATATTGAGGCAGCGAGCTGCGCCACAAACATTCGTGCCGCTGATACTCCGTGAGAAGCTGGGTTTCAAATTCCACAGTACACCTCGGCATCTGGGGAAGACAAAACACAGCCAATCCAGACCGTCACGACCCAAGCCATATAGAACTGTCAAAACCTTTTGAACATTATTTTCCTGCACATAAGGTTCTCATATGTACATTGTAGGCAGCAATAACTTTTATTACAACTTGGCCTATGTGTGGCATTTGCACAATGTCACACCGGTCCAAAGTAAAAGACATATGTGAGAAAATTACACATGTCAGGTACTCTGTGGCCCCCTAAACATGTGTTAAACCTGATTTTAGACCCCACTGTCCATATTAAAACAACACCTGGAGACGGTGTGTGCGTAACAACCTCTAGGCCAACATGTGAGCAAACACATTGTGTGGTAGCTACTACCTTTGTACTGAGCAAAATTGTTAACATTAAGCACATGAGAAAGGAGGGCGTGGTTTGTGCCAAGACTGCACATACTACATGTAATGTGCAAACACATAATCATGTAGTTGTGTGGCCATCCATGGGACTACTATTGTAACAGACATAACAAGAATCCCTGCAATGAAGGAACCAATAATTGCACCCATCAAATGCTGATGTGCATGACAGTTCTAAATCTCTACTTTATATGTTTGACTCACAAATTACATCAAAGGCCAAATCTATACGCACACAATACCAGTTGAGGCTATACCAGGCTATTGCCATACACTAGAAAAACTGACCCATCTGTCTAATTAGAGGGCCAAAATTAAAGGCCGTATCAAAGATGCCCATACACACATTGCCTAAGCGGCCGCCAAAACAAGCATCAGCGTCCCGTGCACATTCATAGAAACCGCTAAAGAGGCTTACCGTCAGAGCAGCAGAAGATAGGCAGGACACTAGTAGCTCAATGCACATGGACCTCTGGACAAGGTGTAGTGGGCATTGGCCTGGCTTTATAGTCCGCTAAACCAATCACAGCGGACACAATGACGCACAGCGTAATGGGACACCTGGGGGCGCAATTAACCTCCGCTAATTGGTGGAGATCGCTGAATCGTGATAGGTTGGCGGCCCTTTAAAAGGTCCGCATGGCGGCCAACATTACGCTTGCTGGCCAGACCCATTAAGTATCTGTGGACACACATGGAAATGGCGGGGTGTGGGGTGCATATGTTGTTGTGATTTGCGACCGCAGAACACTGTTTTAGCGTAGTGTTTAGGGGTCTGTATTGCTGGGGAAGATATAGTGTACTGTGTGGACTTGGAGTAGGGATTTGGTTTGGTGCTTATAAATATTTGAACATATACATTGCTGTGTTTGTTTCCAGACACCATACAGGAGATTGGCTGCAGGACTGTAGACAGAAATGTGTGACTCCTGTCACCTGGATCAATTTCTGCATACTGGTTGTGGCCAATGGAGACTGGGTCGAACGGGGATAGGATGACACATGGCTTGGAGGTGTGGCACTCAAGACATAACATAGATGGTTTGGACAAATGCGACCAGCAAAAACAACATATGTCCCCATGGGTACCCAACCTCACTCATGTGCAAACTTGTTGGCTTCTTGTAAGCTTACTTTAGCAGGCTATCGGGGTACGTATTGTTTGTTTTACATCCCAGATTAGGAAATGGCCACATTTTGATTATGGTCTGTGTAATGGCATCTGCAAATTTGTTCTCAGACATTATTGGTGACACATGTCCCTTTCTAACTCACCTAGGTGCAGATGTTTTACTTTGACAAACTCCCATAGAAGTTGATGTAGAGGAGGCCACTCTCATTGGGCGTCTTCCATTTTGAATGGGGTGACTACTGGGTGTTTGGCTTTCCTGGCTTCAGGGATGTGTTTTGTGGCCTGACGCAAGTTCCCCTCCACTTGGCTATAGTGTGTCATCACAAATAGGTGTGGCTTGCTGAACCTGCTGACACTGGCACATATTGTTCTATGTACTCATGTTGTGCTTTCTCATCGACAGGTGCTGATATTGAGGATGCAGAATATCCATGACCGCAATGTTATCGTGGCTCTTGAATTGGTGGAAGAGCAAATGTAGTATCAGGATCGGTATGAAAGGTTGATGAGGCGCAGACAGCGGCGCTTGTGGACCCGGGATTGGCTTCGCAGGCGGGAAACCCGGGGCCACATGCAGCTGTTGCGGGAGCTGGAGATTAACTGTCCTGATGATTACCGAAACTATCTCCGTATGCCCGAGGACTGTTTCACCTTCCTATTGGAGCGTGTAGGGCCAATGATAGCGCGTCAGGACACTATAATGCGCCCATCAGTATCACCTGCTGAGCGGTTGGCGATCACTTTGCGGTCCCTGGCTACAGGGCAGTCCATGACATCACTCACATACATGTCACGTGTCTCCCTGCCCCTGCTGAGCCGCCTGATCCCTGAAACGTGTTGGGCCATCTGGAGAGCTCTGCAGCCAGCCTACATGAAAATGCCAGAAACAGCCGCAGAATGGCTGGAAGTAGCCCGAGGGTTTGAAACCCGGTGGAACTTCCCCAACTGTGGCGGGGCATTGGATGGTAAGCACGTGAGGATTACCAAACCTGCCAACTATGGCTCTTTGTTTTTCAATTACAAAGGGTATTGTAGTATAATCCTCATGGCTGTAGTAGATGCCAACTATGAGTTCCTCTACGTGGATGTTGGAATGCCTGGTCGCAACTCAGATGGGGGGGTGTTTGCACGCAGCTCCTTGGCACTACTACTAGGGAGTGGTGGGCTAAACTTACCCTCAAATGAGGACACGACCGAACATCTCAACTTCGCGTTTGTGGCGGATGAAGCATTCCCACTTCAGGAGCACCTACTGCGGCCATATCCACAGAGGGCCCTTACTTCTGAGAGACGCATTTTCAACTACCGGCTATCCCGGGCCCGCCGTGTAGTTGAAAATGCATTTGGGATAATGGCCAATAGATTCCGGGTTTTTCATACGCCTATGCATATGAAACCGGAGTCTATTGACGCGGTAGTGGTGGCCTGCTGTGTGCTGCACAACTTCCTGCGTCGTAGGGATAGAGCATCATACACGCCAGGAGGTTATGTAGATAATGCCAACGCTACAACAGGGGAGCTCCGTCCAGGGTCTTGGCGTGATGAGGGCCATGTGATTGTGCCACTCCAGCCGCAGAGCCATGGCCACACTCGGCGGGAGGCCAGGGACAGTAGAGACGCTTACTGCTCCTACTTCAATGGGTCTGGTGCAGTGAGCTGGCAGGACCAGGCCATGTAGTGTGGATGGTTCTGGGAGGTTTATGTAACTTTGCAATGGAGGTGACAGCAGGGTAGCTGCACCCCTTTCCTTTTGTGTTTAACATTTTCTTTTTTTGTTTTTTTTCCTAATGTGCATGAGGGTTAGTTAGTTAGTTAGTTAGTTTATGTTGTTTGAAACTTTTTTTGCTGCTCCACAGGTTCCAATGTGGGTTCAATTTGCTCTCTCTGCAATGTGTTGCCAGATTGTGACATGCACTTTATTTGTTGTTTTTATTTGGATGTATTTTTGTTTTCAAATTGTAATCCAAGGTCACGATGAATGATTTTGATTTATAAAATACTTTTTTGGATCCAAACAAATGTGTGAGCCTGATTACTTGGTGGAGGAGGGAAATGTGATTAAGTTTATGGTGGGGGCCTGGGATGTCATAGCCACCTATTGACTGGGATTGTGCAGACAATATGTGTGGGTAGCCATGTGTTTTGCCCAGTCTTTTGGCTAACAGTGTTTGTGGCCATTGTGCGTACATGAGCCTTTATTTTGTTCTAGGCAGAGGGTCACCTGCAGACAGCACATTGATGCAGGACATATTCTTCTCAGGTGTTTTCAAATACACTGTCACACAGATCGTTCACAGGTTTGCTACGGAGCAGTTCCACTACATTCACATCTGTTGCCAGAGATATATATATACAATTTACACAGAGAACGCACATACTGTGTGTTGTAAGCCGCTCATGTGTGTCGCAGAAACGCACCTCGCCGCTATCTACACACGCCGCTGTCACAAGCGCTGATCGTGCGTGACAGGGCAAACACTTGTACTACGTACACATAGCCCCGGCACCGCTACTTTTATGCACACTGGGTAGATGACTTGCCACCGCTCCTGGGTGACGCTTTACCATCGGTTTAGATGCATTCGCCACACTCCGCCATGTCACAACCGCTTATTCCGTGCTTCACTCCCCTCACTGGTACGTCACGTCTCGCCCATCCTCCCTTTCCGTCGTGCCCAATCACAACTCCGTAGTGCTGGCCAATGGTTGTGGTTTGGGCACGGCGTACAGGACTGTGGCACGCCTATGTGTTTTACGTCCTGCCTTTGTTGCTCCCACATCACCCTGTGGTGGCGGCGTGTGAAGCGGGTAAGCTAAGCTACAGCTGGCTACTTGAGACACCCGGCGATGTAGCTAGCTATAGATGTAGCGTGGCGTAGCGCACCTTGTGGCGGCGTGTAAAGAGGGTGCGTTGACCGTTTGTAACCGTTCGAGCGTGCTCGTGCACGTGAAGTAGCGGGATGTATCCAGCCTGCCGTCGCGGCGTGTAAAGGTACCATCACAGTCGCCCTGATCCACTCCCGCTTTGATTATTGTAATTCGTTATTAATTGGCCTTCCCCTCATTAGGCATTCCCTTCTTCAGTCCATCCTTAATGCAGCAGCCAGAATCACATACCTGGCTAACCGATACTCAGATGCTTCCGCTTTGTGCCAGTCATTGCACTGGCTGCCTATACAATACAGGATCCAATTTAAATTGCTTGTTCTCACCCACAAAGCTCTTCATGGTGCAGCACAGTCCTACATCTCCTCCTTCATCTCTGTCTATCACCCTACCCATTCTCTTCGTTCTGGTAGCGACTTTAGGCTAACTTCTGTATTAATCCGAACCTCCCACTCCCGCCTCCAAGACTTCTCCCGAGCTGCACCAATTCTCTGGAATGCTCTAACCCAAGAAATTAGGTCTATCCACAACTTACATAAATTCTGGCGCTCCCTAAAAACACATCTTTTCAGAGCGGCCTATCTTGCTCCTTACTCAAAGTCACTTAGACATGGCCTATTCACTCCACCAGACCCAAAAACATGACAAAGAATGACTGGTGACCACTCTTGCAGTTCTTATCTATTCCCCATTTCCTCAAGTTGGCTGGGCCATCATTGTAAATAAGCCCGTGTAAAATGTGTCTCCCCTACCTCATTGTTAGATTGTAGACTCTTATGAGCAGGGCAATCATTAATTGGCTTTATTCATTCATTATTCATTGATAACTGTTACTTATGACTGTTTGTTTATGAACTTCTGAATTGTAAAGTGCTGTGGAAAATGTTGGCGCTATATAAATAAAAATTGTTGTAAAAAAGGGCAATATATGTATAGTGGAAATAAAGTTTATAATGCAGTTCACGTGACGCCACCCGCAGCTATTTGTGATTGAGCATCAGCACCGCTTCAGTCCTCCAGAGGGTGGTGGTATAGCAGCCTAGATGGTACAGCTCCCTGCAGGTGGAGCTGACCCTCTGGGGCAGGGATGCACTGGTGATGATGAAGGTGCTGGTGATGAGGCTAAGCAGAGCTCGGTGTAGTGAAGAAACAAATACATGGAGACTCGATCACTTTACCCGGGTACTTTACTTGAACGATGCAGATGGTGATACAGTTCACAGCAGTAAAACAGTCGCTGAATGAGGTAGCTGGCTGGGTAGTCACAGTGGGCTGCAGGGCCTCTGCAAGTCTCCCGTGGAATGCCTTCTTGGATCTACCCTGTGTCCTGCTGTCAGTGCCTGTCCTGAGGTAGCCCGCTTAGTACCTGGCCCGTTGAGGTGCTCTGAGGATATCCTGGCTTCTACTTCTCTCTCTCCCTCCTGCTCTGGGACTCAACCCCGGTGGGAGTCCTGGGGTGACAACTTTCTCCAGACAGGGCGTCCAGGCCGGTAAACAGACCCACAGCCTCTGGTGTTCTCGGTTAGAGGCTGAATTCCCTCCCCATCTTCGGAACCAGTGCTCTGGTAAGATGGACCAGGGTTCCCTCCTGAGTATGGGCGCTCGGGGAGTCCCCTCCTTCCGTCTGGGCTGCCTTCCTCTCTCTCCAGGCCCTGTCCCTGGGATTCTATTTTTCTCACTCAGAGTCTCCCCGTTCTCCATCTTTCCTCAGTGCCGACTAAAACTCACTGTGTGTCCTCCCTCCTCCCCTAACTCCTCCCCTAGGGTATGGGCCGTTTCCATCTGCCTAAGTGGGTGTGTGTGGGAGTGCTAGGATGGGAGCCTTCCAAAGGACATGTGCATTCCATTGTGACAGGGGTGACCGCACACTCATTTATGGGTGCAGTACCCCAATTGTGACGCCTGACCAGGTGGGGCTCCACACATGTCCCTGTCACATCCTCAAGGGGTTAACCCTCTGGATGCACAGTACAGACTAAAGTGTCCGTGCAGCTCCCGCCACATCCCCCTGCATAACAGTGGTGATGGAAGGGAAGCAGATGAACCCTCTCCCCCTCTCCAGTTAAGGAGAGAGTGGATCGAGGGAGCATCTCCTCGCAGCACTGCACTGTTTCACAGGCATCACCCAAGGTCCAGTGGCCCCACATCAACGGTGGCTCCATGCCGGGATGCACACCACTGGTAAGATGAGGGCACATGTCTGGTTTATGTGACACAAAGTCATGGGGGCTCTGAACACACAGACGGATCGCTGCAGTCGATCATCAAGACTAATCTGGAGTCCACCATATCTGCAGGACAGGTATGTTGAACAGGCAGGCGGCCAATCTGTCATCCTCTCCATTCTCTATCACCAAAGAGGGTCTGGATTGAGGTCTGCAGACATCCATGCCTTGTGCCCTCACTCCAGCATATCTGCACGACAGGTATGCTGCACAGGCAGGCAGCCAAACCCTCATCCTCTCCATTCCCTCTCACCAAAGAGGGTCTGGATTGATGTCCGCAGACATCCATGCCCCCCCCCCCGTCATTCCTGGGGTCACAGCTCTCTAACGATGACTTGGCCTTTCCAGCTCACAGATGTCTCTGTGCATAGCAGAGGGCTCTCATGGCTGTACCCGCCTCCATCGCGGCATTTGCCAGTATTACCCAGATCCTGGCCAAAAATTTAGACCCCGGCTTTGGCCTGCATGCAAACTCCACCTGTCCCCGCCCCCCTGGATGATGCACATTTCTTGAACACGCCTCCTTATTTTGGCGCCTCTCGTCCTCGGCCGAAACTTGCAGGCGCCTTTCAATGCCTGCACGTGCCCCATTCTCCCTCAGTATGCAGGGAACCAGTTTCCCAGCACTTCCACACTGCACACTGGTAGGAAGCCGCACTGGATGAAGCATTTTCTTTGAGGGACACTGGTGCCTTAGCCCTCCCCCTGATAGAGCCAGTGAAGCAGTGAGCTAACACTCTAGTCTGTGATTGACATGCGGGTCATAAATTTGACCCCAGGATAAGGGGCTCACTACAAAATACATATTACCTTATATACTATGGGCCTTCAGTCAACTAGCCCACAGCGCAGACATGTCACCCTACTATGCATAGGCACCCAAGAGCTACCGAGGTTGGAACCAGTGTACCTAGCCCTTTTAGGTGTTTTTTATCCCAAGCTCAGTCCCTGATCTCATTAGCAAACAAAAAAGACGCATCCCGATAGTCCATCCCCTCAAAATCTCATTAACTGCCTGCAAAGAAGATTTATGCTAAAGTGGTATAATGTGTGGCCATGCTAAAGTGGTATAATGTGTGGCCACTGCACATGGGTGTTCCTTTTAGAGAACGGGCACACCATCTCATACGTGTCCATCACAGCAGGTCATAGGAGCCCCCATTAGTAATCGGAATTCACAAACCCTGGAACCCATTCCCATTTGATACAGCAGGTTACACTGCCCGCACTACTAAAACCGCCCACAAAACTGAACCATGATATCTGCCATCCTATCAGTTCGCGGAAAAATCCAACAAGCCACAGCCGTGTTACAGCAGTGAACGGGATCTGTCTCACTATCAAGTGAGCCAGAGTTATCCACGTACCACTCAACATCCTGCAGTAGTAACCATAACCTGTTCACTACTCAATGAATCAGGCCCATCACCAATCTATTACCGAACAGCAGTCATATACAGTGCGTTGCAAACTCCATTTTGCATATAGTAAGCGGGATCCTGCATACAGGCCCTCAATGGTGTTTTGGGATCTGTTCACTACCAGCGGGCAGAGCTAACATTCAATGCTCTCTGCAGCAACACTAACCATTCCCTCTGTTCGTTGCTCAGTAGGCCTAAGTCGTCAACTGCCATCTACCATATAGTAGCAGTTCTTGCTTCCTGCACTGTTCCTCATGTAAGTAGAGGCCCTTTATGTGCACTGGGCAGCACATATGCTAAGGTTGAAAGAGCACAGCTCCCCCTTAGTTACCAACGGTCACAGCCAACAGTTAACATGATGACATAATGATATATGGAGCACTATCAGCCAGGCATGGCCAATGAAACACACAAACAAATTGCCTTTTTAAAATCGAAAAATTATCTACAACACATAGCCCGCCCCCAATACATCTGACATCATTTAATCGCTGCCAAGAATAATTTATGACATTAGCCACCCTAGTCAGCGGGCAAGAAAGCCAGGTTACGGTAGCTACACGATTATCCAGTGCACATAACTATATGCACCACAGAACGGCATGCAGGATTAACTTACAGAATCAACCAATTTACCAACGAGCAAGGCATCCGGCTTTCAAACCTCCCATACCTGTCTGTCTCCCCACCTTATGACATCCGCAACTCTATCCATTTCAGTGCACATCTCCAACTTGCAGGATCGGTCTATCTGCCTGCAGCATTGACCCATGGGTCTACCACCTCAAACGAGTGCAGAAAACACAGCTGCCATGTATTCTATAGCAGTCTATGTGAACGGCCTTATGAGATCTGCCCAACCTGCCAGTGAACCAGTAATTCACATACCACATCCAGTCTGCAGCTCTAATCATGCCTGCCGCGTTGAGACCTTTCTCATATTCTGTAGCCAAGTCAATCTGCCCCTTGGCATCGTACAACTGATGAATAAAGTGGTCAGGAGGCTCCATTCTTTATCCCAAAGACGGACTCTCCTCCTCCGCATCAATTATCTAACTGTGGAACATGGCCTCTGCCAACTGTCCTGCTGGTCAGAACTCAACCACTATAATTTATAAATTGGTGCGTGGCACTCACTTCTTAATCTAGGAAGGCCGGATTCCATGCTTGTACTCAGAAATAATATATACCTACTATACTATATATTTGCAACATGACCACAAGGTGACTTACGGTTCACGCCTCATCCCATTAAACCTAAGCTGCTAGCTACCGCACTGTGACAATTTTAGACTCACAGCAGGATAGTCTGCAAAGCCTCTGTTTCAGTGTCCATGCCTGTCTGTAGCCTCTCAACTCTTTCTTCTACAGAGCATTAACAAGTAATCTGACCTCCTCAACCAGAGCTCAGATTAACTACAGTAGATGCAAACCTTTTTCTTGCAAGGTATATTCGCAGACCCATCAAGGTCTCTGATGTCCACACATGAGGTAACTGAGCTTAATCAGTTGCCCCCCTGCAGCCAAGCTGGATCCAGGCACTCTGTAGAGTATGTCGTACCTCCTTACTCATTCCTCTCACTCATTTTCACAGAAAACAGAGCACCCTGCTCAGCATCTAGCAGGACAGCTCCATACCAATTGACTCCCCAAACCGCCCCAAAAAAAACAAAAAACAAAAAAAGGTGCCTCATTTCCCCCACCTAATATAACCTAGGTAGTAACTTATAACACGTCCCTAGTAATCGCTAATGTCATCAATATCTAAACCTTCAGGTTGTTGGTCAATTACTACCTTCTCTCCCGCAAATCCTCTCATGTCATTAACTACAATCAAGTTAGGTGCAAGTTTACATGCATCAGAACTGGGCATCCTCTGCGAATATAGTTTATCTCTTAGAATGTCCCCCGAGAGGTAGGATCACCTGCCGCCATACGCAAAGTCCCTTCATGCAGATTCTCTTGAAGGTTCTAACTAAAGTACCTCGACAGTGTTGCCAACGTTTCTAATGTCCACAAACACACAAGGTAACCTACCGTCTTCCTCTAGCTCAGCTAGATCCAGGTTTTCACCTTGAGTTAGTCAGACCTAGACCCTAGATCACCACCTACCGCATAGTAGGCGGTTACTCTTGTGTAACTGTGATCGGGCCTCGGTTCCCTGCTGGGCGGTCAACCCCTACCCTTGCCTGAACCCTCCCTCAGATATCTCTACGCGCTAACACTCGCACAGTCTACTTCGACCTAGGTTACAACCTTAAGGGTCCCTTTACACGCCACCACTGGAAGGTAGCAACTGCCTGGCACTGGGGATAAATGTGCCTGTTGCCATGAAATTGCTATGAAATGGCGGCGTGTAAATAGGGCAATTCCTCCTGGTGTCCTGCAGTTGACTCAGATACCTGTTGCTGAGCCGTGCTCAAAAACCCAAGGCAACACGAAGGCACAATTGCCATGGTAGTGGCGTCTAAACGGGGCACAGGCATGGATGTTGCGTGGCCTAGTGAACTTCCAGGGGCAAGCCACACCGTCATGGATACCACGCCCCATCAGCGATCATTGGTGGGGGCTACTGTGTTATGATTGGCTGTCCCTGCACAGGGCGCCATATTAAAAGAGCTGACCATTTACACTACACAATTGCAATGGCGTCATGTATTAGCCAGCCTTCCTGCGCAGGCTGGCCAATCATGATGCTATTGCGTTGTCCAATCAGCGTATTAGTGTCACGGAATACACAACTCTGTCACGCCTATGTAATTGCAGCGCGAAATATGTACGCCAATATTCCTTTGTGGTAGCGGCGTGTAAAGCAGGGAAGGTATTAAACAGGAAGGAAGCCCCAGGATCTGTCGGAACTTCCGGGGAACAAAGATACCTTCAGTTGACAACGCAATGGCGGCGTCTATATGCGGCATCAGCGATCGGTATCCACTGTTAAAAACGTGCGGGTGCTCGTGCGGTGGATACCAGTTGCTTGTTGTAAAGGTACCTTAAGGCATACGTCAGCACGCAGTGCCCTTAATGAGGTTCCCCCTAACACTCGCACACTCAGTTTGAACATTGGCCTTTTAAATCCAATGTCAGCATGCATCTATCACCGTACTTAAAAATCTTCTCTCAGTGGTGCAAAGATCGTGACCGGTACCCACTTTGTTTCTCAATTCCAACTATCCTAGAATTCCTACAAACAGGCCTGGACTCTGGCCAGGCTCTCATTTCTCTCAAAGGCTAAATCTCCACCCTATCCGTATTATTCCAACGCAGGACCGCAACAAGGACTCAAGTTAAAACTTTCATTCAGGGAGTTACCCACACTCAACCCCTTATAAGACACCCATTGACGTCTAGGATCTAAACTTAGCCCTAGGGGTTCTACAAGAGACAGTTTGAACCACTGCAAGATGTCTCCCCAAGCCACTTTTCTTGGAAAGTTGCTTTCCTGGTCACCATCACATCAATCAGACGTGTATCCAAGCTAGCCACCCTACCCTGCTGCCTTCCTTATCTATCCTTCAACCAGAATAAGGTAGTCCTCCGGCCGTCTGTGTCATTCCTGCCTAAGGTGGTCTCCCACTTCCACCTCAATGAGGACATCGTCCTATTCTCACTATATCCGACACCAGTGCATCACTTTGAAAAAGCATACCCCACACTAGACCTCCTACGTGCCCTCAGATGGTACATTTCTCCAATGGGTCCCTTCCGAAACGCTGTTCATCATACAGGAAGGACACAGAAAGGGAATGGCAGCATCAAAATCCACAATAACTAGGTGGATTCGTTCTGCAATCCAAGAGTGTTACCGTGTCAGGAACAGACCTATACCAGCAGGAAAAAAGACACACTTTACTAGATCGGTGGGCGCCTCATGGGCCATTACACATCAGGTTTCGGCATCACAAGTTTGCAGAGCAGCAACTTGACCCAGTTTGCAAACCTTCACAAAACACTACAACTTCCATACCCAGGCTTCTGCAGATGCAAGCCTAGGTAGGAAAATCCTATAAGCTGCAGTCGCGCACTTGTAAGCAGCTGACGCTTAGTACATGCAATATGCTCAAGTTTTTACTCTATTCCCACCCAGGGACTGCTTTTGAACGTCCCATGGTCCTGTGTCCCCCAATGATGCGAAGGAGAAACAGGGTTTTTTGTGTACTCACCGTAAAATCCTTTTCTCTGAGTTCATCATTGGGGGACACAGCACCCACCGTAGTGACTCTCATGGGTCTAAGCATAGCTTTAGTTGAAGTCCTTTGTACCGTATTATGTTAGCATATCCTCCTACTGCTTTAGTATTAAACTGAAATTGAAACTGAATATCTACTTCCTGCAAGTGGGTGTATACTGTGGAGGAGGACTTAAATTCTTTATGCTTAAGTAGTGTCCTCCTAGTGAAAGAAAAGCATACAACCATGGTCCTGTGTCCCCCAATGATGAACTCGGAGAAAAGGATTTTACGGTGAGTACACAAAAATCTCTGTTTTTCGGGTTTGTTTTTGGGGTTTCTCTGAATAAGGAAAGAAAGAGTAAATACTGGTGATATACTTACCAGGTCAGCATTCTTTCTTCCTGGTGTGACGCACGATGCGTCACTTATTTTATGGCCGTATGTGATTGGCTGTTGAATCCAGTCACATAACCTTTCCCCAGAATCCCCGAAGTGCCGCCGCACACTGGGAACAAATAACGCGGACCTGGTAAGTATAATCATGCTGATTAACTTCTTCGTTGCTTTAGCAGAGAAACCCCGAACAGAAACCTGGGGAGAAAAGGGATGTTCGCCTATCTCTAGTTAGGACCAGTTGAAGTGCCAGACAGGCACAAAATGGGCCGTTGTCCACCGTTCTCACTCCCCTCCCTGCCACCTGTATAATGGACCCGGAATAAAGGTGACTGTTTGCACAATTTATGGGTGAGTGCCCTTATTTTTCCTTCTCTGAAGGATTTGTTAAAATGGACTTTTGAAGTGAGCATACCCAGTGCACTCACACATTGCCTGTTTGTCTGTAGTGGTGCCCGACTTATTTTTCTTATTAAGAGAATATAATTAGTTATGAAGATTCTTGTGATGTCACTGCATTTTTACTGTTTTGCTCCTAAAAATCTAAATTGTAATTTTTATTTTTTTTGTGAACATTTTGTAATTCCACCTTTAGCTTTTAGCACTGACTGAATCCTTCTGGGCATGTTTTCGATCAGATTCAGTTTGATTTCAGCGGAGCTTCCAAATGGAGCAATGGATATTTCTTCAGTCGTAGTTTTATTAAGAGTACAGTAGTGGAGATAGTACAACGCATTTCAACTCTTTTTGAGCCTTCCTCAGGAACAATTTGTTATAATGAATTAAGCAGAGAATTTTTCATTATATGGGTCAAGCTCAGATTGAATTAATCACAGAGAAACACCGCCCAACCAGTTAATTTTGCTAATTGGATCGGGATTCCCATGTGGCCAACCATTATGAATTTTAAAATTATATAAAAAAAACGCTTGGTTCTTTCTTTAGTAAATTGTACAGATTAAAACACACACATAAAATACACACATAAAATATATACATAAAAATATCCTAAGTATCATAAATTTATCATATGATTAAAAACAAATTTATAAATGTCTAAATGTTGTTATGAGTTGTAAATTACATAACTTTAATAAACAATTGATTTCATCAATAAAATCTATTGAACGGGTCTGATTTATTCTTTAGAGTTTTTGTTTTCTATTTTATGATCAATTCCACCCATTAAAATTACTTGAAAAAACTTGAAAAAACAAATCCTTACATATCCTAAGACTTGTGTTTATTCCACTTTATAATATCATATCCTAGAGAGTTAGAGTGATATAATACAGTTCTCCTCCTGGGGAGAATGTGTCTCCATTTCACATTAACCGCCATAGCGGTTTAATGGAGAAGGAGGTAAAGAATATAATGAGTGTATTTTCTATGGTTTGCTGAAAGAAAGAAAAAAAAAACATAATCTGGTTCTCTTGGAGGAGAAGGAGGTAAAGAATATAATGAGTGTCTTTTTCTATGGTTTGCTGAATGCTGATTTCTCAGGGAGATGACCCTGGAGATAAAAAAAAGGATGGTCTGGTTCTCCCGGAGGAGATGTGACACCATTCTACACAAAACGCCGCAGCGGTTGTTAGAGAAGGAGGTAAGGAACAAATAGTGTCTTTTTCTATTATTTGTTACATGCCGTTTTCTCAGAGGGATGTTGGGATTCAAACATTGCATGCATCTGGTCTATACTCTGCTTATGTTTTATATGGTCTCCAATTTATCATTCAATCTATCTGGATGTAGGCTGCGTGGGTGGTACATCCAGAAGGATTCCTTTCTGGTGAGTACTTGAATCCTATTTGGAACCATGTTTGGGATATGTTCCATGGGAGTTATCTGGATTTCAAATCTCCCTCCATGGTTCTGTAGCAAATGATGTGACAAACTCTGTGTGAGTAATCCTACCTTTGCATTATATTGGTGACCACTCAATCTAGTTTGAACCTTCTGTGTGGTACGACCGACGTACTGCAAACCACACTTGCAAGTTATAACATATATGACTGTCCTTTGGAAGTGCACTGAGATACAGGCTGATTTGCTGCTAAGGGAAAAAAAGAAAAAAAAAAAACCTCTTTATATCTGATTCTCTAGCGAGTGTGACCGCGAGCTTTGTGTGACAGAGCAAGTGCGACAGAAGTAAGTGTGTGACTTGTGATTCAGTGACTTTGGATTCAGGGAGTTTGGAAGGGAGGAATTACTGAATTGCTGGTTGTATTTTATTAATACTTTGCATTTCTTTTTACTTATCATTTCTGTCTGGTGCAATCCCCATTAGGAAATGAGCTCCATGATTGGCAATGCCATCCAGTGTACATCTTGCCACATGTATGCATTCCTTGACCAGCCGGCCGAGGGTGCATACTGCTGTGTGAGATGTGAGTACGTTGTGCATTTGGAAGCCCAGATACTGGATCTAAATGAACGACTGACAACGCTGAGATCCATAGACAATATGGAAAGGAGTCTGCTGCTCACTGAACAGCTGCTCAACCGGATAGATGTGGGGGAGGATGGTACTATGGAGCCTCAGGACCATGAGGTAGCTAGCTGGGTGACAGAAGGCGGGGTAGAGGGAAGGGTGCCAGGGAGGCTAGCCCTGATCTGGCACACCCCAATAAATTTGCTATGTTGGCAGATGATGGGGGTGTGAGTTCAGGGATAGCACTGCTGCAGCAGGGCATGACCTCTGAAAGCCAGAGGAGTGTCTGCTCCAGTAAGGGGGAAAACAGGAGAGTAGGGCAGGCCAGACAGGTGCTGGTAGTGGGGGACTCAATTATTAGGGGAATAGATAGGGCAATCTGTCACAAAGACAGGGATCGTCGAACAGTGTGCTGCCTACCTGGCGCTCGAGTCCGGCACATCGCTGATCAGGTTGACAGATTACTGGGAGGGGCTGGTGAGGACCCAGCGGTCATAGTGCACATTGGCACAAATGACAAAGTTAGAGGTAGGTGGAAGGTCCTTAAAGATGATTTCAGGGAATTAGGCTGCAAGCTTAAGGCAAGGACCTCCAAGGTAGTATTCTCTGAAATACTGCCTGTACCACGTGCCACACCAGAGAGGCAACGGGAGATTAGGGAGATAAATAAGTGGCTCAGGAATTGGTGTAGGAAGGAGGGGTTTGGGTTCCTGGAGAACTGGGCCGACTTCTCTGTTGGCTACAGGTTCTATGCTAGGGACGGGCTGCACCTCAATGGGGAGGCTGCAGCTGTGCTGGGGGAGAAAATGGCTAGAAGGTTGGAGGAGTGTTTAAACTAGGGATTGGGGGGGAGGGTATTCATTGTATAGGAGGGGAAGATAGTGTAAACAGTAACCTGGGCACGAGTAATAAAATTGGGGGTGGCATGGGGGGTGGGGTTAGAACAGTCAATCTAGTAGGAAGGAATAGAGGTAAAGAGAGATGCATAAAGTGCATGTTCACTAATGCCAGAAGCCTCACCAACAAAATGGAGGAATTAGAATTGATTTTGTTGGAAAATAATTATGACATGGTGGGGATTTTGGAGACTTGGCTGGACGAGAGCCATGACTGGGCTGTTAATTTACAGGGCTATTGTCTGTTCAGAAATGACCGTACAAATAGGCGAGGAGGAGGTGTATGTTGATACGTAAAATCATCCTTAAAACCCATCCTGCGTGATAATATAGGTGAATCTAATGGAAATGTAGAGTCTCTGTGGGTGGAGATAAGGGGAGGGGGAAAAAATAATAAATTACTGATAGGGGTTTGTTATAAGTCCCCAACAATAATGGAAGTAGAGGAGAATATCCTCATAAAGCAAATAGATGAAGCAGCGACTCAGGGAGAAGTCATTATTATGGGGGACTTCAACTACCCTGAAATACATTGGGGATCAGAAACCTGCAGTTCCGGCAAAGGTAATAAGTTTTTGAAAACTATAAGAGACAATTACCTTTCACAACTGGTTCAGGACCCAACAAGAAGGGGGGCACTGCTGGACCTAATATTAACCAACAGGCCAGACCGCATATCAAATATACGGGTTGGAGGTCACTTGGGTAATAGTGATCATAACTTAATAAGCTTTCAAGTATCCTTTACTAAGACGTGTAGTAGAGGGGCCACAAGGACACTAAACTTCAGGAAGGCAAATTTCCAATGGTTGAGAGATGATCTTAGTGCAATAAACTGGGACGATGTCCTGAGACATAAAAGTACACAACACAAATGGGAGATGTTTATTAGCATCCTGAATAGGACCTGTGCACAATATATACCCTATGGGAATAAGCATGCTAGAAATAGGAGGAAACCACTATGGCTAAATAAAGCGGTAAGAAGTGCAATATGTGACAAAAAGAAAGCATTTAGGAAATTAAAGCAAGTAGGTAGTGATGAAGCATTAAATAAATACAGAAAATTAAATAACATTTGTAAAAAGCAAATCAAGGCAGCAAAGATTGAGACAGAGAGACTCATTGCCAGAGAAAGTAAAAAGAATCCCAAAATATTTTTTAACTACATAAATAGTAAGAAACTAAAAAATGATGGTGTTGGCCCCTTTAAAAATAGTCTGGGTGAAATGGTGGATGAGGATGAGGAAAAAGCAAATATGCTAAATGACTTTTTTTCAACAGTATTTACACAAGAAAATCCCATGACAGACAATATGATCAGTGATAACAAAAATTCTCAATTAAATGTCACCTGCTTAACCCAAGAGGAAGTACGGCATCGTCTAAAAATCACTAAAATTGACAAATCCCCGGGCCCAGATGGGATACACCCCAGAGTGCTGCAGGAATTAAGTACTGTCATAGATAGACCATTATTTTTAATATTTAAAGATTCCATAATAACAGGGTCTGTACCACAGGACTGGCGTATAGCAAATGTGGTGCCAATATTCAAAAAGGGGACAAAAACTGAACTTGGAAATTATAGGCCAGTAAGCTTAACCTCTACTGTGGGTAAAATCCTAGAGGGTTTTCTAAGAGATGCTATACTGGAGTATCTGAAGAAAATAACCTCATGACCCATTATCAACATGGTTTTACGAGGGACCGTTCCTGTCAAACTAATCTAGTAAGCTTCTATGAAGAAGTAAGTTCTGGACTGGACCAAGGAAATGCAGTGGATGTGGTGTATATGGACTTTTCAAAAGCTTTTGATACGGTGCCACACAAAAGGTTGATACATAAAATGAGGGCAATGGGGATAGGGGAAAATATGTGTAAGTGGGTTAAGAACTGGCTTAGTGATAGGAAACAAAGGGTGGTTATTAATGGAACACACTCAGAATGGGTCACAGTTAACAGTGGGGTACCACAGGGGTCAGTGTTGGGCCCGCTTCTATTTAATATATTTATTAATGACCTTGTAGGGGGCATACAGAGTAGAATCTCAATATTTGCAGATGACACTAAACTCTGCAGGGTAATCAATACAGAGGAGGACAATTTTATATTACAGGAGGATTTATGTAAACTAGAAGCTTGGGCTGCTAAATGGCAAATGCGCTTTAATGGGGATAAATGTAAAGTCATGCACTTGGGCAGAGGAAACAAAAGGTATAATTATGTGCTTAATTGTAAAACACTGGGCAAAACTGTCACTGAAAAAGACCTGGGTGTATGGGTAGATGACAAACTCACATTTAGTGGCCAGTGTCAGGCAGCTGCTGCAAAAGCAAATAAAATAATGGGATGTATTAAAAGAGGCATAGATGCTCATGAGGAGAACATCATTTTACCTCTATACAAGTCACTAGTGCGACCACACTTAGAATACTGTGTACAATTCTGGTCTCCAGTGTATAAGAAAGACATAGCTGAACAAGAGCGGGTCCAGAGAAGAGCAACAAAAGTTATTAGAGGACTAAGGGGTCTGCAATACCAAGACAGGTTATTAAACTTGGGGTTATTTAGCTTGGAAAAACGAAGGCTTAGGGGTGATCTTATAATAATGTATAAATATATGAGGGGGCAGTACAGAGACCTTTCTAATGATCTCTTTACTCTTAGGCCTGAGACTGGGACAAGGGGGCATCCTCTACGTCTGGAGGGAAGAAGGTTCAATCATAATCACAGACGCGGATTCTTTACTGTAAGAGCAGTGAGACTATGGAACTCTCTGCCACATGATGTTGTAATGAGTGAGTCACTACTAACATTTAAGAAGGGCCTGGATGCCTTTGTTGAAAACTATAATATTACCAGTTATATATACTAGATTCTTTGATAGGGCGTTGATCCAGGGAATTAGTCTGATTGCCGTACCTGGAGTCAGGAAGGAATTTTTTCCCCCAATGTGGAGATTAGTGTTGCCACATGGGTTTTTTTTTGCCTTCCTCTGGATCAACATGTTAGGCTATGGGTTGAACTAGATGGACTTAAAGTCTTCCTTCAACCTTAAAAACTATGTTACTATGTTACTATGTTACTATATGTTTGACATGTCAGATGTTGTTTGATAGGAATTATTTCCCCCGTGCTGTGTGCAGTAATTCATTTTTGGTCATGTGTTATAATTTTACAATTATATTGGGAACAGGGAAGGGAAATGCTCCACCGGACTCTCCTGCAGCTGTCGGTGCCAGGTCTGGATCTCTGGAATCCTTAGTCTCAATTTATAATAGAAAGAACCGGCACCCGGACAAAATCTTCATTTTTCTTTTTCAGCGGTGGACTGTGTTCCCGTATATGTTTTATTGCCATGGAATACTGAATCAAAATAAATGCAAAAGAAAAATGAAGATTTTGTCCAGGTGCCGGTTCTTTCTATTATAATTTTACAACATCGATATTGCGTTTTCTTACATTTATAGACACCTGTAGGAATTACTGGTTTATTCTTAGAACAATTGGATTCAAGGGGAATTGTTTGTAATCTGCTAGGTGCAATGATATTACGGATTGTTTTTTCCTCTTCTAAAGGTGATCCCCGATTTATCGGGCAGGAGTCCCCTCTAAAGGAGGTCTATTTGCATAATATGCCAGTGTTTGCTAAGGATTGTTTTAATTCTATTGTTTTCTCTATTAAACTCTGTGATGAAATTATGTTTCTATTTACTGTCATCACTGGTAGTTGGAGGCTTCTTTTTAGCAACTGTATCATCTTTATTAATTTTATTCACTTCATGGTTACTATTATTCTTCATTGAAAGTAGACAATCTTTCTGTGTTTTATTTTGATTTATTTTATAAGCTGCTGTAATTAATTTTTTTTATATTAAAGCGATCCATCAGGATTCTAGATTGTGTCTCATTTCTGGCATAATCTGCAAACAGGATCCTCTTCCTAGAGACCTGATTCCTCTGGCTTAGCGTGCTGCATACCAAAGGAGATCCTCTATTATAAGCTGTTTCCCAAGACTCCATAAAGGTGAACAGTTTTAATATATACCACCATTACTGCTAACTAACAGCGTTGCTATACTTAGATCTGCGCCGGCCCTTTCTATTGTCTCCCTCTGTAGAAGCTATAAGGCAGCAAAAGTAACGTTCAATCAGATTCAAGCATATCTCGACTGAAATCTGATCCTAGGTCTGTTCTACACGTTCCCAATGTTGGCGCATACTAGTCGACTCACTTGGATATGTATACAGCTTTTTCTTCAACACTACCCACAAGTGTTCAATTGGGTTGAGATCCGGGGACTGTGGGAACCAACCCAGCACCTCTAACTTAGTCATTGAACCATTTCTTCGTCAATCTCAACATATGCTTTGCATTATTCTCCTTCTGAAACACTATGTTGTCCTTTTCAAACCTATAGTACTTGAGTGTATGAACTAACTCGTCTTGTAGGAGTCTCACATATATCTCAGCATTCAACTCAACATCGATCCTTTGGTTGTGAAACAACCCCATATCATCAGACTTCTTCCACTGAACTTGACAGTTACCTCATTTTCTCATCTTTTAAGCTCCTTTTTCTCTTGTTTCTTCCTGACCCATTTGCAGCCATCAGAGCCTAGTCTACTTTCGTCTCATCGCTTCAAATCAACGGTTTCCAATATTCTATTGTCCAATTTTATCACTATGTGGCAAACTCGAGTTGACACTTCTTATGATGATATTAAAGTTGAGGCTTCTTCATATTTTTTGGGCCACCATTTGTGTAACATACATTGCATGGTGCTTGCATGGACATCTGTGATCCCACTATCATGAACCATAAGAGCCACCTCCACTGCCGTGTTTATCACACCAGAACTGATAGACCTTGTGATGAGGCGACTTCTTGACTCTGATATTTTGGCTATTGAAGGATTGACAGGCTTCATTTTGTATTCTTTCTACTGTCATGGCACTAAAATGATGCAGTTTGGTAATTTTCCAGCTGAAAGACTGCTATCGATGAGCTGGATAAGGTGGTTTCTCTTTTCTTGGGAAATCTTCATGACTGCTCCTCAATTTAAACCAGTGACCTTTCACTCGAGAATTATCCTAATAACACACTGAGTTATTAGGAAATGTGTGGACAGGTTGTAATTTGTACTATACACGAAGATAAAAGGTTTCCACCACTAGGATGAAAATGGTAAGAATGCAGTGACATGATAGAAATCTGGATAACTAATCATATGCTAAATAGTTATAAGTAAAATGTATGTACAAACTAGTCAAGATGATTGTCTATAAAATGAGGTGGTCTCATACTCAAAGCTGCATTGGATGGTGAGATATTGAGCTTGAAAGTTAAAAGTTCAAAACATTGTTACCCTTTATCTTGTCACTGTATATACTGGAATAGTAGACATATATACAAGGATGGGAATATATATACCAGGATGGGGAATACATATACCAGAATCGGGACATATATGTCAAGATGGGTACATATTTACCAAGAAGGGGACCAATGATGGGGGACATATATTCCAGGATGGGGGACATGTTTACCATGAAATGGCTTAAGATGGGAGACATGTAGACCAGATGGGGCATATGTACCAGGATGGGGGACATATTTACAATGAATTGGCCCAGGATAATGAAAATATATACCAAAATGTGGGACAAATATTTCAAGGACAGAGGAAATATTTAAAAGGAAAGGGCCCAGGATGTGCAATATTAGTACAAGATGGAGGACATTACTACATAATGACGGGGGCAGAATGTATATCTTTATAGGACTTCAAGGGCTTATACATCTGACCAACATGGGGGGTTAGGGGCCCATCTAAATTTTGCACTGGGACCCATCGGGCTCCAGGTTCATCAGTGGTCATAAAGGTGGGGGGATCACATGTGACTACAGGTCAAAAATTAGCATACTGGCTGCCAAAAGGAGAAAAAGGCGGACATCCATAAAGAAGGATAAAATAACAATAAATAAACAGAGACAGATTTATGTGAGATTGGGAATTTTAGAAACGTAAGAAAATCTGAGTTTAACTGTATTAAATGCCATGAGATATCACAGTGGCTTCTCTAGGGGACAGATAATTGCTTAATTGGAACTAATATTTAACACAGAAAGGTTTTGACTCTTCACACATTGCCATCACAAGCGGCAAAATGACAAGAGGTGAATCTGTCCACATGATTCTCACTGGTGGTGAAGATGAACTTAGCCACCATCCTTTCCCTGTGAAGATAATGATATTTCTTAGTGACTTCCAAATGCTGTCATGTAGTCCAGCTATTAATTATTCTCAGATTCCACTACAACAAATATCAGCTACCCTCCGAGAAGAAAGGCAAGAATAAATGTATATAGTTGTAGTATTGTGTATACTGACTTATAGAAAACAAATTAATAACTGAGAGAAAACACCACCTACGTATAGTTCACTGGAGTCTAAGGGTATGTGCTCACAGGACGTTTTTGCTGCATTTTTGCTGCGGTTTCTGCATGCAGTTTACCATTGCCTTTATGGTAATGTATGCTAATTTGTTCCTGCGGTTGGGCTTCCCAGCAAAACCAATGTGTTTCACAGAAACGCTGTGCCCACACATTGGTTTTGCAAGTGTCAAGAACTGTCAAATCCTTCCAGTTTTGCTGTGGATGGGAGAGAATTGACATGTTTTGTTTTCCTGCATTTTTGCTGCAGTCAATGGCAAAAACGCAGTAAAAACGCAGCAGCAGCAGCAAAAACGCATGAAAAACACGGTAAAAACGAAGGACCTGAACGCAGCAAATCTCTTGGCAAGGACTCTAGGATTCTTGAAACCAGTACAGGTTTTGCTGCATTTAGAACTGCATAAAAACGTCCTGTGGGCACATGCCCTAAAATTCACTTGATTAAGATGTAGCATTTTTTAACCTCACAAACATTGTGTTAACTATACTATGATCACGGCTGTATTTAGAGACCCTGCCACCCTTGGCACTTTCAGTGGTTGTACCCCCTACTGATCAGTCAGGGAGATCCACTCGGTACCCCACCTGAAAAAGCAACATACAAATACTAAAAGGAATGAACTCAAGTGCAGCAATGTAAAAATGACTTGCTGTTCAAATGTTCAGTCTTTTGAGGTTTTTCTTTTCAACTGTGTGTTCTGAAGCATCATTTGTCTGAATTCCAGCACTCAGCAGGTTCACAGACGTCTGAGTGCCCATACCCTTCAAATAGTAGTTAAGACCTCCATACACATGAGACTAAAGTTAGCTAAACCCGCCAATATGAACAAGTTGTGAGGACAGTCTAATGTGTGGGGGCTCTAAATGATAATTGGTTGAGTGAAATAAGGATCCAACATCTCCGATTACCGGCTGTAGATGGATGTTGTCCTCTAAGTTATAAGTTGCAAGCAGAGATGTCTAGCAGCAGCTCCAATAGAGAATACAGGAACACTTGGGAGAATGAGCGCTCCTGTATATGGGAGAGCCTAGCTAGATCGATGCCAGCCGAGTGATTGAACACCTATCTATAATGTTTGGGGGCTTTAGTCAATTAATTGTTTGGCTGACATTCAGCTGGATTTTTAGTCCAGCACACTTAGCCTATAATGTTTTAGGGTCAAGTCTGTTAAGTTAAAGATTACTACATCCACATGACTACATCACGAGAACTACTGTCAATGCAGTAATATACACCAGAACCACTTACAATACAGTAATACATCACGAGAACCCACATCAGAACATCACCAAAATCACTGTCAATACAGCAATACCACCAGAACCACTGTCAGTACAGTAATACTGTCACGTCTCCGTTGGACTTAGTGGCTGGAGTTCCTGCCTCGGCCGCTGGGAGGCGCCGGATTCCTTCAGCTGATGGTGTCGGTGATAGGAGGGCCATTTTCTTCCTCATATGCACCTGCTGCTTCGACGTCTGCCTCTGTCAAGGGGCGCCGCCGTATTTCTCCTGTGGGTGATGTTGGTTGCAGAAGAGATGGTCCTGCAGAGGCACTGATAGGCGCAGCCTTCGTTCTTCTGTCAGAAGTAGGGTGGTTGATGCCAATCGTGCATCACCGTCTGGCCTGGTTCTAGGGGTAGTCCGGATGAGATCATCAGGCTGTGAGCTCCAGCCTATGGCAGGTCACCACACCCTTCAAATACCGTGGAGCCTGTCTTGCAGGCCGCCAGATATAGTCTTGGTTCCACAGTGATCTAATGTGTGTTTGGTTTTGAGTGATCTTTGCCTGGATTTTTTACTCTACTTCAGCCTGACAATTTGGTACCTTTGCTGCCCTCCCGGTTTTGACTCTGACCTTTGCCTGGATTTTTTACCGTGCTTTGGCCTGACGATTTTGTTCTTTAGCTGCCCTCCTGGTTTGACTCGGACTCCTGACTACGTTTTCAGATCCCGGTTTTTATTCCCTTCCTGGCGATCTTCCTGCTCCAGTCCGCTGCTCATCTTAGGCAACTACCTCCTGGGCTCTGCTGTGATTCCAGATGCCTGTATAGGAGTAAAGGGTCTCTGGGTTTCTCAGGGTGCTGCCTTGCCAGCAGCTCGGCCTCACAGCAGGTGGTCATCACGAATACATCACCAGAACCACCGTCTGTACAGTAATACATCACCAGAACCACCGTCAGTACAGTAATACATTACCAGAACCATTGTCAGTACATCACCAGAACAGTACATCCCCTATAAAAATGTGTAGGCACATTAGTTGGCATTTTGGGGGTTATGGACTACTTTTAGATATGATCAATCTCACTTACAAATTGTCCGGCATCTCCCAGGACTACCCTCTTGTCTGGTCTTGTCAGTGTCATTGTAATGTTTCTAACTAAAGAATAATCACCTTAAGTAAGTCCTATACTGTGACCCTGAATAGATAATTGCCCCTCACTTTGCTCCCTGCACAAATGACCCCACACTGTCTCACTTTTGGTATATGGCCTCGACATTATTCTCCCCAATAAAACATTCCCACTTCACTGTCCCTATTTAAATATAACAGCCGCATCATTACCTCATAAATGAAAACCATCACACTGTTCTCCCCATAATGAATTATACCCACCACACTTTCCTCACTTATGAACTATGATCTCTACTCCATGCAGCCCTCTCTTCACTGTCCCCTTTATGTTGTCCCTATTCTATAGTGAGCCCCCTTATGCTATGCACTCTGCATACTGAGCCCTTCCAGTCTTTTTACTGAGCGCTCCTCATGCTACCCCATCTCCATACCGTGCTCCTCACATGTTACTTCTCTATACCGTGCCCCCTCAGGATACCCCATTCTCTATACCATCCTCCCCTCCGGATTCCCTATTCTCTATACCGTGCCCCTCCAGTCTAACCCTTCTCCTTACTGCGCCCCCTCATGTTTCATGGTGCTCATCTCCCCCATCTCCCTCATGTGTCATGCTGCTCATCTCCCCATATGTTCCATGCTGCTCATCCCCCCATATGTGCCATTCTGCTCACACCCATATGTGCCATTCTGCTCAACCCCCCATATGTGCCATTCTGTTCACCCATCCATATGTGCCATTCTGCATACCCCCCATATGTGCCATTCTGCTCTTCCCACACATTTAGCGTCTCCCACTTCCACACAACCTCCTCACCCCATCCCCTCTCTGTTGGAGCTCCTCAAGGCTCAATATGTGCCATTCTGGTCATCCCCAATATCCCCCCATATGTGCCATACTGTTCAACCCCCATATATACCATTCTGCTCATTCCCCCATATGTACTATTTTGCTCACCCTCCCATATGTGCCATTCAGCTCATCTCCCCAAATGTGTAATTCTGCTCATCCTCCCATTTGTGCCATTCTACTCATCCCCCCATATGTACCATTCTGCGAACCCCCTCATATGTGCAATTCTGCTTCCCCTCATTATGTGCCGTTCTGCTCATCCCCCGTATGTTCCATTCTGCTTGTCCCCCATATATGCCATTCTGCTCATAAGCCATATGTGCCTTTCTGCTCATCCCCACATATCCCCATATGTGTCATTTTGCTCATCCTCCCATATGTGCCATTCTGCTCATCCCCCCATATGTGCCTTTCTGCTCATCCCCCCCATATGTGCCATTCTCCTCATCCTCCATGTGCCATTCTGCTCATCCCTCCATATCCCCCCATATGTGCCATTCTACTCATCCCCCATATCCCCCATATGTGCCATTCTGCTCATCCCCCCGTATGTGTCATTCTGCTCATCCCGATATCCCCACGTGTCATTCTGCTTACTCCTCGCATATCCCCAATATGTGCCATTCTGCTCATCCCCCATTATCTCCCAAATGTGCCATTCTGCTCATCCCCCCATTTTCCCCCATATGTGCCATGTATGGGTCACCTTGTACATTTATATGTTTTGACATCGCACACGCTCCTTTGGCTACATCTAATTATCTGCTGTGTTTATACCTCCATAACGTATACACCATGTTACTGTCCATATCCTGTGTATTTTTAGTTTGTATTTAATCACTTTGTAGTAATTTTTGCCATCTTTTCTGTGTATTAACAGTGTTCTTACAACCATTTGTTGATGTGAATCAGGAATGAATATTTATATATGAATCCCTGCCATCGGATGAAATGTTATTCATGCTGCAGAGGACTTTTTAAACTATAAATATATATATATCAATTAGAATAGGAAACACTGGGCACTAGCATGGAAATTACAACAGGCTTCCGTCACTCCCGTGACTAGTCTCTGCAGCTTCTACCCGGAGGTGCTGGCTTAAATAGAAGTACCGTATATACTCGTGTATAAGCCGACCTGTGTATAAGCCGACCCCCCTACTTTTGCCCCAAAACCTGGGAAAACCTATTGACTCATGTATAAGCCGAGGGTGGACCTCAGCACAGGTGTACACCCCCCAGCAGTGTGGTATACAGGCCCCCCAATGGTAGTATACAGCAGCCTCCCCAGTGGCATATACAGGCCCCAGTAGTATATACAGCAACCCCAGTGGTATACAGCAGCCTCCCCAGTGGTATACACAGACCCCACCAGTATATACAGCAGCCCCAGTGGTATATACAGCAGCCCCAGTGGTATATACAGCAGCCCCAGTGGTATATACAGCAGCCCCAGTGGTATACAGGCCTCAGCAGTATATACAGCAGCCCCCAGGGGTTATACAGCAGCCCCCAGGGGTTATACAGCACCCCCCAGGGGTTATACAGCACCCCCCAGGGGTATTACAGCGGCCCCCAGGGGGTACCCAGCGGCACCCTGGGGGTACCCAGCAGCCCTCAGGGGGTACACAGCAGCCCTCAGGGGGTACCCAGCAGCCCCCTGGGGGTACCAACAGCCCCCTGGGGGTACCAGCAGCCCCCTGGGGGTACCAACAGCCCCCAAAAGCTGGCACTGTCCCCTCTTGTAAGGGCCCCCCCGCTGCTTATACATTACCATCCCGGTGTTCTGATCGGCGCCGCTCCTCGGTGCTTCTTCTTCATCCTCCCGTCCTCGCTGGCTGCATCCGGGATCTCCGGCCGTCGCGCGATGACGTCATATCGCTGCGACAGCCGGAGATCCCGGATGCAGCCAGCGAGGACGGGAGGATGAAGAAGAAGCACCGAGGAGCGGCGCCGATCAGAACACCGGGATGGTAATGTATAAGCAGCGGGGGGGGGCCCTTACAAGGGGGGACAGTGCCAGCTTTTGGGGGGCATATATGAACTGCTTCCCCCTGCCGCTGATTGACAGGGGGAAGCAGTGCATATATAATGAGCGGCCCCACGTGACGGGGCCGCTCATACAGCAGCCTCCCCCCGCCTCCTCAGCCCCCACCACGCAGTCTACCGTAGTGACTCGTGTATAAGCCGAGGGGGGGACTTTTCAGCCCAAATTTTGGGCTGAAAAACTCGGCTTATACACGAGTATATACGGTATATCTCTCCGACAATTAACAAGAACAAATAACCGCACTCACCGGAGATGAATCTTGTAGTCTTTATTTCATGTCCAATTCCATAAATCTTGAACAGTCAAAGCAGGGAGGGGGGTGCAAGGGAGGCGGACGACGGTTTACCGTTTCGCGGTCGTACAACGCTTCGCCCCTGCACCCCTCCCTTGCTGTTTTGTTCATGACTTTTAGGATGAACATGAAATAAATCTTCAAGATCCACTACCGGTGAGTGCGGACATTTTTTTCTTTTGTTTGATTTGTGGATTCCGCTAGTGAGAGCCAGCACCACCAGGTACAGCTGCAGATGTGTCACGGAAGTGACAGCCTACCCTAACTTGTGATGTTAAGTGCCCAGTGTTTTCTACGCTTTTGATTAAAACATTTCTCTGCCTGTCTCTAGAAAATGTTTTACCTCAAAGAAAGAATTATTTCTGATCCTGTGCTGTAAAGTCTGTATAATCCATTTTGTCCTCCCCTGCCCAGGATCAAACCAATGCTCCGTGCACGGTCAGAAAAAAGAATGAAACTGTACATATTAGGAGCACATTTATAAGATTATCTCAGGATGGGAACATGTTTTTCAATCACATCCAATTGTTATTGTTCTTATCATTACAAGATTTATTGATTAAAATGAACTTTTAAGTTAACTTTGTTCGTGGGAAAACCCCTTAAAGGTCCTGTTGTCAGAATAGAGTGCATGATTAAGCAACACTAGTAAAGATACGAAACGTAAATCGGTGGTTCCCAAGTCATCGGGGAGTTAAAGCCTGGCTGATCCACGTGCTGTAAGCCACAGGGTAACAATAATCCTTGGATCTAATTTTGTACCTTTGTCTGATGCTTCCATAACTTTGTATATATCTTGGACCTTTTATAGTGTCAATACCATTTTTGTGTGATCACATTTGACAATAGGTGCTTGAAATTGGTTCATCTAGTCATTTAGCCACAGTCAATGTAATCTGTCTCATTATACTCTTCTATATGTAATGGCTAGTCTATTTCAATTACCGTAGATTAACGATGTGTTATGAGCTTTTTGATATGTGAAACCCATTCCAGACTAGCCATGGGTCAATTTGCGCAATTATGCCAATTGATGTTCTGTATGTGATGTCATATGTTGCTCTTGTGCACTGTATTTGGCATTAACCATACAAAAGGTGATCCAAGTGCAGGGCCGGCATCAGCACCCGGCGCACATGGGCAAATGCTGGGGCCCTCTGTCGGGCCCACAAGGGTCTGGCATACTCAGATCTCGGGCAGTTGGGTGCAGGGATGTCATGGGAGGTTGGTGCCCAAACCTGTGCCCTTGGGTGACAACAAAAAGGGGTTTTTACAGGGATAAAAGTTTATAGAAGAATGTCATGACGCCACCTGTAGATCCGGTGATGGCACCGGCGCTGCTGCAGACCTCCAGGGGGGAATAGATGGCAGCAAGGTGTTGTAGCTCCCTACAGGTAGAGAAGGGTCCCCCGGGGCAGTGCAGTGTGATGATTGGAGTAGGGCTGTGCAGACTTTACTGTGAGACTCAAATGTCACAGTTTACCAGGAAGGAAACACAGACACTTGCTTGCTCTGCATGGGTCTTTACTTCGGTAATCTGCAATTTATAGGGTATGCAGTTGTTACAGCCAGGGTAGTGGACTAGGTGTTCCTAGCAGTAGGCAATGTTTGTTGGAAGCTCCAGCTATGCTCCTTCTTTTTCTCTTCCACTGTCCTACCTCTGCGCACTCCTTCTTCCTCGTGCTGCCCTGCATGAATCCCACTGACTGTGACGAAATGGACCCCTTTAATATATAATGTAGGAGGATTTCTTATTCATCCCAACAATATTGTATTTTGGTTTGCAAACTTGAAATATGCCACTCATGGATTACACAATATTTCTAGGAGACTGCTAGTATTTAAAGTGGGTAATGTAATTATCTACCTTGTGATAAGCAACTCATTGTAAATACAAGTCTTGTAGAGGTTTCGTGATGTGGACTTATGTAATGCAATTATCTCTCCTCTGTATTGAGGGAGTCACACACGTCAATGTCGTCAGTGAGATGATTGCTGACGACATTGACGGCTGATTGCTGGTGAGCTGTCACACAGACAGACTCACCAGCGATCAATTGACCAGAGAAATCATGGAAACGATTTAAATATCGTTTCCACGATGTCTTGCTCCCGCTGCCAGCCTGCTGGAAGCGGGAGCCGGCTGGTCTCCAAGGTAAACTGCGGGTATCTAGGCAGCGCGCGCTGCCTAGATACCCGATGTGTACCTTAGTTACCAGCCTCCTCCGCTCACCGGCTGGTATCTAAGGTACACACCGGGTAACTAGGGACCCTAGTTACCCGCTGTGTACCTTAGATACCAGCCGGTGAGCGGAGGAGGCTGGTAACTAAGGTACACGTCGGGTATCTAGGCAGCGCGCGCTGCCTAGATACCCGCAGTTTACCTTGGATACCAGCTCCCAGCGCTTGTGAGAGGCGCTGGGAGCTGGAATATCGCTACTCCCGGTGTCACACGCAGCGATGCTGCGTGTCCACCGGGCGACAATCGCCAGGTTTTAGAGCAGGTTCTAAAACCTTGCGATCATCAACCACCGATTTATCGCTGGTTGATTCAGTATGTCACACGCATCAATATTGCTGCAACATCACGTGCAGCCGAGATCGTGCAGGCGATATTGACGCGTGTGACTCCCCCTTAAAGGGGATGTCACATGCGTCAATATCGCTGTCAATATCGCTGCTGCGCATGACGTTGCAGCGATATTGAAGCGTGTGACATGCTGAATCAACCAGCGATAAATTGCTGGTTGATCATCGCCAGGTTTTTGGACTGGACCGAAATCCTGGCGATGGTCACCCGGTGTACACGCAGCATCGCTGCGTGTGACACCGGGAGATGCGATCAGCTAGCTCCCAGCGCCTCTCATGAAGCGATGAGAGCTGGTATCCAGGGTAAACTGCAGGTAACTAGGTAGCGCTCGCTGCCTAGATACCCGATGTATACCTTGGTTACCAGCCTTCTCCGCTCACCGGCTTGTATGCAAGGTACACAGCGGGTAACTAGGGTCCCTAGTTACCCGCTGTGTACCTTAGATACCAGCCGGTGAGCAGAGAAGGCTGGTAACTAAGGTATACATCGGGTATCTAGGCAGCACGCGCTGCCTAGTTACCCGCAGTTTACCCTGGATACCAGTCTACAGACATCGTGGAAACAATATTTAAATCATTTCCATGATGTCGCAGGTAAAATGATTGCTGGTGAGTCTGCCTGTGTGACAGCTCACCAGCGATCAGCCGTCAATGTCGCCAGCGATCAGATCGCTGGCGACATTGACGTGTGTGACAGGGCCTTAAGGTCAGAGAAACTTAATCCTGTTAGAATGCCCATGTATTACCATGTGGATTGTTGACTCTATGTAAATGCTCCACTGTTTAATGTCATGGATTACAGACTAAATGTATCCTGCTAGGTACTATGTCAATCAGTATGTGGCTCTCCCTTGACAGGACTGCAATACTAGTAGAAATGTTTTAGGCTTGAGATTCAGCCAATGAGAAGACAGTTTTATTCCACCAATTGTGAAGTCCCCAATATCCTGCAATGAGGGCTGAGGGTATATAAGGAGACCTGTTGATTAACCAGGGAGAGTTTTGGAGATTCTGTCTAGTGCCCTCAGTCTAGGGATTTCTGTCCCGGCTAGAGGTGTACTGGATTGGATACAGGCAGCTAATCAAGGATCTTCGGGTCCAATTAACCAGCCATAACCCCAGGCCTAGGCATTTCGGTGCCGACCAAGGGTATCAGAACCTGGATTATAAAATCACAAGGACTTCAGCATCGAATTATTGGATTTGGCTGTGATGACAAAGACGGCATAAGGAAGCAACCCAGGTTGGGACGATCCGGTCACCTGGCTACAGACTTTGCTGTGCTATATTCTAATCCCTCGTGAGCCAGTGGAAGGGTGAGACTCTGTTGCCTGTTACATTGCGTGTTTTGCTGGTTATGTGTTATATGCTGTTAACTGTTTTGGGATCCAATAAAGCCTTAATATTGTGGTTCCCACACCCTGTGTTGTCTAAGTAGTGTTCCGCCCATGGTTAAGGAGCTCGGGCGCTCAGTTTAGGGATGAGCCCTGGTCCAGGCTGTCTTGCTAAAGGCAGCTGGGCCAGCGGATGAGTGCACCCACTGACCCCCGTGTCTCCACACTTACTACAAAGCCTGTTGGGTGATATGAGATACCCTTCTCTCTCTAAGGGGCTCAACCCGGTGTGGTGCTTCTGGTGGGGACCGTACATATGTCGAGCGGATCATGCTCCAATGAAGCTGTCGATCACACCTGTATTTGTGGCTCAGGGATGGACCTCTGCACTGCTTCAGAGCCGGTACCCTGCTTTGGACTGGGCCAGGTTGTTTAATCACCCTCTGTCTGCCCCTCTCTGTCTGGGTCACCAGGTTGAGGTGCCCTCCCCGTTACTTCTTCTTCTCTTATTCTGCTGTTCTGCTTTCTGTTTTCTGTTGTCTCTCTCTGTCTTGTCTGTTTCCCGCTCTTCTCCCACTCACTATATACCCTAGCTTTCCTCTCACCGGGACCGGTTACCCTGGTAACGTGCTGTCAAACTGGCCCCCTGTTTCTAGGTGGATGCTTGTGGTGGGGAGCTTCAGACTTCCATTACCCCCTACTAGAACAAGAATACTGCACCTTCTATTCGGGGTGCAGTACCCTTTTGTAGCGCGCTGACCAGCAGGGCGCTACACCTACACAGCTGAGGAGGCCCACTCGCCATCAGGGACAGGCAGGCAGCGCTGACGGTGAGGGGCCCATTAGGGACTGAGAGCCCTGATGGCGAGGGCCCCCCCAGCTGAGTGCACACTGCAGCTACTTGCCTGCATGGCTAATTTGCATACGATAGAAATTAGCCATTTGGAGGCGCAAGGAAGGTGACTGGCAGGACTCTGGGGGCGGTGCCAGGGGTGGATTCAGGGGGGTGTCAGAGCGGTGGCAGTGTTCCAGGATTCATTGAATTCTGGGACGCTGCATTGATCCCCCTGCATGCTGGCACTTTTGGGATCAGTGAGCTCTGCTTAGATATCAGAGCAGCTGAGCTCCTCCTAACACAGAAGTGCCAGCGCTGATGCTGCCGGCAGTGTGAGGAGTCTCTGGGAGCAAGAGGTGAGCACCAAGGAGCCAAAGAGAGCCTGGGCGGAGGGAGTCTGGTACAGGGGCCACATAGGTGTGGGTAGGGGGGACTCTGGAAAGGGGGCCACATAAGAGTGGAGGAGTGAACATTATGAAAAAGGGGCCAGATGAGGGGAGAAGCAGGGTGAATGGTGGGGCCACAAGAGGTGAGAAGCAGGGTGAATCGGGAGCCTCAAGATGGGAGAAGCAGGGTGAATAGGGGGCCACAGGACAGGAGAAGCAGGGTGAATGGGGGGCCACAAGAGGGGAGAGGCAGGGAGAATAGGGGGCCACATGGGCGAAGCAGGGTGAATGGGGTGCCACATGGGGGAAGAAACTTCATGAAACAGGGGGGCCATGTGGGGGAGAAGCTGCATGAAACAGGGGGACCACATGGGAGAAAAAGCGTCATAAAACAGGGGCCCACATGGAGGGAGACGCTCCATGACATGGGAGGCCACGTGGGGGAGAAGCTCCATGAAACAGGTGGGCCACATGGGGGGAGAAGTGCCATGAAATGGGGTGGCCACATGGAGGGGAAGCGCCATGATATGGGGGGCCACATGGGGGGTGAAGCAGCGTAAAATAAGGGAGGCCACATAGGGGGAGAAGCAGTATGGATGGGGGTCACATGGAGAAGAAGCTGTATGAGTGGGGGGGGTCACATAAGGGGGGAAGCTGTACAAATTGGGGCTACATAGCGAGAGAGGCAGTATGAAACAAGGAGAGCCACAAATGAGGGAGAGAAGCTGTATGGGAAAGGGAGACTGCATGTGGCGGAAAGCACATGGGATATATACATACCACCTGGAGGATGAGCTGGGATTATATATATTATTTGGAGGCTATGCTATATATATATATTACCTGGAGGATGTGCTGGACTATAGATTATTTGAGGTTGCAACCGGTCTGACACAACCTCCAGATAATATATACAGCCCAGCAGAAGCTCCAGATGATACTGTATATACAGCTCTGCACAGCCTCATTTTTATATATACAGTCCACCCTGTAGCCTCTATATTATATCTCACCCTGCAGTCTCTATATTATATATACACAGCCCGCAGCTTCCATATTATATTTATGAATTGTGGTATGTTTTGAAGGGGCCCACTGAGACTGTTTTGCCCGGGGCCCACAAAAACCTAGAGCCTGCCCTGCCCCAGTGGTCAGTTGTTTTTTTCGTGCAGAGATGCTCTTTATACTGATGCACTCTGCAGTCCGACTTATTGATGGAGGTATGCAATATGTCTTCTCTATAAATTCAATGCCTTTATTGAGTATTTGAAATAGATTTTCAAATAATTCCGTCATGAACATATGGATGTGGAAAACTATGAAAAATATGCCTAAATTTGCATATATGTGATCGTCTGCAGGCAATATCTATGTTTGACTGAAAGGAAGACCATTGGGGTTCACAGAAAGGTTGGTAGGAGATCAATGGAGCGTATTTAGCGATATGCAGATTTGGAAGGTTTCATATTTACTGCTGTTCCTAGGATTCTCATAGTGGATATCCATCATTGCATGGTGAAAAGCCCAGCAAGGTCAAAAATATAATTCAATTTACGACTCCACAGGACCATTCTTAAATAATGCAAATTACTTCTTAATAAATAACTGCTGTTAGCTATAACAAAATAGAATTTGAATATATCATATTAATGACCTGTAGGAAAATAGAAGCTGAGCTGTGATTGGTTGCTATAGCCTAATAAATCTCCAGCCAACAGTAATCCCTCCCCCTGGCCGGGCAGTATATATTACCTCACACATATACATAAAAAACAGCTCATGTGACTGACATCTGCCTTAATTCCCTATATGGCACATGTGTTGCACATTGGCTGTTTTTAATCAGATGTTTATTTTTGGAAATTAAAGATACCAGATGTATGAGGCGAGTTGTGTGAGGCGATTTGTGCACATCTGTGTCTGTCTGTGTGGTGTGTGTGTCCCTGGGGTGTGTGTGTCCCTGGGGTGTGTGTCCCAGTGGTGTGTGTGTGTCCCTGTGGGGGGGTCCCTGTGGTGTGTGTCCTTTTGGGGGGGAGGGGTGTCCCTGTGGTGTGTGTCCTTGTGCGGGGAAGGGTGTCTCTGTGGTGTGTGTCCATCCCTATGGGGTCTGTGTGTTCCTGTGGGGTGTGTGTGTGTGTGTCTCTGTGTCCCTGTGGGGTGTGTATGTGTGTATGTTCCTGTGGTGTGTGTGTCCCTGTGGGGTGAGTGCATGTGTCCCTATAGGGAGTGTATGTGTGTGTGTCCCTGTGGGGGGGTGTCTGTGTGGTGTGTGTCTCTTTGTTGTGTGTGTGTTTGTGTTCTGGTGCGTGGTGAGTATCCAATGTTGGGGCTCCACCTTAGCTGTTACTCTTTGTGTGCATGTGGTGTGTATACATGTCCCCGTGCGTGGTGAATATTCCATGTCAGGGCCCCACCTTAGTGACTATATGCTGGTATATGCTGTTAAAGTGATCCTAAACCCAGAAATTGACCCCCCCGTATCTTTAGACTTGTCCCTGCACCCCCTCTTATCATTTCTAGCCATCCCTTTTGCAGAAAAAATCGCTTTTGTAAAGTAAGAGAAAAGGTTATAATACTTTGACCTGTGTGAGTTCTCTCTTTCTGTGGAAGCCGAGATGGGACGGGCCTGTCTGCTGCTGCCTGGTAATTATGCACGCCCCTCTCTGCTTCTAAGAGCCTGGTCGCGTCATGAAAGGGGCAGGGCTAAATCGCGTCATGCTGGAGCCCCGCCCCCTTTCATGACGCGGCCAGGCTCTTAGAAGCAGAGAGGGCGTGCATAATTACCAGGCAGCAGCAGACAGGCCCGTCCCATCTCGGCTTCCACAGAAAGAGAGAACTCACACAGGTCAAAGTATTATAACCTTTTCTCTTACTTTACAAAAGTGATTTTTTTCTGCAAAAGGGATGGCTAGAAATGATAAGAGGGGGTGCAGGGACAAGTCTAAAGATACGGGGGGGTCAATTTCTGGGTTTAGGATCACTTTAAGGTGCGGTCACACACAGCGACACCATGAACGATATTGTTAGCGATTACATGCACGCGCGATCACTAACAATATCGTTCAGATCGCTGGTGAGCTGTCACACAGGCAGACTCACCAGCGATCAATGGACCAGAGACATCGTGGAAATGATTTAATTATCGTTTCCACAATGTCTCGCTCCCGCTGCCAGGCCGCGGTAAGCGGGAGCAGGCTGGTCTCCAAGTTAAACTGTGGGTATCTAGGCAGCGCGCGCTGCCTAGATAGCCGATGTATACCTTAGTTACCAGCCTCCTCCGCTCCCCGGCTGGTATCTAAGGTACACAGCGGGTAACTAGGGTCCCGCAGTTTACCTTGGATACCAGCTCCCAGCGCTTGTGAAAAGCGCTGGGAGCTGGCTTATCGGTCGTCTCCCGATGTCAAACGCAGCGATGCTGCATGTCCACCGGGCAACCAACGATTGATTTGAGGACAGGACCTCAAATCAAACGATGAACGATCAGCCGACTGATCGTTCATCGTTTGTAGGGTCACACGCAACGATGTCGTTTCGACATCGTTCAAGCGTCACAAAACACGTGACTTTTGAACGATATCGGCAACGATATCGTTACGTCTGACGGTACCTTTAGTCTTTGGCGCTGTCATTAAGCCTCTCTCATTCACAACTGTCAACTGGTAACTGTCACTTTCTCTCCATTATGTAGATAGGGCCAAAATTGTTTGGTGAATTGAAACGCGCGGGGTTAAAATTTCGCCTTACAACAAAGCCTATGACGCTCTCGAGATCCAGACGTGCGACTGTGCAAAATTTTGTGGCTGTAGTTGCGACGGTGTAGATGCCAATCCCGGACATACACACACACATACACAAATTCAACTTTATATATTAGATGGGAAGTCACCGAGAGTTGCTAGAACTACATTGATGAAGCACAGAGGAGGGGGGGGGGGGGGGTCGGGATTACCCAATTTGAGGGCTTATTATCTGGCTAACCTGGTTAGGGGCAACAATAGATGGTGGGATACACAAGACTGCCCTGCGTGGATTGGCATGGAAAAATTACATATGAGTGGTCTCTCTCCTGACACTTATATTGCCTTGTTTATATATAATAGTAAACAACGCCTTTCACCATCAGATACTATTAAAGCATGGAGGATTCTTTCACAAGCTTCTAGGTCCATTTTCAAATATGTTTTTCCAATTTGGCTACCGATAGATATATTTAGTGCTACCTTTCCAAAGATTAAACTTAAGTCCTGGATTGACAAAGAGATTAATTTTCTTTCTGATATCCTAGACGATGGTCAACTAAAATCATTCTCGACTTCATGCACACAGTTTGGTCTAACCACTTTAGATAGAAATATATGGCATTCTATTTCTGACTTATTAGTGGAGGGTAATATAAAGATATTGCTTCCAAGTAATGTTAATGCTCTTCTCAGGTATGCTCATAATGAGACTATCTGGAAAACAAAAAACATTTACCAAACCTTTAATGATGATATCACTCTTAATATTCATAATTTTATTAAGCACTTGGTCAAAGGACACAAAGATGACTCCTCTAACATTAAGCGAGTATTTTTCAAAAGTTTTACCATACTTGTATTCCAACATGCCGTGTGTTTCTGATTTAGAGACTCAATGCAAAAGTTTTACCAAATGGTATCAATCCCCTAGAAAATTACATTTAATAGACTCAAAACATAGCAATTTATGTTGGAGAGAATGTGGAGAAGTTGGTTCTATCAAGCATATCTTCTGGTATTGTCCCAAATTAAAACCTTTCTGGTTAGAGGTCCAATCATTGATAAATCTTGTTTTAAATATTAATATCACTCTTGATATGAATTTAGCCCTGCTTTTGTTGGGATTACAGGACATTCCTAGACCAAGATTTTTGGTTTTACATATTTTGCTATTAGCAAAGAATTTAACAGCTTCTCTTTGGAAGACAAAGGATCCACCTTGTGTAGAATTTTTAATGGATAAACTTTCCCTACATAACACATTTGAGTATTTATTTACTCTTAAAACGTCTACTGTATATACTCGTGTATAAGCCGACCCGTGTATAAGCCGACCCCCTACTTTTGCCCCCAAAACCTAGGAAAACCTATTGACTCGTGTATAAGCCGAGGGTGGACCCCAGCACAAGTATACAGCCCCCAGCAGTGTGGTATACAGCAGCCTCCCCAGTGGTAGTATACAGCAGCAGCCCCAGTGGTATATACAGCAGCAGCCCCAGTGGTAGTATACAGAAGCCCCAGAGGTATATACAGCAGCCCCAGTGGTAGTATACAGAAGCCCCAGAGGTATATACAGCAGCCCCAGTGGTAGTATACAGAAGCCCCAGAGGTATATACAGAAGCCCCAGAGGTATATACAGCAGCCCCAGTGGTAGTATACAGAAGTCGCAGAGGTATATACAGCAGCCCCAGTGGTAGTATACAGAAGCCCCAAAGGTATATACAGCAGCCCCAGTGGTAGTATACAGAAGCCCCTAGAGGTATATACAGCAGCCCCAGTGGTAGTATACAGAATCCCCAGAGGTATATACAGGCCCCCCCATCAGTATACAGCAGCCCCAGTGGTAGTATACAGATGCCCCAGAGGTATATACAGGCCCCCCCCATCAGTATACAGCAGCCCCAGTGGTAGTATACAGATGCCCCAGAGGTATATACAGGCCCCCCATCTATATACAGCAGCCCCAGTGGTAGTATACAGATGCCCCAGAGGTATATGCAGCCCCCCCATCAGTATACAGCAGCCCCAGTGGTAGTATACAGAAGCCCCAGAGGTATATACAGGCCCCCCCATCTATATACAGCAGCCCCAGTGGTAGTATACAGATGCCCCAGAGGTATATACAGGCCCCCCTACATCAGTATACAGCAGCCCCAGTGGTAGTATACAGATGCCCCAGAGGTATATACAGGCCCCCCCATCTATATACAGCAGCTCCAGTCTTAGTATACAGATGCCCCAGAGGTATATACAGGCCCCCCCCATCAGTATACAGGCCTCCCCCGCCGCAATCCTGTAAAGGAAGAGATTAGTATACTTATCCCTCCGCTGTCCCGCTGCCGCTGTCCCGCCGCCATCGCGATCCTCCATCTTCTTCCGGCTTCCTCCTCGGTCGCGCAGACAATGACGTCATTGCCTGCGCCCACCGGAGGAAGCCGGAAGAAGATGGAAGACGCTGGATGAAGATGGAGGAGCGTGATGGCGGCGGCGGGACAGCGGCAGCGGGACAGCGGAGGGATAAGTATACTAATCTCTTCCTTTACAGGATTGCGGGGGGGGGCCCTGTATACTGATGGGGGCACTGTATACTCTATACATTGTACAGTGACTCGCGTATAAGCCGAGGGGGGGACTTTTCAGCCCAATTTTTGGGCTGAAAAACTCGGCTTATACGCAAGTATATATGGTAATCAGAAAAAATATGTGGATAAATGGTCTTCATAGTATGCCAGATATGCTTCTTCGTTGTCATTGGACATGGATAGTCATTTGTAGCATTCTCAGTATATTGAATTTAATCTGGATGAGTTCCTTCATTTAAATGACAACTATGATATTTAGTTGGTTCAAGCTATTTTTCTTGTTTGCCATGTTATTGTATATAGTTTGTATATTATTCCTTTCTTTACCTTTGTCTTTGTCTTCCCAACTTTCCCGGTTGTTTCAGCTATAGATATAAGTATGTTTTCTTGCATTTATGTCAAATTGTTAGAATATTTACCATTTATTTATGACAGTGTATTTGCTTATATTTTCTGCGAAATAAATACATTTAAACAGAAATAATGATTTTATTTGAAATGATAAATCTCTCCTTCAAACTTTGCTTTCATCAAAGAATGCTCCCTTTGCAGCAACTACAGCATTGCAGACCTTTGGCATGTGCTATTTAATTAAGCTGCCAGATGAGTAACTGTGAGGCGTCAATTTCTAAAACTAGAGACTCTAATGTACTTGTCTTATTGCTCAGTTGTGCAGTGCGGCCTCCCACTTCTCTTTCTACTCTGGGTAGAGCCTGTTTGTGCTCTCCTCTGAAGGGAGTAGTACACACTGTTGTAGGAAATCTTCAGGTTCTTGGCAATCTCTTGCATGGAATAGCCTTCATTTCTAAGAACAGAAATAGACCATCGAGATTCACATGAAAGTTCTCTTTTTCTAGCAATTTTGAGAGTTTCATAGATTAAACAAATGTAATGCTCCAGATTCTCAACCTCGTTCTCAAAGGAAGGTCAATTTTATAACTTCTCTAATCAGTCAAACTATTTTCAGCTGTGCTAACATATTTTTACAAGGATTTCTAGGGTTTTCTAAACATCCATTAGCCTTCTTACACAGTTAGGCTGGTTTCACACTGCAGTTTTTTCCCTGATCAGGTTCCATCCGGTTTGTGTGTCAAAACCAGGAGTGTCTTCAAAACTCAGAACACAAGTCAGTATTTCAATTATAGTTTTTCTCTGCAAGTTCCTTTCCTGGTTTTGGCACACAAACCGGATGGAACCTGATCAGGGAATAAACTGCAGTGTGAAACCAGCCTTAGCAAACACAATGTACCATTAAAACACTGGAGTGGTGGTTGTTGGAAATGGGCCTCTATACACCTATGTACTGTAGATATTGCATTAAAAGCCAGATGTTTGCAGCTAGAATAGTCATTTACCACATTAACAATGTATAGAGTGTATTTCTGATTCATTTAATGTTACCTTCATTCAAAAAAAATGTGTTTTCTTTCAAAAATAAGGACATTTTTAAATGACCCCAAACTTTTGAACGGTTGTGTACATACACTCAGCTTTATATATTAGATGCAGAGGCTGCAGGCTGCGAATAATAAAGAGAGTACGGGTTGGATATACATATATGTAATATAGAGGCTATAGGCTTTTTATATATATTATAGAGACTGAGGGCCGTGTCACTCCCTCCTGTGTGCTTTGTCTCTCTCTCCTGTGTGCTTTGTCTCTCTCTCCTGTGCATTGTGTCTCTACCTCCTGTGGACTGTGTCTCTCCCCCGTGCGCTGTTCCTCTCCAACTCTATGCGTAGTGTCTCTTCTTCTCAGTGCGCAGTGTCTCTACCCCTCTGTGTGCAATTTCTCCTCCCATGAACTGTCTCTCCCCTCTGTGTGCTGTTCCTCTCCCCCTCTATGCGTAAAGTCTCTGCTTCTCAGTGCGCAGTGTCTCTATCCCTCTGTATGCAATTTCTCCCCCCATGAACTGTCTCTCCCCTCTGTGCGCTTGCTTTCCCCCCTTGAGCATTGTCCCATGCTTCCTGTCAGGAGACCCCTGTGCGATCTCTCTCTCCCTCTGACAGGGGGCCCCTGTGCACTTTCATTCCTCACCCCAGCACTGTCTTTTAGCTCCTGAATGCATCCAACTATTCGGCAGATCTGTGTCATTATCCCCAGCAGGGATCAGTGACATCACTTGTGGGACTCTGGTGATCTCTTTCGAAGATATAGTGACACAGCTGCCAGCTTACAATATATACATCGCCAGCAGTTGGACGCTGCACACATCGCACAGCGCAAGAGGGAAGAAGCACTAAGAGGAGCAGGGCATGGGACACCATCTGATAAGTGGCATACCAATGACGTCATTGTCTGCGCCGACCAGAGGAAGCCGGAAGACACTGGATGAAGACGGAGGAGCTCGATGGCAGCGGCGGGGACGGCGGCGACAGGACAGTGATAAGTATAATCATCTTACTTTACAGGCTTGTGGAGCATGGGGGGGCCCTGGATACTGATGGGGGGCCTGTATACCTCTGGGGCTGCTGCTATATATACCTCTGGGGCTGCTGTTATATATACCTCTGGGGCTGCTGTATACTACCACTGGGGCTGCTGCTGTATATACCTCTGGGGCTGCTGTATATACCTCTGGGGCTGCTGTATACTACCTCTGGGCTGCTCTATACTACCACTGGTGCTGCTGTATATATCTCTGGGGCTGCTGTATACTACCACTGGCGCTGCTGTATATACCTCTGGGGCTGCTGTACACTACCACTGGGGCTGCTGTATATACCTCTGGGGCTGCTGTATACTACCACTGGGGCTGCTGCTGTATATACCACTGGGGAGGCTGCTGTAACACTGCTGGGGCCTGTATATACCACTGGGGAGGCTGCTGTATACCACACTGCTGGGGGCTGTATACCTGTGCTGGGGTCCACCCTAGGCTTATACACGAGTCAATAGGTTTTCCCAGATTTTGGGGGCAAAAGTAGGGGGGTTGGCTTATACACGGGTAGGCTTATACACGAGTATATACGGTACCTTAGTTATCTTTTGTTTCATAAGTGGAATGTTCCTTTAGATGTAATGTATAAAGTAACATTATATTTACTATATTATCTAAATATTAAGATTAAATACTATGCTATTTAAAGGGGTTGTCAACTACTTGGACAATTCCTTCCCAATCCCCATATTTGCCTCATAACAACAAATTTGTGTTCCTGGTCCATGTGACATTGTTAGGAAATAAAATAAGTGGTCTAAATGGGAGCGCTAGAGCGTAGGAACCACAATGAAGTAAATTGGGTGACAAATCTTTTATTTCATTACGGCACGTTTCGATGGCAGCCTGCTACCTTCCTCAGGTGGTATAACACTGGGAAGGGGGGTACCACATTAATTAGGGGCAATGGACCAATAGGAATAAGAACATTAATTGATCACAAAAGCACCCTTAGTGTACTGGCATTAAACCACCAGAAACAACACAATGTAACAAAAAAGTTAAAAACACATACAAAATACATAAAAAATTACTTACAAAAACTAACTATATAAAATATATGTATATATTGTGTCAAAAAAAGAGGATCTCAGATGTTTGACACTAAGAACATAAAGATGATATATAAAAACTCACCAATATTATTCTCTATGCTGTATTAAAATAAACATATGTACATGTAGAATATATGGTTAAAAAGCACAGTAAAATGCTCTAATTGACCACATTATGGTTAAATTTAGTCCTTCTGGGGTTAAAGTACCAAGCTTAAAAATCCAATAGATTTCTTTAAGTATAAATTATAATACTGATGATTTTTTATATATCATTTTTATGTTCTGCCGCGAATTGGCAGAATTGCAGATGTGAAAGGTGCCTAAAGCGTTGTGGAATTAATGGCACTATAAAAGTGCATAAATATTATTATCATCGTGGGATTAAGTGATAATTTACACCTGTCCAGCACTGATTTAATCTTTGATCATGGGAGCGAATCAGTTATAAACATTCTTCATTTGTTCTCTCAATATTGAGAACATTTCAAATGAAATGTTTACTTGATACTAATAATAAAGTGAAAAATATGCATCTGACAGCAGGAAAATAAGATAAAAAAATAATAATTACAAACTGCCTTCTTGTCTGAGAAAATGAACGCTAAAATAATTAAATGAAATGTCCTTGTATTAATGTAATCATATGTTATTACTGCACATACTTAGTGTGATATAATGACCCTCTTATTTTTATAGAAGCAACTTCTTTCATAATTTGGGATGCACTTGTAGCCGGGATTGATAGGTGATGTCGGGGTCAGGGTGAAAATAGAAAAACTGCAATTTTGGCTTTAAGGTTACTTTTCACTCTTACAAAGTCAAGTCTATAAGTTAATTCCTTCTACTAATGTAGAATTTTAAAACTTGTAAAGCTTTTACCAGCGTTCTTTTGTTTCTGTTGTTGTTCCCTCATTTTGTCACCATTTCTGATTTTCCAAGCTCCTCTGTATTCACCATGTTGATTTCTCAGGCCGGCTTCACACCACGGCAGCGTCCGATCCGGGGCTGTCCAGTGTAAACCAGACAGCCCCGGACCGGATTTTGGCCCCATAGTATCCTATGGGGCCGGATGGAGCCGGATGGCAGCTATCTGCCATCCGGTTTCCATCTCTCTGGAAGAATCCAGGAGAATTCAGAATTTTCTCCCGGACACAAAAACGTTGCTTGCAACGTTTTTGTGCCGGGGAGAAAAATCTCCCCAAATTGGCATCTCCCTGATCCTCCCAGATTCCTTTGGATCCTCCTGGACTGTGTCCCTCCCTGATGAAGCCGCCATATAGCGGCGATACGCGTGGGACACAGTTCCCCTGAACCACGCCTTGCTTCCTTGCATTTCTGCCAGCCCTGCACAGATACTGTCTCCCACACCCAGGACTTATTGTTCTACATTCAGGTTTATTGGACCACAACAGCTTGGGTGAGAGATTTCCTCTAAAGAGGGATTTATTTGGGTTAGTGCTTGGGTGGCAGTCCCTTGCAGGAAGCAGTTGGCAGTTCCTTGCTTAATTTTTGGACAACTCATGCTCTTTAGTGTGGTTTAACACATCTTAAATCTATTCTATACATATTCTGATTTGTGACAATTAATATGGTTTTTTATGGGCCTTAGGCAGGGGCGTAACTACAATAGGTGCAGGGGTTGCGATCGCACCCGGGCCCTGCAGCCTAGGGGGGCCCCAAAAGTCCCTTTGGCCTATAGAAAACGACTAATACTACTAAAGATTTGCAATTATTGGGGGCCCCATTGGAGCTTTCGCACCGGGGCCCCTGGGCCTGAAGTTACGCCACTGGCCTTAGGAGAGATGTTGTTTCAAAGATGACAATTTTGATGTATATTTCTGGGAACTGCCTGGTATTCATGTGAATACAACCACAGGGGCTTTTTTCCTTTATGTAGGCTTGTGGTTTTGTGTATGCTTTTTAATAGATTTTAAATGTAATGTATTTAGTTTTTAATAAAATTTGTTATTTCATGATACTATGAAAGGCGGCGTGCTGCTATTCGTTTTGTCATTTCCTTCCCTTTTGTTATATTGATTTTCTGTGGACAAAGCAGCACCCCCACCCTTACAGGGAAACAGATTTACAGTGGTGCACCCCTCCTTCCAATTTCTTCCTCTGACCAAGGGGTCTAAGGAAAAGGATCACAGCATGCAAAATTTGCCACAGAGAATAGGATAGAACTCAGTCCTACAAGTTTTTGGGTCCGTGAAAAAAATCGGAAGACATTCAGATGTCATCCGAGTGTGGTCTGATTTTTTTCCATGGACCCAAAATGTCAGAATGGATAAGATGGAGAAAGTTTTTAATAGTCTTCTCCACAACCAAGAAAAATAGATCGCACTGTAATCGGAGTCTGATCAGCATCTGTTTAGCATAATCAGGCCACATGGAGAAAATATGGAAAATATGGTTGAGAAAATATGGTTGTGTGAACCTGATGATAAAATCATTATGAGCAATGTAACATCATGAATATGACATGGTGACAATTCTTCACTGGTCTTTGAATGCTTGACATAAATATGTTTGATATCAATAACATACATGATGGTGACTGGTAAAAATTTCTACCAATTGAAGAAAATACAACCACTTAAAAATGAGCTAATAGCCTTTCAATTTCATAAAGATGATAAAATGTGCACAAGGACACTGAAGTAATGAGATGTGGAGTGAGGCTAAAGGAGCAATGAAATAGATATTTTTAGAAGTAGACAAAGAAAATATGTCCACCACAAAATATATTGTGATCTTCAACTATGGCTAATGGTGGGTTTACACGTTTCAATATCGTTGCGATATCGGAATTCAATGGCGCGGGAGCGCGCATTTAGTGCTCGTTTCTCCCGCATCGCATCAAAGGTTTAGATGTTGCGATTTCTGAATCCAACGTCCGTGCGATGTCTATGCCCCCCAACCCAGGAACGACCATTTAACATGGGAGTGAATGGGTGACGTAGAACTTCACATCGGAATTGAGCTGTCACACAGCACGATCCGGCTCCAATCTCCATTCAATATCGGAGCATTGAATAGCACGCTCATTCAGTCCCCGATATCACATTGACATCGTTCCTGCATCGTATTGGACGTTCACACCATACAACGCAGGAACGATATCGGCTCCAACGATCGAACCACGTGACTTTTCATTGAAATTGGACTCCGATATCGCAACGTGTAAACCCGCCATTAGATTTAGTTTGCTTTTCTAACCTTTTATCTAAATACCTTGGTCGGGGCAGAATAGCTTTAGGGACATCCCAGCACATGCCTTATTAGATTCCTGACTTTTCCCCACTACTAAAGCTACTAAAGAAGTTAAGGATTTTCCAGGCTATAGATGGAATTTATTAAGAATTGCGCTTCAGACACATGTCTTAATTTTAATTGTACTGATGTATAATGTGCCAATTTAACTAAGGGCCTTTGTTACATCAGGGTTTTGCTGTATTTTGGAGTCATTGCATTTTTCAATGCGTTTTTGCTAAAAAACGCATTGAAACGCATTTGTTTTTGTCTCCCATAGAACTAACATTGTAAAAACGCATTCAAACGTGGTAAAAATGCACCACAGAACGTGGTTGCATTTGAACAAATACGTTTTTACCTAGCGCACAGGAAACGTTGCTGGCAATGTTCCCTGTGCGCTCGGTAAAAACGCATATGTTCAAATACAACCGCGTTCTGTGGTGCATTTTTACAGCGTTTGAATGCATTTTTACAGTGTAAGACTATGAGAGACCAAAATGCATGCGTTTCAATGCATTGTTTGCGGTTACGCAGTGAAAACGCAAAACACTGCGTTAGATGTGAACTTAGTCTAAGACGTTTGCTTCTTAAAGGGAATCTGTCATTAGAGACCCCATTTGACAGCAGCATATTATAGGCACTGACAGCTTTAGGCTACCCCATTTGACAGCAGCATATTATAGGCATTGACAGTTTTATTCCAGCATTATAATCCATCATTGCTCTATTATTCTCCCTGCGCATCTGAGGTCTGGTGTCTCAGCACAGCAGGCATGCAATGACATCACTATACTGTGCGCCCTCTGCAGAGCCATGCAGAGCAACAGAACATTCACTGCTGGACCGGAGCAGTGGGGGAACGAGCAGAGGTATTTTTTATTTTGTTTATTTTTTAGGGTTATGTGTGGGCCTTTATGCAGTGTGCAGTTATTTGTGGGTAATTATACAATATACAGGGCTATGTTTGGGCTCTTATACAGTGTATAGGTCTATGTGTGGGCTTTTATACAGTGTGCAGGGATATTTGTAGGCCCTTATACAGTGTGCAGGGCTATGTGTGGGCTTTCATACAGTGTGCTGTACTATATGTGGGTCTTGATACAGTATGAAAAGCTATGTGTGGGCTTTTATACAATGTGCAGGGCTATGTGGGGGCTCATTAAAATATTTGCAGGGCTGTGTGTGAGTCCTTTTACAGCTTGTAGGACTATTTGTGGGCCCCTTTAGTGTTTGAAAAGCTATGTTTGGGCTATTATAATGTTTTGATGGCAATGTAGGAGCTGTTATATTGTTTGAGGGTTTACAGGGGCCATTGTGCTTTGTGCAGGCCATTATACAACCTAGAAGGTTGTGTTGGGGGCACCATACTATGTGGGAAACTGTGTGGGGGCCATTAAACTGAATGGAGAACATCAATAAAGTGCTTAGAAAAAATAAAGTGGCACTCACTATCCATACTGTTTAGAGGACCATTATAATGTGTGAAAGACTGTGTCCGGGTCATCATACTGTATTGGTATTATTTTGGTGTCATTATACTTTGCAGTTGTTAGGGGAGTACAGTACGGTTATCATGTTGTGCATCTGGAGTAGTGATGAGAATACCAGCCCTCAGCTGCCTGGGTTTTACCTTGCCTGTCAATCTAAAATAGGGCGAAGCACACACATTTTTTTTAATTAATTATTTAAATAATTTTAAAAAACGATGGCTGCCCTGTAGTTTTGATTGCCAGCCAAGGTGAAGCCAGGCAGCTCGAGGTGACAGCCCATAGATGTCCGTTTTACCTGTGCTGAGAATAAAAAATACAGCAAAGGTCTACATAATTTTTTTAAATTGCCTTCACAGTGGGTGAGGGCCACAACAGCCAATCACAGACGCTATCACAGAGAGTGGGCATCTGTGAATGGCTGTTGGAGTAAGTTCAGTAACCTAGATGCAGCCCATACATTCAAGCATCTACCATGCAGTGAATAACTACGAAGTTAAGGAGCAGCCACGGAAGTACGGAAGTACAATCGGTGGACCCTAGTGTGTATGATGCTGATGATTAATCACTGTTTTGTTTATTTCTACAGCCCCCGAACCCAAACAATAACACCGACTTTTCAGGGAAGTTCGTGTTCTTGGTTCATGCCTGAACACTAGTTGTTCTGTACAGACCCCGGACTTTACAGTTTGGGTTTGTCTATCACTAGACTGAAGGATACTATGTAGAAATTCACAGTGGGGGTATCATCAGTATTTGGGGGCACTTTTATTGGTATTCTATTTTATGGAGGTCATGAAAGAGGAATTTTAATGCGTTGGACACTAACAAACTTTAGAAAGAGATAAATTATTGATATCTTATTTCAGTGATATCCTAATTAGGACTTCTTCTGTGGGACCCCATGATATTTGTGTATGCCCCTGTTCCCAGTATAATAAATAATATATCTTTTGGTCAAAAGGAAGTTTTTATTCCTTCCATAAAACTCTGTCCACTTTTGAAAAGTGATGAGAAATGTGAAAAATCCTACAGAGCTAATATACCATAACAGAACTGAGTGTTTGTATTATGGGAATGATAGCTAGTATCAAACATGTTAGAGTGCTATAGCATTTACAATAAGCACAAAAAATGTCCCTGCAGATTGTGAAAAATGAATGTAGTTGTTTACAATTGTCAGTTTTGTGTGAGTTTCTTTTAAGTGTAAGCTTTCTTTTTATTAGAACACTAAAAAGGTGGTTAATTTAAAAATTAAACTAACGAGAAGTAAGCTTTGCTTATGCGCACACAGATGAAACTATATATTTTTATTTTCAACATATTCCTTATGTGTATTCACAAAGGACTTTACCACTGACACATAACCACTGTCATATTACCTTAACGAGTACCACTGAAGACCAATTTTTACTGTTTGATGTTGTGGATATTGAGAGTTTATATAAGAGTGAATATAGAAAGAAAATTAGAACAATGCTATAATAGCTTAAATACATAATGCATTTTATCATACTCTGGAGATATAGATGCCATGTCAAGACTGATTACATTTCACAGGCAGTAGTAGAAGTGACTATTCATTTACTTATTCTAAAGGAATTTAATAAAATCCAATGGGGAGGTTGACTATGATAGTTTATGTAATTTAATGTAAAATACTAGAGCAGGAGATTAGGCTAGGATTATTTTATGGAGAGATGAACTCAAATATCAGTTTTGAAGTGGCACCAAACCATGATCAGACCAATAACACGCAAGAGATCAACACATAGCACAAGAGTAAGAAACGTGTATAAAAGATTGGGATCAACAATGCAGTCCATTGAAGTATAAAAGGATCATTTTTATCAAATACAGTTTTATTAAGTACAAAATATTCAAGACATTACAATTGAAAACACACTTGATCTAATTATTCTGTGCATGTATCCAACCCTGTAGATTTGAGCAGCAGTGGTATTGAAGGACGTTCCATTATTTGTGTCCTTCTTTGTTGAACACAGTTTTTTAAGTGTTTTTAATTGTAATGTCTTGAATATTTTCTGTACTTAATAAAAATGATCCTTTTATACGTCAATAGTCTGCATTGTTGATCCCCACCTTTTATACATGCTTCTTACTCTTGTGCTATGTAGTTTATGGAAAGATGTCTTACCTTTCAACTTGGACTTCTGCATCCTTTCTTTCTGCTAGATGATCTCCATTTAACTCTTTACACGCATTCTGTAGCAAGTTCACTACTGGTTCAATCTCTTTCATAATATCATTGTTTTCGGCTCCACCATTAAAGTAAGGACTGACACTGATGTCATCTCCTTTGACTCCTTCAAGGCCATTTAAGTTAAGAAGCTGGTGGACCTCTTGCCAAGAAGAACCAGCTGAACTTGTGGCACTGTCCACCATATTTTGTTGGTCTTTACTACATAGGCTCTGACTTGACAAGTCACTTGATTTTGCGCACAGAGGTCTGGTAACTCTAATTGTTTTGGGTGTTCCATCTCCTGTAAAGGTTGTCTCCAAATGAGTGGTGAAACCTTCAGGACCTCTAAGAATGAGCACCACAAATGTCTCAGAACCGATACGGCGTAGTATTTCCAGAGCAGTTTCATAATTAGCATCTACAAGTGGCCTATCATTCACTGCTAATATAATGTCACCGACCTGCACAAGACCACTTTGCTCGGCTGCCCCACCGCGAATTAAGTCAGAAATTATCACTGGGGGTCTGCTCCTTCTTTGCTTCACCAGAAACCCCAGGCCACCCACTTTTCTCTTGTAGAGGCGTACTGATATGACATTCGGTTGTAACTGTTTAACACTAAATTCATATTCCTCCATGACAAGGTTCTTCAAAGTCTGTTGAGAATAAGTAAAATTGTTGGACAGTTATGCTACTTTCTTTATCAACAAGGACAATATGAGAGAGTTATAGAGTCTGAGGTTGGCAAACAAAGTAGATTCCTTATATATTCAGGTATGAAAAGCTACCTCTGGGTCGCAGATGAGCGTAGCTTTACTTCACCTATCTCATGCTTCTGGTCTTATTTTCAGGAGCTTGTTGTAAGCAGCCTATAATACTGAGGTTTCCAACATAAGACTAAATCCACACAAGCCTTGTACGTGTCACAAGACGTCTGATAGGTTTGTAATAACAGTTCATTTATAGGTAGTTTAACATCTTCTCAATTCTCAGGAATCCTTGAAATCGTGTGTCCAGTCTCCATCTGTATTTTTTGCAGCTGTAAGAAAGAAAAAAGTTTTTATTTATTAGATGCTCACTTAAATTTTTATTTCATTCAATGCCAATACAGATATGAGATTTCATAAAATGACCTTGTTTCTAAACTCGAGGTCAGTAACTGTTAGAGTAGCCTGAAGGACTTGAGCGCAAGGTGCTGTAATGTACAACATCCAAAAACATGACACCACATGAAAGAAATAAGGGAGTCAGCTTACCATCTCCTGGAGACAAATGTAGATCCATGAATTGACATTTCACAGCCACATAAACAGTCCAATACTAAAGAGCGCTGTACAGCACTGATATGTTCTAAAGCAAACTATTTATTTTATTCTTTAAAGCATCATCATTGACCAGAACAGCCCACACAGAGGTAGATACGGACCTGATAGTATTAGTGGTAAAGCTTATTCATGGATAAGACTTATTGCCGAAGTGCGAAGCTCTGTGCCTACCCTTATAGACGCTGAACTTCTTATATGGTTCAAAGGGGCCTTTTGGCTCCCCTAAGCTCCAGGGTATGTGTGTGAGTGCTACCTCTACACTCACTACAGTTATGCCCTTGCTGTTATGTTCTATGACGATAATTTTAATAATTAAATAAATAGTTCATTTTAATGGATATCAGTGCTGGACAGCGCTCTTTACTATTACACCACAGTAAGTTGCAACATATACTCTCTCTCTCTATATATATTTTTTTAAATTGTAGATTTTATTGGAAATTTAAAGAACATACACATTAAGTGTATAACAAATTGTAACAGTACAAACAAATAATTAGAAACATGAAAGAAAACAAGGGGGGATGTTATGGGGTGAAATAAGGGTTGAAAAAGGGGGTATAGGGCGGAGATGGAACCCACGAGGGAGACGAACTATATATTTTGGATAAAAGATAATTAAGGGGAATCACAATTGGTGGAAGCCTATAGTGGTAGTGGTGATGAGACGAAGGTGACTTGTTTGTATTATGACCACGGTGACCAGATATTCTTGAATTTGTGTGTCTTTTCTGTAGGTATAGCTATTAGTTTTTCATTAATCATAAACCAAGGAGTTCGCCTTTTGTCTTCTGAGATATCTAGACTTGTATATTTCCATACTGAGGCTATAGCTTGCTTCGTTACCAGGTCCAAGGTGTTCCATACATATAATGTGTACACATCCACCTTTCATACTTTTTGTACTGCACTTTGTAGTAAATGTAAATTTCTTGTGAATTTTACACTGTTTTGGTCAATATAGCATCGGCTAAGTACCATATGCTATTTTCATGTTTTGTTATTTATGTACACATTGCAGAGTATCTACTTATTTTTATTCTAGTTTTTTTCTGTTAAAGGCCTCCTTGCAAATATGCCACTACACATTGCACGTATACTAACGCTGTGCTCGCTCATGTCTTTGTTTCTGCCTTAGTTTCCAAAATTTGGAATTTGGAGGGTCGCTCCACTTTTCGCTGTGCATCTCATCAACTTAGCTTTCCATGTGCAGGTGTAAAACACTCAGGTCTAGGTCCCTAGGTCCTCCCCTGTCCCTGTTTGTTTTGAGACCTGCTGGCACATAGCAAGGTGAGACTTTCGAGCTAGGGCCCATCCAGATTGAGTACATCTTGTACTGGTGGGATGACTTTTATGCTTTTCTGATGAAAACAGTGTCAACTACGTATTATTCGTTTATATATATATATATATAATATATATATATATATATATATATATCAGCACTCACCTCCACTAAACAGGCTTACTTCATTGCCCTTATATCTTCTTTGTCCCACAAACTAAGGCAGTTATTCAACACATTTAACTCCCTCCTCTACCCCCACTGCCCCTCCTACTTCTTATATCTCTGCAGAAGAAGACCTTGCAACACACTTCACCAACAAGGTGGATCAGATCAGACAAGTCTTTGCTGCCCAACCCCCACAACCCCTATGTATACGAGACAACTTCCCTCCTCCACTAACCCTCCTCCCCTCCATCACTGAAGAATTTGCACACCTCCTCTCCAAATCGCACCTCACCACTTGTGCATTGGACCCCATCCCACCTCCTCCCAACCTCTCCACCACACTTATCCTAGCCCTAACCCACATCTTCAACTTATCATTAACTTCCAGTACCTTTCCTTCCACTTTCAAACACACCACAATTACACCTATCTTAAGGAAGCCATTCCTTGACCCGACCCGTCCAGCTACCTGCCCACATCGCTGCTCCTGTTTGCCTCCAAACTTCTTGAAAATTATGTCCACACTGTACTTTCATCCCACCTCTCCTATAACTCTCTTGACAATCTTCAGTCTTGTTTCTGCCCCCAGCATTCCACGAAAACCCTAAACCAAAATTACTAATGTCCTACTTACCACCAAAGCTAACAGACATTTCTCTACACTCCTCCTTCAAAACCTGCCCTTTGCATTCGACACAGTCGACCACTGCCTCCGACTACAGATTCTCTCTTCCATTGCTATCACTGACCTTACCCACTCCTGGATCATCTAATTTTTCCAACTGCACATTTAGTGTCTCCCACACCCACACTTTCTCTTCACATTATCCCCTCTCTGTTGCGGTCCCTCAAGGCTCTGTCTTGGGACCCCTACTTTTCTCCATCTATACCCTTGACCTGGGACAACTCATAAAGTCTCATTGCTTCCGATACCACCTGTACGCTGATGACACTCAGATCTACCCCTTGGGCCAGATGTCAACTCTCTGCTGTCCAGAATCCCAGAGGGTCTATAAGCCATATCCTCCTTTTTCTCCTCTCGGTTCCTAAAACTAAACATAGACAAAACCGAACTCATCATCTTTCCCCCATCTCACACATCTTCCTTACCCAATCTATCAATCACAATAAATTATATCACACTTTGCCTTGTACCTGAAGTCTGCTGCTTTGGAGTAGCCCTTGACATCCAAGCCCTCACTACTTCCTGGTACCTCCAGCTCAAAAAAAATATTTCCAGAATCCGTCCTTTCTTTAACCCTCAATCTACTATACTACTAGTGCATGCCCTCATCATCTCCCGCCTCGACTACTGCAACATCCTTCTCTGCGGTCTTCCAGCTTATACTTTCACACCTATCCAATCTGTCCTTACCTCTACTGCCCGACTAATCCACCTCTTTTCTCGCTATTCCTCCACTTCTCCCCTCTGCCAATCTTTTCATTGGCTCCCAATTCCCTAGCGTATCCAATTCAAACTACTAATATTGACCTACAAAGATCTACAATCTTTCTCCCCCATATATATCTCTGAATTAATCTCCCTATATCATCCAACTCGTAATCTTTGATCCTCCCAAGACCTCCTTCTTTCCTCCACATTTGTACGTTCCTCATCCAACTGCTTCCAAGACTTCACCCGAGCATACCCCATCCTCTGGAATTCTGTACCCCAACACGTCCAATTATCCCTACACTTTGAAGTTTCAAGCAGAATCTGAAAACCCATTCTTCAGAACAGCTTACAGCCTGCAATGACCCTATCGCCACGGAGGCTCACCCACCTCCGCCACCACCCTGGAACTGGCGGTTCCACCACCAGACTGGGTGTTGGCCTCCACACCCAGGACCTGGTGCTCCACCACAACCTGACCTGTTGCTCCACCACGACGCGTACACGATCCCAAGCTACTTTCACCCTCCCCATTGGCTTGTAGAATGAAACTCTGCAAGGGCAGGTCCTGTTACTCTCTGTATTAGTCTGTCACTAATTGCTACTATTTATTTACTTATGCAGGGTATCTACTCATTTTTTATGTTTTAGATTGTATCTGTGACTGGCCACAATGTGAATGTGCACCTACACATTGCAATTATACAAACAGGCATGCTCTCTCTCATCTTTGGTTATCCATATTTAGAATGCAAAGTCTAGAACTCCTAAGATTCCATAGAAACTTACTTACTGTACTGAAGATCTCTATGGTGATTATATTTGGTTAATCAAAATTGAGGGTTTATGTATTACACTTTGAATACAGTATTAAATTTGGTACAATATATATCTTTGAATGAGGCCTAATTGTTTTACATTTGATGTCATGAAAATGCATAGTTCTTTGCTGTCCCATCACTTAAAAGAACCAGTCACTGGACTTTTTAATTAACCTGAGTACATCCTTCAAACAATGCTGCTCACTGATACTGAATAGTTTTTCTTTTTCTCACACCTTCAGTATAACAAAATTGCCAAATTTCCCTTTAAAAAATGGACTTATACCACAGAACTTCTCTGTGACTGTGGCCATTTTTGATTTGCAGCATCAGAGAAGAAAAAACTAAATACCCAGAAAAACTCTGTGTAGATGTCCAGTTGGTTGAAGGGAAAATTGGCATCTTAAGTACTGAGGGGCATAACTTTAGAACATAGGGGCACAGAAGAAAAAGAAAACTTGTTCCAGAATCAGCAAAGCATCTCCAATTGGAAGATGTTTTCAGTTTACATTAGAAAAAACAATTAAAGGTTCTCTTTCATGAGTCCAGTTTGAACATGTGATTTTTGATTCCCCTGATGAACACCACAGATTATAAGGTACATTTTTAACATCAATAAACAATATGTCCTAAACTTGAGGTCATTTGTGCATGAGAGTTTTTTTTGTATTTGTATTCTATTTTGTGTGAAATTGATGTGACAATTTCCAATAGAGCTAATAAAGTTTCTGAAGCAGCAGTAGAAGTTATCACATGCCTGTGACAACAGACATGGCCTACTGGTAAATGGCCCAAGGACTGGACAAGATTGGTGTTTAACCCTATTCTGAAGAAGGGGGATGCCGCTAATTGTGGAATCTATTGGACAATTGAGCTGATACCTCATGGCAGGAAAATACTGCTTAAAATCCTACAAAGCCGGCTATAGCATTACATTGACAAAAAGTTGCCTGAGAAACAAGCAGGATTCAGAAAAGGCAGAGGAACAAGAGATGTAATTGCTAACTGAGATTCATAATAGAAAAGGCCAAATAATACAACAAGGAGCTCTATTTTTTGCTTGATCGTCAACAGCAAAGCCTTCGACTGTGTTAATCACCTGAAACTTTGGAGTACCATAAAGGATATGGGTGTGACAAACGATCTGATCAGCCTCATTAGGAACTTTTACAGCAACCAAAAAGCAACAGTCCAAACAGAATATGGTGACACAGCACAGTTTAAAGTAGAGTGAGGCATCACACAAGGCTGCATACTTTCACCATTTCACTTCTATTTACATGCAGAAGCTATTTCCACGAAGGCTAGACTTGCTGAAAAAGAAGAAGGAATAAGAATTGGTGGAAGAATCAATAACAATCCAAGATATGCAGACAATACAACACTGATAGCAACAAGCATACAGTAGATGTAATGAAGGACTTAATACAGAGTGCCAAAATGGAAAGCTGAAACATGGGACTGCTATTCAAAACAAAGAAAACAAAGATTTTTACTACTGCCTGGTACAACAAGGATACATTTTAGAAGAACGGCAATGAACTAGAAGTGGTAAAGAACCTCAACCTACTCGGATCAATGATAACTCAAGATGCAACGACAACACTGGAAGTTAATAGGAGAATAGCTATGAGAAAATCAACAAAGAAGTCACTGGAGAAGGTCTTCAAATCAAAGAATATTTCACTGACAATGAAGACATGACTCGTACCCAGTGTGGTCTGTTCTGAAGTAACATAAGGAAAGTGAAATATGGACGAAAAAGAAACAAGACAGAAGAAGTATCAACGCTGTTGAAATGTGGTGTTGGGGAACGATATTATCAATACCATGGATGGCAAGAAGAACAAACAAATTCATTTTGAACAAATCAAGCTAGATATGTCATTTGAAGCAAGGATCACCAAGCAATGACTTGCCTACTTTAGACACATCATGCAAAGAGGAAAATCACTAGAGAAAAACATTAGGGTAGGAAGAGTTGAAGGTACAAGCTGAAGAGGAAGACCATCAACCTAATGGATTGATACTGTCAAGATAATGGTGAGAAGACCCTGTTGGACCTATCTAGGCTCGTGCAAGATTGATCTTCCTATAGAGCCTTCATCCATCAATTCGCCACGGCCTGAGATCTAGCTGAAGGCCAATAACTTGTGTGAAACTACTATGCATTCACCAAGAAAAGCATCCTAGATACAGTAGATGTATTGTAGGACTGATGCCTGATCTATGTATCTATGTACAACTTTAAATAGAACACATGGAAGGTACAAAGAGTCCACCGTAAAACATAGCATATGTAACTGTTATGGGGTCATCAGAAACTGAATCGAAGAATTAGACACATCTTTATTGGGTATCACCACTGATTTTTCCCCGCTCCAGTTTGTGTATATCTTTGAAAGTCCTTCATACAACTTTAATGACCCTGTGTCTTGTTATTGTGCTTTTCCTCACATTTGTCTTATTCAGAGTTGGATTCTAATAAATAAAATGCATTTGATTTATAAAAGTATCCCAGATTTTCGACGCAATGTGAGGTTTAATCTCTTCAATACCTCAAAGCATTTTGTGCTCAGAGACTGTAACGCTGTCATCTTATTATAACCAGTTGTCGTATGCTTTCCCTGGAGCTCAGACATTATACTCAGGGGAAAATACCTTCCATCAGTACAATTCCCTTCAAACATTTCATATCTTCCCGGGATTGTCTTGTGAAATATTTATACTCTCTGTACAGATATGGGATTTCCTAAGATGGACTTGTTAATAATATTGTGGACCACTGTCTGTTAACACTTTCAAACACATTTGAACATTTGTCCATTGGGAAGAGAAAAATCACATCAAATGTGATGTATGTCAAAGGGAAATTCTCATCCAATCTCAAAGAATTCAACATTAACGTATAGTAAATGTAAACCCACAAATATGACTTACGGTACATCAATCTCAGGAGCGGGACAGAATACTTTTTTGCAAAAAATGTGGATGATCTAATTTGCTGTCCAAGATATAGCAGGGATGCTCCGTTAGTCTGGCGATACACTTACGATAGCTGTTGGTCTATCACTCCTGACTTTCACATGAATGTTCATCTTGTCTCATATCCCAGAAAGCAAAAGTAACCTACTAGAGAACTGTTGACTTCATAAAGTGGGGTAACCTTGTTCAGAAACTCTATAAAATAGAGTAGAAAGAATCGCTAGAAAAAGTGCCTTAACTTTGTAGGACGTGAAATAAGTACTCACTACATGAACAGCCCTTTGATTTAAGTGTGGACTATGCAATGCTTAACTTATCCTGTGTAGATGCTGCATGGATATAACATTGCTGCCAGATTCCCCTGCAGATCTCAGCTGTTGGGCCATTTTATAGATATTTGTATTCATCATATACCTAGTCACGGATATTTACAGCTATATCTGCAAAAAAAACGATTTATAACCATATCTGTTAGCTCCAGTCAACAGCCTTGATAGTCACAACATCCAAATGTCTTAAGACACTAGACTTTAGTTGATGAAAGTGAAAGATAACAAACTAAACAATCGCGTATGTTAAAACTTTAGTGCAAATGTTAGTTTTAACTGACTGATCACAGGCCGATAATATCTGAAATGAAGATTTTTATTCACCCAAAAGCTAGTAGAAGATGTTTATTTCAATAAAAAAATTCTTACGCCCATGACTAATTTTTTCATTGAAAGAATATTTTAGAAAGATTATTAGCTTGCCACTTGGTGTCATTAAACATGTATGTCAAAGTTGAATAACTGTAATGGTCAAAATACACTAAGGCAGATTTCACATCAGTGTTTTTTGACTTTCAAGGTAGATCCGTCAGTTTTGCTGCATCTGCCACATCTGCAGCCTTACTGGGACACTTGCGGCAAGCCTGCATTCATCCCCATTCATTTCCTATGCGACCTGCAGTGAGTTGTGGCAAGTGCGGTTTTGCACTTGCGGCAAGTCAAAAAAACACTGCTAGCTGCGTTTTTTTGCGGTGCCAGATTTGCGGGATCGTGGCAAAACCGCACTTGCGGGCACATGACCGCAAGATCCATAGTGAATGAAAGGGGTTTGCCGCAAGTGAGCCGTTACGCGGCAGATGCGCAAAACTGCTGGATCTGCTGAAATTGAAATAAATCGCTGATTTGAAAGCAGCCTAAGATATATAAAGCTACATCTTTGTAATCACCAGACGAATGTGCGTTCGATTTGGTAAATAATTTTATGCCTATGTACAAAGTATACAACGCAGCATGTTTTTAGGACAATGCATAAAACATAACAATAACCCCCAACACAAAATAATTTACCCTAAGAAAATATGCAGAAGACATACATATATGTGTACAACATCACTACGAATCAATCAATATCTACCATCCAGCGGCTGTTTCCTACAGAGCTGGGTGCTGATCCCTTCTCTCCTTGGTGCTGCTAATAACACAAAGTTACCTCTCTGAGCCCTTTTTTTTATCTTTTTGACCATATGTGGCCTGTCCTGATTGGTTGCATCATTTTGTGAAGGAATGTAGTCTCATATATGAAAACAATGAAAGCTGGAGTATGTCATCCTTCTAACTTGACATTAATGGCTATCCCCAAGCTACCACCAACAGGTTTCATACAGGTTCCTTTGATTTACAAAACATAACAGGTTTTGTGAGTGATAACAATCGATCACTTTGTATTTCATTACAACTGACAATTCTAACATCATAACTGAGATGCATATATAGTAAACAATTGTCCATATATATGTCCTGACATAACCCCTTATAGATCATCAGATTTATACACATATATAACTGAATTTTTTATATTGTCACTATTAGTGCTCGTTCACACCAGTGTATAACACAGCTGAGTGCTATCCGATATTTTATCACATAGCACTTGGACCAATGTTATTCTCTGGGGCAGTGCCAACCAATGATTCTTTTTTCTTGCCAATTTGGGATGAGAAACAAATAGCTGTATGCTGCAATTGGCAACATATATTGGATTGCACATACCAATTAAAGTCAATAGGTATGTGCAAAACTTCTGACTGCATTTGGATGTCATGCAAGTCCAGTCCGATATATAAGAAACCACAGCACAACAAAGTGTACAAAGGTCCCAGAAAGTAAATATAGAACTAAGGCCGGCTTCACACCACGGTAAAATCCGATTTGGGGCTGTCCGGTGTAAACCGGACAGTCCCGATCGGATTTTGGCCCCATAGTATCCTTTTTGCGGGGTGTGGCTGGGCCCCATAGGTTGTCCTTCATCAAGTGGTGTGGATGCATCATCTGGCTTCCCATTTGGTCTGGTGGCAGGGACCAGTGGGTGGCATACAGACACTCTGCATCGCTGACATCAGTGTGAATGGCTTCCTATGTGCAGATCATCTCGTGCATAGCAAAACCACCTCCCCCATATGTGGCAGGTTGAGGGTGGTTCTGTGCACCTGTGTCTGCAGTGTATAATGGGGTCTGACTAGATCCTGCCAAGTGCATTGTTTGATTTCATTTGGCTGCAATCGGTGAGTTGTCTGAACACTGCCTTATTCTATCTGCTTCTTTATTAGTTTTTTAACAATTTTGATAGGACTCGTAAGCGTGAGGATCCGTGATGGGGATTCGAGCTTAATGTGTCTTGGCCAATGCATCAGCCAATACCTCACATCAAAAATTTTTACCAATCGTGACGTTCCCAATATCCTGCAATGATTGCTTAAGGTATATAAGGAGATGTGTACATTAACCATAGTTAGTTATATTCTGTCTAGTGACCTCAGTCTAGGGATTTCGGTTCTGGCTAAAGGTACACTGGATTGGATACAGGCAGCTAATCTAGGATCTTCGGGTCCGGTTAGCAAGCCATAACCCCAGGCCTAGGCATTTTGGTGCCGACCAAGGGGACCAGAACACGGACTATAGAACCACAAGGACTTCAGCATCGGATTATCGGATTCGGCTGTGATAAAGACTGCATAAGGATAAGGAAGCAACCCAGGTTGGGACGATACAGTCGCCTGGCTACAGACTTTGCTGTGCTATATTCTAATCCCTGCCATGTCCAACCCCAACAGCTCAGCCATGGGCAAGGATCGGATAGGAGATACGGCCGCAGCAGTAAATGTATGCTACAGGATCTGTGCCAGAGGCGAAATATTGAATACAGGAATACTGACACTCGATTGGCTTTGATCCAGAAATTGGTCCATTGGGTTACCCAGAATGATGCAGAAGATGATGAGGACCCGCCGATATTGAACCAGAGGAGTTAAATGATGTGTCACATCATGCATCCAGTGACAATTGTGTATCAACCTTGTCTCTAGCAGCCCAAGTCGAGCAGTGTTTTGTTGCATTGGGGCCCAACTCCTCAAGAGGAGAGAGGCTGCTGTGATAGGATATGTTTAAGGAATTCCAGCTGCCTGATTTCTAGCAGCAACCGATCGAGAAGGACGGTTCCGCTACCCAGAAGAAGCCCCACCAAGACAAAGGTACACAGACAGGATCCTTGACTTGTACAATCCACAGCGCTGGTATACTTGTGGACGTCTTGGACATATGGACAAAGATTGTCACCAACGCTGGGGACCCATGCCTGGAGATCATCTGCCAGCAAAGCCAGTCCAGGTCAGTGACCGCCAAGCCCCGGGACTACAAGAAACTGATTCTGTCATCACCCTGGTAAGCCCAGCTATTATTTCTCCAGACCATGTACCATGTTCCCAATTAACCATCTCCCTGGTTGAGGGTCAGTGCTCAGACATCCCTCTGGAAGGTGTGCAGCTGACTGGGACGAACGACCAAGGAGAGGGCGAGTTGGAGTGTATGGACAGCACCCCCACCCCTGTTATTTTGGAGCCTGAGCAGGGAGAGGACAAGTTGGAGTTTATGGACAATGTCCCTATCCCTGTTGCTTTGGGAACTGACCTGGAAGAGGTTGATGTGGAGCTTAAAGACAGTGCCACCACCCTCGTTATTTTGGAGCCTGACAGGGAGAGGACAAGTTGGAATTTATGGACAACGTCCCTATCCCTGTTGCTTTGGAGACTGACCAGGAAGAGGTTGATGTGGGACTTGTGAGCAGCCTTCCCACACCTGTTGTTTCAGGGGCTAACCAGAAGGAGGTTGAAGTGGGGCTCATGGATGGGCTCTCCACATCTGTTGTTTTGCATGTTGACCCAGGACAAGGACTATCCAGCCAGTTTGTCACAGCCATCTCCCACATCCAGGAAGCCAAGCAGCACCCTGATGTGGATTTTGCTACCACACATTCAGAAGATAATCCATGTTCCCAGCCCCCATCATTTTCCTCTAAGCCATTAACAGTGAGTAAACCTACACAGACTGTGGTGATTGACTGGGGGGAATTGATAGCCAGAAGTTTATGGGAGCCCAACTCCTGAATCCCATTTTACTGCTTGTCCACAATATGTATGCCCATCCTGGGGGAGGTAATCTGGGGGAGGTGTATAGATGGAAGCCTCGATAGCTGACTTTTCCATTAAAAAAGACAATGCTGCCAAGAGAAGAAGGATAACCAGAGACTTATTACATTTGACTGCCCTGTCTGGTTACATAAAAGGGGGACGTATGTGGCAAAATGGACCCCTTCAATGTAGAACATATAATGATTTCTTATGTAACCCAGACAGTATTGTATTTTGGTTTGTAAACTTGTAATGGCCAAGGAGAATTTCCTACAGTATTTCTTAGATGACTGATGTTGAGTTTGGCATGGTAATGTAATTATCAAACTTGTTTGTCATAGAAGGCCAGAGAACTTAATTATGCTAATCATCCATTGTATGTTACCATGTGGATCCCTGACTCTATGTATATGGCCTCAGCTAGTATTGTTTAAGTGTCATTGATTGTAGACTCAATGTCTCCTACTAACATTCCATTGTATCACTGCTAGGTGCTATATCAATCAGTATTTGGCTCTCCATGTCAGGATTGTAATACTACTAAAAATATGTTAAATGAGGCTTGAGGTCCAGCCAATGAAAAGACAGTGTTATTGCACCAATCGTGACATTCCCAATATCCTGCAATGAGGGCTGAAGGTACAATAAGGAGATGTGTTCATTAAAAGAGTTAGTTAGATTCTGACTATGACCTCAGTCTAGGGATTTCGGTCCCGGGTAGAGGTACACTGGATTAGATAAAGGCAGCTAATCTAGGATCTTCGGGTCTGGTTAACAAGCCATAACCCCAGGCCTAGGCATTTCGGTGCCGACCAAGGGGACAGAACACGGACTATAGAACCACAAGGACTTCAGCATCGGATTATTGGATTCGGCTGTGATAAAGACTGCATAAGGATAAGGAAGCAACCCAGGTTGGGATGACACAGTCGCCTGGCTACAGATTTTGCAGTGCTATATTCTTAATTCCCTGGAGAGCCAGCGGAAGGGTGAGACTCTGTTGCCTGTTACATTATGTGTTGTGCTTGGTTATGCATTATATGCTGTTAACTGTTTGGGGATCCAATAAAATTGTGGTTCCTTCACCCTGTGTTGTCTGAGTAGTGTTCCGCCCACGGTTAAGGAGCTCGGGTGTTCAGTTGGGTATGAGCCCTGGTCCACGTTGCCTTGCTAAAGGCGGTTGGCCCAGCGAACGAGAGCACCCACTGACCCACGGGTCTCCACAACAACCCCCGAGGAAGCTGCTACGAAACACATGTTCAGACTTTTCGCGACACACATCACACAGGGCATCTTGTTACCAGTGGACTAATATGGGTAAGTAGCAAATAGGAATTTGTCTACCATTTTTTCCACCTATGTAGTATTATTGGGTCATGGATATCTAAGCAGCCATTTACTATTGGGATAAGACATCACTGAATTAAGGATGGATTCTTCCTGTGGGTCTCCCTTTATACTGGTGTAGACTGCCTACATACCCACTAGATATTCACGATGTCTCAATTTTATTAATAATTTGCTGCTTAATTACTCTGCCTTTTTGGTATTGATCCCTTTTTGATATGTGTTTCTCTCCCTTTCTGTATTTATCTTTGTCTCTTCGTATTCTATCTCTGTACTATAGACTAGAGGTATATAATTTTAATAGTTCACTATGTATTAAATAAACACTTTCACATTTACTAAAACATTTGTGTGGACTCCCCTTAGTTCTATATTTACCTTCTGGGCTTTTTTACACTTTATTGTGCTGTGGTTTCTTAAGATTAGTTAAAGTAGTGTGCCCCCTGATATATGAGGTCCTATACCATTCCTTGTTTTTTTTCTTATTCCAGTCCAATATATGTTGACCCAGACAATAGAAAAGATGGAGAAATTAAGTTCTTCATATTCTCCTCATCTGTGCTCTGTTTATCACATGTGAGAGAATTGTATGACAGTAAATGAGTAATTAAAAGATTGTCCCGATTCTCTCACAAGAGATAATCTACGACTGTGTGAGTGAGCCCTAAAGCCCCTGTTACACGTAGCGAGATTGCTAGCGAGATCACTGTTGTGTCACTTGTTTTGTGACGTAACATCAACCTCGCAAGCGATCTCGCTATGTTTGACACGTAGCAGCGACCAGGCCCCCACTGTGAGATCACCAATTGTGTCGAAATGGCCTGGACCATTTCTTGATCGTCGGGCTCCCGATGGCCAGCAGGCATTGGTGTGTTTGATGCCTTAACAACGACCTCATTGGCGACTCGGAACTCAGTCACGTAGGTCTGAGTTGTCAGACTAGCTGCTGTGTGACAGGGTCCCAACGACTGCCGAGGTGGTTATATGGGTCACCCTATCATTGCTACGTTGCTGAGTAGATCTGACTGTTTGACAACGATACAACCTGTTAAGGATCACTGGAATGTCGCTACGTGGTCGCTGGTGATATGTCAAACAGTCAGATCTACTCAGCAACGGCGATCTCACAGCGGGGGCCTGGTTGCTGCTATGTGTCAAACATAGCGAGATTGCTGGCGAGGTCTCTGTTACGTCACAAAATCTGTGATGCAACAGCAATCTCGCTAGCGATTTCGCTATGTGTAATGGGGGCTTTAGAGGCATAATCCAGGGCAAACACGGGAATGATATAGTAATCTAATTATTTTGTGACCTTCACACACCTAACACCTCCTACTCTCATACTAGTATTTCCAGACCATCATTTCTACATCTCTCCAGGGCAAACACAGGAATGGTAAATTAATATAAATATTGGCCATACCCACACCTAACATCTCATACCATTATTTACAGACCAACATTTCTCTGACACCAGGACCCGTCGAAGAGGCATTGTCCTCGAAACGGCAGGCCGTCATCTGCCATCTCCTCTCCCCCTCCCCGCACTTGTTTCATCGCATGTACCATATCTGGATATGTGAATAAAAGGACGTAAGATCATCTCTGGTGAGTGCCGCATTTTCCTTATTTGTCAAAATTAATATAATTATTATGTGGCCATACCCACACCTAACATCTCATACCATTATTTACAGACCAACATTTCTCCAGGTGCAAACACAGAAATGTTTTAGGAATTTACTGAGGAGTGTCAAATACACAAAAACTAAATCACTACCATCCAGAAATATACAAAAAACAGTATATACAGTGCACAGCATAAATGAGTGGCCCTCTTTGAAAAGTAAGATTTTAATCAATGTCTTACTAAATATAACAATTTCCAAAATGTTTACGAAACTGATTTTCTAGCAATTTTTTTAAACCCATAACATGAAAGTAAGTTTTGTAATTTTCATTACAAAATTAGTTGATGCAAAAATGAATACACCCCACATCAAAGAATACTACATCTAGTATGTATTTTGTATGACCTAATTTTCAAGTTGTCTACGGATAGAATATTCAAGTTGGCAATATATTGCAACATATATATCTTTTTAATCTTCAAGAATGACCTCTATAAGAGCCTGAATGCTGGATGGAGAGTTTTGGTTGGATTCAGATTACAAGATATACTGTATATACTCGCGTATAAGCCGAGTTTTTCAGCCCAAAAATTGGGCTGAAAAGTCCCCCCTCGGCTTATATGCGAGTCAATATGGCCCCCCTCATATTTGGCGCCCCCACCTCACTTGCTGGGCCCCCCCGCATGCAGCGCTGCGCATATACATTACCTGTCTAGCAGCTGTCACCCTCCGATGGCGGATCGCGGCTCCCGGCTCCGGCTTCCATCTTCCTCTCTGTCTTCCTGCTTGTCAGGTGACCGGCCGGGTCGCGATGACGTCATCGCGATGAGCCCCGTCACAAAGCAGGAAGACAGAGAGGAAGATGGAGCCCGGAGCCCAGGAGCCGCGATCCGCCATCGGAGGGTGACAGCTGCTAGACAGGTAATGTATATGCGCAGCGCTGCATGCGGGGGGGCCCAGCAAGTGAGGTGGGGGCGCCAAATTATGAGGGGGGCCCTGCTGGGGCCCTGTATACTACCACTGGGGCTGTATATACCACTGGGGCTGCTGGATACTACCACTGGGGCTGTATACTACCACTGGGGCTGAATATACCATTGGGGGCTGATATACTACCACTGGGTGCTGTATACTACCACTGGGGCTGTATTCTACTACTGGGGCTGTATGTATACTACCACTGGGGCTGTATACTACCACTGGGGCTGTATATACTACTGGGGCTGTGTGTATACTACCACTGGGGCTGTATATACCACTGGGGCTGCTGTATACTACCACTGGGGCTGTATATACCTCTGGGGCTGCTGTATATACCTCTGGGGCATGGTGTATATTACCACTGGGGCTGTATATTCCACTGGGGCTGTATATACTACTGGGGCTGCGTGTATACTACCACTGGGCTGTATATACTACTGGGCTGCGTGTATACTACCACTGGGGCTGCTGCTGTATACTACCACTGGGGCTGCTGTATATACCTCTGGGGCTCTGTATACTACCACTGGGGCTGCTGCTGTATATACCACTGGGGCTGCTGCTGTAACACTGCTGGGGCCTGTATATACCACTGGGGAGGCTGCTGTATACCACACTGCTGGGGGCTGTATACCTGTGCTGGGGTCCACCCTCGGCTTATACACGAGTCAATAGATTTTCCCAGGTTTTGGGGGCAAAAGTAGGGGGGTCGGCTTATACACGGTCGGCTTATTACACGAGTATATACGGTAATTCATATTAATTACTAGAGATGGGCAAACCGACTAAGGGCCACGTCACACACACAGATATCTGTGCAGAGATTGTTCGCAGATCTCTGGTTGCAATGAAATCATGGACACATTGTTGCATTTGTACACGGCCACAAAATAGAACAATGTGTCCATGATTTCACTGCTACCAGAAATCTGCGAACAATATCTGCACAGATATCTGTGTGTGTGACATGGCCCTAATGTTCAGTTTCGTCGGATCCGGTCTGACCTTTTCTTTTAAAAGTTTGGCTTCAAACCCGGACTTTACCCAAAACCCAAACCTCGATTTTAAAGTTATAAAATGGTAGCAACGTGGCTGATAGGCTGTAAAAATAAGCAAAAAGGTGATTAAACAGCAACAACGTACTTACAGAGTCTCCGCACAAACACTACTTCCAGGTCTGCTCATTTAACTCCATCTATATTCCCTGCACTGGCTCCAACAGCCGATCATGAATGCCCACTCTCTGTGATAGTATCTCTTACCCATTGTGCCAGCGCCTGAGTTTGGTTGCCATAGACAACGAATTTACCATCATACTAGTGTAAAAATAAATTAAAATTATGTAGGGCTTTGCTGTATTTTTGATTCTCAGTGCATATAAACCAGCCACCCCCAGCTGCCTGGTTTTACCTTGGCTGGCAAACAAAAATATAGGGGAGCCCATTATTATTTTAAAAAAAATAAAATTAAAATGTGGGGGCTTTGCCCTATTTCTGATTGCCAGCCGAGGTAAAACCCTGGCAGCTGGGAGCTAGTATTTTCAGTGTGATGAGGCCTATATTATTGGCCCCCCAGCTGCAGAATAGCAGCCCGCAGCTGCACCAGAAATGTGCACATTCATTAGAATTGCCAATTCCTGGTACTTTACCCTGCTCTTCCCAAATGCCTGGTGTGTTGGCATCGGGGATGATAGAAGGGGTTAATGACAGCTGAGTATTGTATCTTTGTCCTTAAGCCTAGGCTGATAATGTCAGGTCTCTATGAGATCTGCCCATTATCTATCCTGTGAGTAAATTGTTAAACACAAGATAGAGAAAAATTATTTATTTGAAATAAATTACACAGTCAATCCTCATTTTTCCATTTATCAACCCCAAACAAACCCTCTAATCATACTCCACGATGATGGTCTCACAAAGCAAATGATTCTGGCTCTGCTTCCATCCAGAGATTGCAGCGATGGAACAAGCGTCCTCTTATTGCAGTCACTGCGATCACACTGACTGCCCGGGGAGGGGTGACGCGACTCAGTGATCACTAATGATGAACGAACACTAAAATGCTGGAGGACTCGGTACTCGAATCCAGCAGGTTGGACGCTTGGACGGGCTTGACATGAGTACCAAGTGTAGAAGCTTTGTTTTCTGTAATAACTAGCGTTGCTAAAAACATTAGTTTCAGGATTATGTTGCCATGTAAACAGATTGGTGATCACCGGATGAACAAGCAAAACGCTCATTCATCAAGTGATATGATTGTTTTTTAAAGCGCAAACGATCCTCATTCTCAGCAGTTCATCATCTTATGTAAACAGGACTATGGCAGCCTCATCGCGCATTGTTTTGCTTTATAAGAGAGAGATTGCAGCAGTGTAATAGGTGTAATATCATAAAACCTACAATATACTATACAGCTGATCAGGTGACTTCAAAATGACCTGCTCTGGAGGTCTTAAGGCTGACAGATACTTGCAGAGAATTAAACCACTCAGAACAATCTACAGAGATAAGCGAGGTATATATAAATAGCAGATTGAATCAATGGCTGCAGAGATAACATCTCACTTTTAAGGCATCTGGCTGGAGCAGGCACAAACTGCCAGGATGAGTTTGGGACAGAAATGAAAACTTTCCCTTTCTCCTATCATATCACTAATAAAAAGTGACACCAATGCTGTGTAAAACCTAAATGTGAAAAACATTCAAGATCTACATTGCTTAAAGTGGTGTTACATGCCTTCCCAGTTTGCATTATAGTAGAAAATATTCTAAAAAGAGCAATTAAACAATATGTACACATTTTAATCCTGGTCTCAAAGGACTGACAATTATTTTATGATATAAATAGTAAATAAAATGCTTGTGAACACGCATACATTATATAACAGTGCCTACAAGTAGTCTTCAACCCCCTGCAGATTTAGCTGGTTGACACATGCGGAATTAACTTGGCATTGTGACATTTGGACTGTAGATCACCTGGAAGTGGGAAATGCACTGCAGCCAAAAAGATTGTTTAAATTTTTTTTTTTTTTTAAAGCGTTAAAAGTTAATTCAGAGGGTCATTTATTATTAACCCCTCAAACCACCACCATTCTGTTTGGTCCCCCAAAGTATTAAAAGTAGTTCAGGCACAAGAACAATGAGCTTCACATGTGTGGATTAATTATCTCTTTGCCAGCCTTTTCTGACTATTTAAGACCCTCCCCAAACTTGTGAACAGCACTCATACTGGGGTGAGGTAGCAAGGGAATGGTGGGAGAGGGACGCTATGTTTTCCCCCAAATTTGGGGAGCACGGCATGTATGGGCAGGAGAGTTACATGAGCATAGGTGGGTAGGTGTAGCCACCGTTACTGAGAACGGTGGCTGTTTGGTAAGCCTGTTATGGGACCTCATCTATGAGGAATGGGGAAGTTTTGGGCGGCCTCCATTCCTCATCTCCCCCCCCAGCTTTAGAAGTACTGGAAGGGAAAGACAGGTGAGAAAGGTTTAGCCGGAAGAGACGGGTGTCAAGGTGTTGGAGATGATCAGACTGGAAGGAGTTTAGTCGGGGGGGAAAAATAGCCTGTGAGCACCCAGAAAACGTGTACCGGACCCCAAGGTGGGAAGACCCCTAGGCAGCTCCAGGGGGAGCAGTTTTAGGGCCGACGCTATTATCCTGATGTTTAAAGGGCTGTTTTTTTTGTTTTTTGCCCCTTGGTGTGAAATAAAACAAACTTGTTTTTGGACTGACCTGAGTTGTCACGCCTTACTTGCTGCGCAATAGACCTGATTTCCCCACATATGGTGGAGAATGCGGCAATCAGTAAGGCATCACAATCGCTGTGGAACGAGTTTATTCCCCCGGGTGAACAAGCCCAAAAACAGCGCTCAGCAATGGAGACTTTTAAAGGCATTGATTGAAGCCAACCTGCAGCAAAGCAGCAACACAATGTATCGAGCGCGGGAGGCCCGCAGCACAGCCATACGGAGGCCCTGAGACTTCAACACAAACTAACCAACTCCTATGGAACATTAACAGCCCTGAGTCAACGCATCATCGATCCACCAGACATCAAGAAGAGGTTTTGTGCTCCCCCAAAAGATGACCGCAGGGGGGCGATGTTTCGAGGGTTTCTTGGGGGGTTTCGAAAAATGGCAATCGAGAGATCGCCGCAAAACCCAATGTCGAGTCGTAGCGCCATATCTGATTGGAGACCCAGAAAGCGTACTACGACCTTACGAGCAGGACGGGCCCGGGACTATCAAAAGGTAAAAGCCGAGATTCTAACTCGATAGGGGTTGAATGTGTATCTCCGTGCCCAAAGCCCCATCGCGGGGCCTATGTAAGACTGTAGCGGTCCGTCCAGATTATGATCTCGCCATCTTGAAAAAAAAAAATGGTTACAGCCAGCTGTTGTCCCCAGCGCAGAGGTGGAAAGATGGTACTGAACAAGTTTGTGCGGTTCTTGCCCCACCATACACAGTGGGGGGGACAGGGACCCTGTCGATGCAAACCACTGGCGGTTTGGTGGAACTTAAAGGCCACCCAGAACTTGGGTTAAAATTTCTTCCCCAACCCTGTCCCCCAAACCCCCAAAAGTCACAGACCCGAGAAATACAGGACTCTAAACCCGCCCCCCCCACCCCTGCGGCCCTCAGGCAAGGAACTAGAGACTGTTGTTGCGGGAGGGTAAAAGGGGAAACACATTGCGCAAACGCCCTATCACCACCGATCCTATGGACTGCAGGTGGCCCGGCGGGGTCTCCCTCATGCCTTCCCGTAATACCGCTGCTTCCCCAAAGCCTGCACCTATCTCTCCCATGGGGTCATTTACGGTGGGGATGCCCTTTGCAGCGCCCTCTTGGACGGAAAACCTTACACCCTGGTGCATGCCACCTTGGCTGGGTCCTGCATCCTACAGGACGAATGTGGAGTCTTATCTTTCCCCATGGGGATTTGAAAGAGTACCCTACCCGCCAAATCACTATCCAAACCCCGAAGGGGGATGTCGTCATGAGGTGGGAGTGTTAGAGCCCCCTCCGTATGACGATCCTTGGGGAGAGACTTTCCCCCTATTCGGGACCTGTACCCGGGAAAACCGGGGTTAAGGGAAACAAGTCCAGAATGTCACGGACCCTGAGCCTGAACCGTGGAATCCCGACCAGGGGTGCCACCTGGAGTAAACAATGTCCCCCTCTAGAGGTTTTAAAGGGGGTGAACCGACACTCGGTCAGTACCTGAGCGCAGAAGTTGGATTTTCCCCGTGACAATTTTGGTACTGCACAGCCAAAACCCGACTTAAATCGGGCAAGGAAAACGTTTTTGTTTTAAAATGGGGGTTTTCAGTACCCAGGAGCAGACATTTTCCCCATATGGCTGTCAACCAGGATCTTTTATACAGGGTTGACATGTGCGGGGTGAGACCTTGAACAGCTGGTGGTTCCGCACCTTATCGCCCAAACGGTGCTCGACTTGGCACATAGCATGTCCCCGGGCGGACCCCCGGCCCTAAAAAGACTCTGGAACGAATTCTACACTTTTTACTGGCCGGGAGTGTTTCGGAGGTGCACGGTATTGCAATCATGCCCCAGTTCGCAATCCGCTCCTATCCGCACTTCCTAGTCCCTGTACCCCTGCCCATTTTAAAACGTACCATTTGAAAGGTCGCCATGGCTGGGGGGTCCTCTGGTCATTCTGCCCGAGGGGGTCAGCTTTTCCTGGTAATATGGATACGCTACCCAGGGATCCCCGAGGCAATTCCACTGCGGCACAACCCCCGGCCCAAATTGATACCAAAGCTATTCGCCGTGTTCTGCCGGTAGGTATCCCTAAAAAATACTTACGGACCAGGGGACGCCGTTCCCGGGCCAAAAGGGTTACAAGGACTATGTAAACTGGGTTTTTGGGTAAAGCGTTTGCCACCTCGGGCTAACCATCCGCAGACAGGGCTTAGTTGAAAAGATTTAACAAAACCCTAAAGAGCCTGCTGAAAAAGGTGGTATCCAGGGATGGAAGGACTGGATTTTCTTCTACCATACCTAAATGTTCGGTTCGGGTACCACAGGCCCCAACAGGTTTTTCTCCTTCGAACCCCGTGTATGGTAACCCCCGGGGGCCCGCTCGACATGCCAAGGAGGGATGGGAGCAGGAACCCAACCCCCACAAAATGTAGTAGAGCACATTTGCGACCATGCAGGACCATGGCAGCGTGATGCCAAGTGGAAAGAACACTTTAAGGAAGCCCAAAGACTCAAAGCCGGGTATTAAAAAGGGTCTGCTAAGGTCAGAACTTTAACCGGAGAAGAGTCCTGGTACTAGTGCCTACTGTGGAGAGTAAATTCTTTTGGGGGAAGTCAAGGGCCCTACGAAGTCCTAGAAAGAGTGGGAGTGGCAACTACAAGGTAATCAGCCTCGGAGAAAGACCGAGCAGATATACCAAAGTAAAATCTGCTAAAACCTGGAAAAAACAGAGAGGTTCCCGGTACAGAAGGGTCCCCCACTGACCGTCCCCCGCACTGACTTTGCAGGCCAAGGTGGTGCCGAGGGGCAGTGGCAGAAGTGAGAAAAGCCGAAACCCCAAAGAAAAACCAGCAGCAAGAGTCTCGGGAAATTTGTGGCCAGGAATACGGATGTATTTTCAAAGCTGCCAGGCGTAACCTCTTGATTTCCCCAGACAATTTTCACCCACCCCCAGGTAAAATTTGGGTGAGGGCCCTACCGATACCTGAGGCACGGCGAAAGGCCATTTCAAAGGAGGTTCGTCAAATGCTGGGGGTTAGGTTATTGAGGAGTCGAAAAGTGAATGGGCTAGTCCCATTGTCTCAATCCCAAAACCCAGGGGACATACGGTTTTCAACGACTTCCAACTGAACGAGGTCTCTAAATTGAACCTTATCCAATGCCCCCGAGTAGACAGCTCATTGAAAAAATCGGGAAGCCCGTACTTCTCCACACTCGATCAACTAAGGGAAACTGGCAAGTACCCCTTATGGATAGCCCAAAGAGAAGACCGCGTTCACACCCCGGGAGGTCTGTTTCACACCTGGTTTGCCATTTGGCTTACATGGGGCTCCACCACGTTCCAAAGATTAATGGACATCGTGTTTGGAAAGCCTCACAAATTACCCTCGCCTATCGGATACGTCATCGTTTTCAGCAGCGACGGGGAAGCCACTTGGCCAAGGTACAAGCTTTGGTGGCCCCTCTCTCCGGGCAGGGGCTGACTGCCAACCCCAAAAAATTTGCTCTGGGAATGGAGGAGGCACCATTTGGGGTATGTGATGGGGCGAGGATGATTAAGCCGCGGTCAACAATCGAACCATCCAAGTTGGCCCCAACCAAGGACAGTAAAGCAGGTGAGAGCCTTTCGGGGAATTGGGGGATACTACCGGGAGGTTCCCCCCACCCCAATTTTTTTGCCACCCTCTCACCCCATTGACAGACCTTCAGAAAGGAAACGCCCTCTGGAAAAAAGTGGAACCCCCAGGCCGAGCATGCCTTTTGGTCTTGAAAGGGTGGTTATGCGGGCTCCCATCCTTATAAACACCTACTTCAACCCAGACCTTCATCGTGCAAACCGATGCATCAGAAGTAGGGCTAGGTGCAGTCCTTTCTCAGGAGGTGAATGGGAAAACACCCGTTAAACTACCTGAGCCGCAAGCTCACGCCGGCAGAGAAAAATTAAGTGTGTCGAGAGGGAGTGCCTACCATCAAAGGGCCTTGAAGCGTTGAGGTATTACCTGCTGGGCCCCGGTTTCGGTTGGTGACTGACCCCCTCCCCACTCACGGGGACCATCAAGAAAAGGAATGCGCGAGTCCCCCGTGGTTCTTTCCTCCAGAACTTCAACTTCAGGTGGAACACAGAGCCGGAGCCTGCAGGCAATGCCATGCCCTTGTCCCGGACTCACTGTTTGGTGGCAGAGTTCCCCCCCCCCAGGGTTAACTGAGGGAGGGGGGTGAGTAGCAAGGGAATGGTGGTAGAGGGACCTATGTTTCCCCAAGGATGGTGAGCTACTGCATGAAAGGGGGCAGGAGATGCTTACATAGCAAGGTGAGGTAGGTGAGCCACCGTTACTGAGAACGGGCTGTTTGGGAAACCCCGTTATGGACCTCATCTATGAGAAGGGGGAAGGTTTTTTTGGGGGCCCCCATTCCTCATCTCCCGCCCCAACTTTAAAAATAGCTGGGAGGGAAAGACAGGGGAAAAGGGTTTTGGCCGAAGAACGGCTGTTCAAAGGGGTTTGAATGAATCAGACTGGGGAGGAGTTTAGTCGGTGGGAAAGTACCTGTAGCACCAGAGAGCGTTACCGACCCCAAGGTGGGGAAGGACCCCTAGGCGACTCCAGGAGGAGCAGGTTTAGGGCCGACGCAATATCCTGATGTAAGGACTGTTTTTTTTGTTTTTTTGCCATTGTGTAAATAAAACCACTTGGTTAAGGACTACCTGATTCACTGCCTTCTTTCTGCTGCTAAACCGATCCCCCCCAATGGTCCCCCAAAAAGGGAAAAGACAAAGGGCATTCCAAGGCCCCCAAGACAGGTTCGTGGAGGGGCCCAAGTGGGGAAGGGGCCCCAAAACCCTTTCCAAGGGGTTTTCCCACCTGTCTCCACTGTTGGGAGCATCACCCGGGAAATGGAAGGCTTTTGGAATACTGTAACCTTCCACGCCAAACATCCTTTTTAAATTTCCTCCCTGCCAGGCCCCTTGCCAAGATAACAACCCAAAAAACAAGAAAGGGGGTCCCCCGGGGAAATCTCATGGCAGTGGGGGATTTTTTTCAGTCAAAACCAAATAAAAAAGTACCACCCAATGGCCCTTCCAAGACCTGAGCCTTTTAACTTTTTAAACGTCTTTTCAAGGCTCGTCACAGTAAAACCTGACCTTGGGGACTCTGAACAGACTTTTTAAAATTTATGGTCTTAGACCAAATTTTAGATCTTTGGGCCAACCACACACGGCTTTGGGGCTGAAGGGTGCATACGACCCCCCAAAAATACCATCCCCACATCCCCAAATTGGGGGGGCAGCATCATGCGGGCGTTTTTTTAGCCAAGGGGGCCGGGGGTCTGGGCCCATCCCGGGGAAATGGGGACAGGGGGCCACCAAAAATTTTGGGCCAAGGAACCCCCGCTCCTCCCCCAAGGGTCTTAAATGGGTTTGTAATTTAAATCTTCCAAAAAAAACGACCCCAAACCCAGCCAAAAACCAAGGCCGGGGTTAAAGGGGGAAAAAAAAAGGGGGTTGGGGGCCTATCATCGCCGCCCTTTAACCAAATTAAAATGGGGGGGGGCCAAAATTTTTAATCCACTGAAACACCAAAAAACCAGAAACTTGGGAGAAAATCTCAGGGGAGGTGGCCAAATAATCCGAACCGGCCCAAAACAGCTTAAAAAAAAAAGGGATTAGTTTAAAATTGCAACAAGGGGGGCCAAAAAAAATTTAAACCAGGGTTAATAAAAATTGACCCACATTTTTTAGTTTAAAAGTATTAAAAAAACTAGCAACAAAATTTTTTTGGTTTTTAAAAAATTTACTTTGTTAATAAATCCTTTTCGTTTGCATTTTGGGGAAGTCTAACTTTTTTCCCCTCTTATCAAACCCCCTAAATCAGCAGGGGTTTAAACCCCATTTGTAGGACTTATATAAAAACCGTCCAAAAATTTGGGGGGCACACAAAAATTTTGTTTTTCCATGAAAAACCTACTTTTATTTATAAAAAGATTGCAAAATGAAAAAAAATATAGTCGAACAGAAAAGGTTTTAAAAAATTATTTTTTATGAAAAAATAATTTGTTTCTTCAGACTTTCTTTTAAAAGAAGCTCCCCGCAGCAAAACAGCTTTTAAAAACCCTTGGGGGGACATTTAATGAAAACCCCCGTTGAGGACCTGGGCATTTTTTCAAACAAGACTCTAAGTACTTGTTTTGGGTTTTTTTTATTTTTTCAGCGGGGGCCCCCCTCTTCTCTTTCTACCGGGTTGAGCCTGTTTGTTCTCTCCTGAAAAGGGGATAGAACACACCTTTGTAGGAAAATAAAAAAACCGTTTGGGAAACTCATTTCTTGGAAAATTTTTTGATGCAATGGCTTATTTCTAAGAAAAAAATAGACTGTCTTTTTTATATGAAATTCTTTTTTTGGGGGGGAATTTTTAAGAACAAACATTGGGAAGCTCCAATTCCAAAATTTGCAAAAAGGAAGGGGGCAATTTATAGCTTCTCTAATCAGCTAAAAAAACCTTTTTAGCTGTGAAATAGGGGGGGGTTTAACACCATCGGTTTTACACATTTCAAACCAAGGGCATTAAAAAAAAGGGGTGGGGGTTTTTGGAAAGGGCCCCATAACCCCCCATTTAAAGGGGGAAAATTTATTAAAAACCAGATTTTGCGTAAAAGTCTTACCACATTTAAAAATTTAGAGGAATTCTGATTCCTTTTAAAGTTTGCTTCATTGAAAAAAAAAATTCTTTCTTAAAATAAGGAAATTTTTTAAAAATCCCCCCAAAAAATTTTTAAAATGTATAAATTTTTATGACCATTGGGTTTTTCCCTTTTTGGGGAATTAAAAAGCTATTTTAAAATTGCGTTAAACGATGTTACAACGAAATTTAAATGAAAACCTTTTAAAACATTAGTCTACTAATTCCCCCAAAGGCAAAGGTTTTTTTAACCTTTCCCCCCCCCCTTGATTTTATTATTTTCCAAAAACAGGGTCACAGGGAACGCCAGTCAGTGGGGCACGGGGGAGAATTCATTAATAGGGGACCAAATGGGACATTTTAACTCCCCCCAGGATAATCTCCACTGATAAAACAAAATGAAATATGAACTTGAAAAAAAAAAAGGAAGTAAAGTTTTTCACGATGGGCCCCTTTCCGGGGGCTTTGGCCCCGGGGTTTTGGGGCCCCTTTTCAATTTTTATTTTCATAAAAAAAAGGGTTTTTTTTCCCTTTTGGTTTTGGATTTTTTCTGTTTTTTTCTACAAATTAGCTATTTTTCCAGGGTTTGGTACTCTTGATTTTTTCCCCCCCCCTTTATGGTCCCCCCGGCCCCCATGCTTTTCGGGGGATTTTAACCCCCACCTGGGCCCAAACTTCCCGAGGAAAGGAATTTCTGGGAAACTGACACTGCTAAGCCTTCCCCTGGCAAGGGGGGGGAGCAGGCTGAATTGCCCCTTCTGTTGCCTATCTTATCCCCTCCCCTTTGTTCCGAAAACGGGGGTCCCCAGGGCCCCCCCCGGGCCCCCCTGTTTTTGTGTGTGAGGGGAAAATTTTTTGGCCCCCTCCCCAAATTTGTCAGACAGTAATAAAATCACTAAGTCAGGGCCCCTTTTCCCAAAAAAGTCAAAACCAGTGACGCTTGTTTTAGAAAAATTTATAATTCCGATAAAACCCTTTTAAGGGGGAAAAAATTTTTTTTTCAATGTGTAAATTTTTCATCCCTTTTTGGGATGTTAGGGGAAGCAAAAAACCATCCTAGGTTTCCCCCTCTAAAAAGGGGAGCAAGGGGGTCAAAATTCATAAAAATGAGGGGCCCAAAATTTTTTTCGGTTTTTTTAATTCAAGAAAAAATTTTTCAACTGTACAAAGACTGTACCCCCCAAACACAAAAAAAAAAAAATTTTACAACTGATTTAACCCCTTTAAAAAGGGGTTTTCATCTTTTTTTTTTGGAGAGTGTTTTCCCCCCAACCCTTTTTGGTTTTTCCGGGGGGGGGTTCCTAAAAAGGGGCAGTAATGAGAGTAACAGAAAATTTTAGAGAAAAATAGGGGGTTTTTTAAATTTTAAAAGGGGAGAGGAAATTTTTTCCCCCTTTTTTTAACAGGGGACTTTGAAAGTTTCCCAGTTTAAAAAAAAATGAGAAAACCCCCTTTAGTGAACAGGGGGAAAATTTTCCCCCATAATTACTGTTTGAAAATTTAATTTTTGGGGTTTTTGGCCCTGACAGAAAAGGGGGCCCCTTTTTCCCCAAAGTTCTTATCCTTACATGTATTGAAAAAAAAAAAAGGGAGGGGAAATTTTCCAATGTTTTTTACAAAATCACAGGGGGTTTAAACCATGCTTCAATGCCCTTTTTAAAACTCCAACAAATTTTTTCTCTATGCCCCCTTTTACAAAAACGGGCTACCAAAATTCTTTTCTTGGGGCATTTTTTAAAATTTGGGGGAGATATTTCCGGGGATTTTAAAAAAGGGTCCCTGAACATATCTTTTGGGTTTTTTCCAAAAAACCAAGGGGGAAAGGGGGTTTGTAAAAAAAAACAAATGATTTTGTTTCTAAGTTGAGAGGGGTTTCCTCAGTAAAGCAATGACATTGCAGGGGTTTTTAAAATGACGTCGCCTTTTTTCCCCTTTTAGACCCCCCCAAAACGGGGCACTATTTAAAACCCCATACTTTTTGGAAAACTTTTTTCAATTTTTTTATTTTCAGTGCAGAAAGGGAAAATAACGGGGTTAAAATTGTTTTTTCAGACCTATAAAGATAAACAAATCAGACAAGTAAAAACCCCAATTTTTTTTAGCAAAAAAGAGTCTCGGGGTTCCGGGAAATCAATACTCCAAACAAAATTTTTTTAAAAGGGGGTTTTTTAGCCCCTTTTTTTTTAACCTATCCTTGAAAAAGGGGAACCCAAAATCAAATTGGTGGTTTTCCCCGACATCATTTTTACCACTAATCACTTTTAAAAACAGCTCTGGGGGTTTTTTGGGTTAAAAAGGGAAAGGGGCGTGCACCCATTCCATTAAAATTTTGGGGGGCTTTTAAAATTTAAAAAATGAGTAAACCCTTTTTGCATTCATTTTAAAGGTAAAAAAACCCCCCTTTTCCCCTTTGGGGAGCGGGGGAAACCCCCCCAAAGGGGCCGCCCTGAAAGGGGTTTTTATTTTCCCCCTTTTTTGGGATTGTTTCCCGGACCCCCGGGGGTTTCCTTCCCCCAAAAACCCAAAAAAATTACTGAAAAAAGGATGATTTAATTGTGCCCCCCAAAGGGGGGTTTTTTCAAATTTTTTAAAAAAACCCCATGGCATTACAAAAAAATAAATAAATAAAATTTTTAAAACAAAATTTAAAATTTTTCCTAAAAAAATTTTAAAAAATTTTTTAAGAATCTTACCCGGGGGAAATTTTTTCCTAACATTTTTGGGGACTAACCACAAATCTTTTATAAAAAATTTTTTCTGTGTAAATCCCTCTGTCTTTTTTTGGGTTAATTCTATGGGGGGGAAATGTTGAGCGGGAAACTGGACTCTGTGGGAAAATAACCACTTCTAGGACCCTTTTTTTTTTTACAATGAAAAAAATTTCCCCTTTAACACTTTGGGGTTAAAAATTTGGGTCATTTTCCTGCTGCAAAAAACACTTTTCACCCCAAAAAAGGGGGCCCCCTTTAAAAAGGTATCGCATGAGGGGTTAAAATTCCCCCGCCGGGGAAAAACCAGAAGTGGGGCCCCCAAACCCCTTGTAAAACCCAATCCCCAAATTTTTTTTTTTTAAAGGGATTTTTTCACACCTTAGTATAAAAAAATGGAAATTTTTATCCCCAAAATTTTCTATGCCATGAATGCCCCCCTTTAGAACGGGGCCTTTTTAAAAACTTTGGGGTTTTAAAAAAGGGGGAAGGGGAAAAAAATTCATCCCCTTTATGAAATTTTGGAAAAAAGCAAAAAAGTAAGTTACTGGGGGCCCCAAAATTTAAAAATTTTTTCACACCCCAGATATTTTAGTCTGCTTATGCCATTTCTATGTCTTCTATTTAGATTATATTAAGGAGGAAAAAAACAGCTTTTTTTATATTTTTTTTTCAACTGCAAGCAGGGGGTTTAATTTTTTTTCTGCTTTTTAGGTTTTTTTTTTAAACCTTTTTTTTCCCAAGTAATTTATTTTGGGGAAACCCTGGTTTTTTTTACAAAAGAAAGGGAGTTTTTTTTAATTATCTTTTTAAAGCACAGAAACTTCCCCAGCAAAAAAAATATTAAGGTATGTCTTAAACCTGATTTTAAAAATGTTTTTAAAAAAAGGCTTGGGGGAAACAAAGCAATTCAAAGGAAACACTGGGGAAAAACTGATCTAAAAAACTATTGTGTTTCAAATAAAAAATTAATTTTTTTGATCCCCAGCAGGGGGGCTGGGGTAATTTTTTACATTTGAAAAGGGATTGCTTTAAAACCCAAAAATTAAAACCCCCAGGCTTATAAAAAAATTTATTCTTGTCCCAAAACTTGGGGAAAAACATTTTGGAAAAAAAATGATTATTTTTTATAAGTCAGTAGAAGTCAATCGCTGCCTTCATTTTAGTTTTTTTAAAAATTGTGGGGTTTTTTTGGGAAATTCATCCTTTAAAAAAAGAAAAAATTTTAGACAAAAGTTTATAGAAAATTTTTTAAAAAATTTTTGTTTTTATCTACTACCGATGAAATACTATCCTTTTTTGGGTTTAAAACCCCTTTAAAAAGGGGAAAACCCTTTCATGTAAAAAAGGCCCCTGTGTTTTTCTTTTTGTTTTAACACTAAAATTTTCCCCCGAGATTTTTCCCCTTTAACATTTTTTTCCCTTTTGGGAAAACCCCGAGAGGGGGCGAATGACCGGGGAAGATTTTAGGCCCCCCTTTACAAAAAAAGGCTGCAAATTTGGGGGGCCATCAGGGGGTTTTCATTTGGGGCAAAGGGGCCCTTTCCCCCCCTTTCCCGGGGTTTCGGGGGGGGCCGAAATTTCTGGGGACTTCAAAATTAAATACAGGTAAAGGAAAAGGGGGGTTTATAAAAACAGGGGCCAAAATTCCCCCCCCCAAAGGACATTAGGCTGATTTCAGGGGGCCAAAAGACAAAAAAAGGGGTAAGAGGGGGGGTTTTAATTTACATTTTTTAAACCCCTTTAATTTTTTAAAAATGGAAGGGGTTTTCTTTATAAAGGGGTTTTTTAAAAACTTTTCCAACTTTAGCCACAAACCCTTTTGGTTAAGAGTAAAAATTTCCCCTTTTCCCAAAAAACCTTAAACCTTTTTAAAACCATGTTTTAAATACACCCTTTTCCCTGCCCCCTTAAGGGAAGCCCCCGGGGAAAGGGGAGTTTCTAAGAAAAATCAAAAAGGAAAACTATAAAAAATTTTTAAAAATTTTAAATTTTTAAAAAAATCCAGTGTAGAATAGTGTTTAAAAAGGAACTTAAAGGGGAACAAACCCCCCCCCAAACACACAAAGGATCACAGTATTTTTCCAAAATTGGGGGGAAGGGGGAAGGGAAAATTAATAGACAATTTTTTTAAAATTTGTGGGTTTAAATTTTCAACAAAATACGGCATAGTCCCAAGAAAAATCGGGGCACAATTTTTTTCCCCCAATTGATACCGGGGGAAACTCTGGGGCCCTTTTTTCCCCAGATTCATCAGTACTCAAAAAAAAGCAAGCCCTCAAAAAATGTTTTTTTAAATTCCCAGGCTTTTTTCCCAAATTTTTAAAGGGGCAATTATTAAAGGCAAGCCCCTTTTAAAAGTCCCGAAAGGGTACAATAAAAACCCCTCAATCCCCACCAAGATATGGCCCCCAAAACCCCCCAAAAATTTTTTCCCCTTTTAGAAACATAAAGGCTCATCGGGGGTAAAATTTAAAAACACTTTTTTTTAAAAAAGAAACTCAACAAGAAAAAAAACTTAACAAAGAGTCCGGGAAAATTTTAGGATAAAGACGGGGGGCAGTTTTGGCAGCAATACAAAATGGCCAAAGGGGTATAAAATAACATAAATGTTTAGTTTTAAAATTTCCCTTTCATCTATGCAACATAAAAGGGGGACTACCTTTTTTAAAAAACATTTTTAGGGGTTGTGAAAAAACCCAAGGGGAAAAAAAAAAAATGGGGGAAACCCAATCTGCCCAAAATTAAAAAAAAGGGGCATAATGTAAAAAAAATCTTTTTAAATTTTTCCCTATAAAAGGGTTTGGGGGATTTGGGGTCAAAAAGGGGGAAAAAATTTCCGGAGACATTTACACACTTTTAAAATTTTGAACAAGCAAAAAAGGGGGAGGTCCCTTTTTTTTTTTGGGGGGTTTTAAACCTCTAACTACCCCCCTGACTGGGGGAAGAGGGGGGTGAGACGGGCGAAACGCGTTGGGGGTTTAGGGGAAATCTTAAAAAAGGTTTTAATGTTTTAAAATAAAGCATTTTTCCCCCCCCTTTTTAGGGTCCTTTTTGCCCGGGCCCCCATTTTTGACTAAAATACCTCTAACGACACAGAAAAAATTTAGTAAAATATCCCCCCCTTTTGGGGTTTTTTTTTTTCCCTTAATTTTTTCCCGGGGGAAGGGGAAAAACCGGGGAAAATTTTAAATTTTTCACCCCGGGGGGGGGGGCCCCCTAAAAAAGTAATAAAAATTTTTTTTAAATAAAACCTTTTTCCAAGTTTTTGTTTTTCACAAGGGGGTTTTTAAATTTTAAACCCTTTCCATCATATAGGCACTGTTTTTCCCCCCGGGGGTAACTATGGAAAATAAAACACAATTCCCATAGGGGGGGGTAGGCTTTTTTCCCGTTTTTTTATTCACAAAGGATTTTTTCCCCCGAAAAGAGTTTATCAACAGAATGTCCCCACATACTCCCTTTAACTACATGGGTTTTAAAAAAAAAATTCCTTCCCCCCCTGCTGGCGAAATCAGTGGATCCAGACTCACAATTAAAAACCCCCTTTTTCCCCCCTCTTAAAAAGGGGGGGGGGGGTTGGGGGATATCTATGGGTTTGGGGGGAAAATTTAAAAAAATTTCTGAGGGGTTTAAAATTGGGGGCTCCAAACCCCAAATTTTTTTGAACCAAAAGCAGGTTTCAACAAAAATTTTTCAGGAAATTTTTTGGGGGGGGCCCCCCGGGGGGGTTTTTTTTTGGGGGGCTCCCACATGTTTTGAAAAAAATTAAAAAAAAAATGCTTAGTCCCCCAAAAATTTTTAAAAAAAGCTTTTACTGTACATTTTTTTTAGGTTTTTTTTTTATTTCCGGGCCCCCCAAAGGGGGTTTTTGGGGGAAAACTGATAATTAAGCAGTCACTCCCCCAAAGGGGCCCGCGACGGTTTTTAATTCTCCCAACACATGCAATGTGGGGGTACGAGGATTTTTTCCCGTTTTTTAAAATTGGGGGAAAAAACACAAAGATGTGATATTTTTGTTCTCGGGGGCAACACAAAAAAAGGGGGCGTGTTTTCCTTTTTTCCCCTTTCAAGTTATGGGGAAAGTGGGGGGGGGCCCCTCATGAGCGGGGGTTGCTCCATACAAGTGTAAGAGCGGGGGGTGTATAAAAATGGGATAGCCATTTTTTTTAGCGGGGCCCCTTTCCATACACTTTATTGGGAGATAACCGTTCGTTCCTGGTTTTTGTGTGAAGGAGAGAAAAGTCGCATTACATGGGGTAACTGCAAAATATCAGTTTAATTGCACAACCCTTTTTTTTTAAATGGTTTTTCCCTCTTGGAAAATGCTTTTTTTAAATAAATTTTGCTTTTGGTAAAAAAAATTCGAAAAAATTTTTTTAAAAAAATTTGCACTTTTTTTTTCCCGAATTTTTGTTTTCCACTTTTAAACCGGATACAGTTAAATGGGGGAGGGAAAAAAAATCCTGTAAAAGAAAACAAGTAAAATTTTTAAAAACACCCAACCAAAAATAAAGTTTTGCCCAAAAACATGTTTTAATGAAAAAAAAAAATTTTCCCCAAACGGCCCATGGGGGTTTTTTAAAAAAAACCCCCCTCATATTTTTCCTAATTTAAGGGTCTTTTAAATGACTTGGGGAAACCTTTTTTCATTTATTTGCATTTCATTTTTTTGATATCTTCCCCTCTTTTTTGGGGTCCCAAATGTGGCCGCATTTCCCAAGTTTTTGGTTTGGGGGGGGGTGGACTTTCCCTCATATTTTTTTTTTGCTATCAAATTTTTCATAGTTTTTTCCATTTAACTCACATTGCAATTTTAATGCATTGAAAAGGGGGCGCTTTGTTTTCTCCCCGGGCTACACCTTAAATGTTTCTCTTGCCCGGCTTAAAAACAAGGAGCGGGGGAGCAGTTTTTTTGCTACTAAATTTTTCAGCGAAATTGTAAAAAGGGAAATGCCCCGTCCAAAATAAAAAACTGACATCTAACTACCAGCGGGGCTTTTTTGGGGCTGATGGTCAAAAGAAACACCGACAATAATTAAAAAAAAACAAAAAAACTGGGGGAATTTTCCCCAACATCCCAAAATTTTAAATGCTGGAACACACTGGAATTTTTTAATATGTCACAGATTTCATACACCTTTTTTGGTTTTTGGTAATAAGAATGGGGGCAACGGGGGGTAGCTGGGGCCCCAGTGCGGGGGGGGGGGGGGCCCAAACCCATAAAAATTTCCCCTTAAATCCGCCTTTGGGGGGACACACCCCAGGCAGGTGGGGGGGGGGGCCCGTGCTCACTGGCTGGCCCCCCGGGCATTCGGGCCCCCAGGGACTGGGGTTTTTTTTAAATTTTCCGCCAAGGTTTCCTTCAGCTGGGGACCTGTCACCCCAGCTCACGGGGCCCGGGGACAGCTTTGGAGGCATCACCCGGTGACCCATACTTTACTGCTGCCTTGGGAAGGGAAAAAACCCTGCAAGGGGTAGGACTCAGCGGGCCCCGGCCGGGAAAGGAATAATGCGGTCTTATTTTTCCGCATTTTTTCCCACGAGGGCCCAGTTTGGGGGGGTAGGGGGCGTAAATAAAAAATAAATTTTTGGGGGGCACAAAAGGGCAAAGGGGCACACAATGCAGGGGGTGTTGCGGTTATACAAGGCAGTTTGTGGGGGGGGGCTACACAGGGGGTTGTTCATGGTGTGGAGGGGTTAAAAAAAGATTTGTGTGTTTTGTGGGGATACAGGGGGAGGGGTGTTGGGGGGAGGGGTTTTAAAGGGGGGTGGTGGGGGGGTTTTGGGGGAGTTTTTACAGGGCAGGGGGTTGTGGTTTTACAGGGGGAAAGTTTTGTTGGTTTATACAGGGGGGGGGTCTGTTGGGGGGTTTATCAGGGGGTTTGTAGGGGTTGGGGGGTTTAAGGGGCAGGTGTCTGTGGTGGTAAGGGGGGGAACAGTGGTTTTTTTTGTGGGGGTAGGTTAACAGGGGGGGCGTGTTGTTTTTGGGAATTTTTTAAAGGGTATTATTGTAGGTGGGGATATAAAGGGAGGTAGTGTGTATTTATACAGGGGGGAGTTTTTTTGGTTTTCCCAAAAAGGCCAAAAAGGGGCCTTTTTTGTGTATGGTGGGTTTTAAAAAGGGATTAAAATTTGGTTGGGGGGGGGGTTTTATACTAACCAGTTTGCGGGGGGTTTTATCAGAGGGGGTTTTGTGGAGGGGTATTTTAACAGCATAAAGGGGGCATAAGAAGTGATTGGGAAAATTTTTGGGAAAGGGGCATGGGATGAGGCTATATTTGGAGAGGGGGGGTGGGTTTTGGGGGGGGTTTTTTATTGAGAGGGCGGTGTGTATGGGGTTTATTTGGGGAAGGAGTGTGGGGGGGGTTTTTTTTCAGGAAGCACGGGCCCGCAATTATTTATTAAGGGCTGCATGGGGGAAAAATATTTTGGGGGCCCATAATTTTTTGTTTTTTTTTTAAAGGCACCGGTTTTAAATGCTGGGTGAAACATTGAAAACGGGGAAAAAAGATTCATCATGGGGGCTGTATTAAAAAGGGACAAAAAAGGGGGAAGATTCCAATCAAGAAGATGTCTCTATAAGGACCCCAATTTTATAGATTTTTTTGTTTTAATACTGACTACATCTTTTTCAGTACCCTTATTCCGATTGGGCCCCAAACTTTAGGGTTTGGAACAAAAACTCCCAGATCTCCTTACCATTTTTAACACATACTGGAAGGGATAGGTCATGAGGGGCTAACCCAAGGTCGGGGTTCGATCGCATCGGCCCCCCCAGCCATGGGGCCCCAAAAGGCCCTTTGGCCTTTTTGAAAAAAACTAAATATTAAAGATTTCCCCAAAATGGGGGCCCCATTTGGGGGTTTTTTATTTCCAGGCCCCTGGGGGCCGAATTAAAACCAGGGGTTTCCGTGACAGGTTTTACAGTGGTTTTTTTATTTTTTTTTTTCCCCAAAAAAAGGCGGTTTTTTCAGGGGGGAGGGGGGGGTGGGGGTCGAAACAACGGGGGGTTCGCCGGCTCGTGTTTCGACGGGGATTTTACCCGTCGAAGCCCCGAGACCGTTAAAAAAAGGCCCGTTGTTGCGCCCCCACCGGGCCCCTTTTTCCCCTTAAAACCCCTGTTTTTGGGGAAAACAAAAAAAAACACTGCTAAAAAACCCGCCCTGAGCTGTGCCATTCCTGGATACTTTTTTGGGGAAGCAAAACCCAATGGAAGTGCACCCGGACGGAAACCGCAAGTGTAGGGGGAAAAACAGCGGCCCCGGGGGGAAGGGGGGAAAGGGAGCTCTTTTTGATTTCTGGGCCCGGTTTTCCCAAGAAGTGTCAAAAGGTTTTGGTTTTAACCCTAATCAGGGGGGGGCCCCAAACGAAATGACAATTTTACTAAAAGGTTGGAGCGCTTTTTTTCTGAATTGGGGCGGCTTGTTTTATCTGATGGGGGTTCTGGCCGCTTTTGTATGGGGATTCGCTGGGGTTTTGCGGGGGTGATTCGGGGGCTTTTTTTTTATCTGTTTTGGGGGGTTTGGGTTTTCTTTACGGGCGGATTCGGCTTTTCCCTTTTATCTGTCGGTGATTTTTGGCTTTTCCCTTTTTTCTTCATGAAAATTCCTGGGGCGGGGTTTTGCTGTTTGGGATTTTTGGGGCTGCTTTTTTCTGTCGGTGATTTGGGTCGGGTTTTTTCTGTCAGTGATTCTGGCCTCTTTAGCTGTTGGGGGGTTCTGGCCCTGCTTTTTTCGTCGGGGGTTCGGTCTGCTTTTCTGTCGGGGGTCGGGGTTTCTTTTAGTTTTAGGGATTTGGCCCCCGCTTTTAAAAGTCAGTGATTCTGGCCCCTTTCTTTAGCTGTCGGTTTTTGGCCGGGTTTTACTGTCATGACTGGCCTGCTTTTACTGTGGGATTTCTGGGCCGTTTTTTTGCTGTTTTGGGATTCTGGGCCCGGGTTTTAAAATTCGGGGGTTCGTTTGGGTTTTATCTGGTGGGATTTTTGGCCCCCGCTTTTAGCTTTCGGGGGTTCTGGGGCTGCTTTTATCGGGGGGGATTCTGGGGCGCTTTTATCTGTTTGGGGATTTTTGGGTTGTTTTACCCTTTTTGGGAATTTTTGGGTGCTTTTTTTGTTGGTATTCTGGCCGCTTTTTTCGTTGGTGATTCTGGGGGTGCCTTTTTTTTGTTTTGTGATTCTGGCTCTGCTTTTAGCTGTTGGGATTCCGGGGGTTTTTTGTTGGTGATTTGGGGCTTTTTTTTTAAAAATGTTTGATTCTGGTTTTGCTTTATTGTTGGGGATTCCCCTTCTTGGGGGTTTTTGCGTCGGGGGTTCTGGGCCCGCTTTTGCGGGGGGTATTCTGGCTCTGCTTTAAAATGGGTATTCTGGCTTTTTCTTTTTTTGGGGGGGTATTCTGGGCCTGCTTTTTCTGAGGTGATTTTTGGCTCGCTTTTGCTGTCGGGGATTTGGGGCCCCCTTTTACTGCGTGATTTTGGTCGGGTTTTTCTGTAGGTATTCTGGGGGGGTTTAGTGTCGGTGGTTTTTTGGGTCTGCTTTTAGCTTCGTGAGGGGGGCCCGGGGGTTTTGCTATAGGTTTTCCCGCCTGCTTTAGTGGGCGGTGGGCCCGGGGGGCTTTTTCTGTCCCCTGGTTTTTTGGGGGTGCATTTTTTACGTCGGAATTCGATTGTGCATTTTCTACGAAAGGAGATTTTTGGTTTTTAAAGTGCATAAAAAAACTTCACAAACAATTTTTTAAAACCCATCCAAATTTTTTAGCCCTTTTTTTTTAAATGGGTCAAGGGAAATGCCAAAAAAATTTTGGGCAATAAAATTACCTCATTTTTTCCCCGGAAGGGGTTTTCTGCCCACTAAAACGCAGTCAAAAAAACCCGATTCTGCACATTTTTTTTTTGTTCAAAAGGCTTTTTATGTGTTTTTTTTTAATTTTTTTTTTTGGTTTAATTAAAACCTGCTAAAAAAACGAACTATTTTTTTAGCAAAGAGACGGGGTTTTCATAAAAAAATCCGGGTAACAAATTACAAGTAAAAAGGAATTTTTAAGAAACCCATCCCACTGTGCTTTTTCCCCTGCTAGAGTTTTTTTCACCCGGGGAAAGGGGGTTTTTCCGGATTCGACATTTCTGCAACATGTTTTAATTTTTTCCGGGGGCGGGTGAAGCGCCACATTGGGAGAAGTCGCCCTGGGAAAACCCCGCAAAGGGATAAGGGGGCTTCGATCCCCTGTTTGACCCCCCGGGGGTTTCCCCCCCGTCTGGAGCCATGCCCAAGATCACACCTCGGACCTTTTAAGGGGCATACCCCCCAAAACCCCCCCAAACCGTTCGTTTTGGGGGGGGATTTTTTACCCCATATTTAAGTTTTTTTCACACAGGGGGTTTTTTTTAGGTTTTTTTTTGTAATTTTCCATTTTTTCTTTTTGCTTTATTAAAGCCAGCTTTTGGGTTTTTTATTGTATTTTTTTTTAAAAAGCAAAAAAAGGGGAGACAACTGATGTTTTTTTTTTCCTTTTTTTGGGGGTGTTTTTTTCATGGAAAAACAGACTCAAATTATTCCCCAAAACGGGTTTTTTAAGAAAAATTTTGTTTGGGGAAAAAAAGGGGGCCTGTACAACCCATTATGTAGGACGGCCCACAGAGTCTAAATAGCTTTGGGCCCTGGCTACCCTTAATCCACCTCTGCTGAAAGCTATTTGTCTATTTTCATTGGGTTGACATACAATGATTCTGTGCTCCACAAAGTTGGAAAGGTAAAAAGCTGTCATTTTTGGATGTGATTTTCCTCTGTTCTAGGATTTGTGGAGGAAAGAAAAGAATTATCACCTGGTAGGTTGGCTGACAACCTGGTCACAGCAATAAAAGTCTCATCACAAGCAGCGGCTGACAAGATGGAAGCAAATATCCCTGAGCGTGAGATGTCCAGGAAAAATTTAGAACCACCCAACTCAACGAGTTAACTTTGAAAACTGCTTGGAAAAAAAGTAATGGGGTTAAATGTTGTTCCCTTGGGACCTGATAAGGAGGCTCTGCATCTGGCTAGCCTAATGGTCTGTTATGTCAAGGAAATGATGTGAAGGGCCAGGTAAAAGAGTGGTACCTTCTTAAGGCTCAAGTAAGACAATTGAAGCATGGTGATCATATACTTGTGAGGATTCGCACATTGGGGTGTAAGGGACCCTATGAAGCGATGGTAGGAGGTGCCCACCCCTGGCTTTGGGTAGAGAAGGAGGGTATGATTAGATGCACCGCCTAATTAATTACTAGAACCAGGAAATGGGTTCACTGTGTTATCAGTGTGTGTGGAATGCATTTTTTGCTGACCAAAACTAAGCAGGGATACGTTCCTGAGAGTAAAGATAAAAAGATCTGGCATGTATAGCTCTGTTTCTGACAGAGAGTGGAAGAACAAGGCTGAGATTTCAACCGGTGAACCTGTACCTTCTATAGGTTTATTGCTATGTTATACCCTTTATTCTGGAGAGAAGACTTTCTTACTTTCTGTTGGAAGTTTACGGACACAATAAACCTTCCTGTTTGTACAAGAAACTGTATACCTGAGGGAACACTGCCACCAGAAAGTGAGTGAATCCCTTCCTTATGTAGGCTCAACTTGCCTTAACATGCATTTGATCTAAAAGAGGGAAGGAGAGTAGACTGCTTCCAGACACCTCTAGTCACAATTTATCTTTCACAAGAGTAGAGGCTTCGACATGTTAAAATCTAGCATGCTCAATTCTTCTTTCCTCCAGAATCTGCCACTACAGGACATTCAAATCACCTCTATACATATCAGTGGGTCTCTAACTTATGCCTAAATCTGCAATTTTAAGTAAATTAATTTTCTGTATATTAACACCTTTAATTTAGCTCCCATGTTTCTATTTCAAAGGACGCAAAATATTAAAGCTGATTATGAAATTGAGTTATGCCGCTTTACACATCCAACATCGTTCCGATATTGTATACAACGGCACGGGAGCGCGCACATTTTTGGCAGTAATCCAAGATCGCATAGGAGCTGTCACACAGGGAGATATCGGCAGGCAACACAACTGCGATTTTATACGCCCCCTTGTACGAGCGAACCAGGAACGCCCATTTAACATGGGAGTGAATAGGGGAAGTTGTGCTCCAAATCGTTGTTGTGGCTGTCACACAGCACGGTCCTGCCAGATCGTCCATCCAATATCGGGCAGTTGGAGAGCCTGCACAATTCTTCCCCAATATCGTCTTGGCATCGTTTCTTGCATCGAATTGGTCATTTACACACCCACAACGCACGAACGATATCGGCACCAACGCACGAACCACGTGACTTTTAATCGTTGTAGGACAACGATATCGGGACGTGTAAATCGGCCATTAGTCACTTCTTGCAGCGATTCTCTTGTATCTTTTACACTAACCTGAATTAATCTTTTGTAAATTAATATATCCTGGAACAATCAATATCTATTATATAAAGTTTATGTAAAATTGGTCATTGCCAACCAGATGTTGTCCCCAACTGACTACCAAGGAGTAATCTGACTATTCTTAAATTGTTCATACCACATCAAAGTAGTTTTGAACATGCCATTTTCATCTGTATTGGTCAGCCATCTATGTATCGGGGGCACCTCTTTCTCCCCAACAGTTGATATCTGGGGAGAGAACGATCAGGTAGTCTGAATACCAACACCTAATTTGTTCTTCCTAAACATAAGCTGTCCCCAATTGTGCTTAGATTCAACTTACGCTGGCTTCACACCATGTTTTTTTCCCTCTCAGGTTCTGTCCGGTGTTTTGCAGGATGCACCTGACAGAACCTGACATCCCCGGACTAAACAGAACTAGAGGGCAAGTATGCCCTCAAATCCTGTTTTCTGCTGGAATCAGCGGCTGCCACTGTCCAGTGCTGAAATTTCAGCATAGAGTCTGAAGGGGAGCTCTCCAGTTGCTGAAATTTCAGCCGGCGGCTCTTTTAGCTTGCGCTGTCCAGGTGCTGAATGAGTGCGGCTTGAATTTCAAAGCCCCACTCGTTTTGCACTAGGTGTCCAGGAACCGGATCATTTTTCTGCCGGATCCGACATAGACTCCCAAGTTATTGATTGATTTTTGCCCCGGACACAAAAAATCCTGCAAGCTGCGATTATGTGTCCGGGGCAAAAAATTTAATCCAGCCAGACACACACCAAACCGAATGGCAAATAGCTGCCATCCGGCACCATAGGATGCAATAGGTGCAAAATCGGATCTGGTTCACACCGGACAGCCCCGGATCCAAAAAATGTGGTGTGAAGACGGCCTTATTCTCCTCTCCCCGTACAAATCACAGCTGAGCTAAGATTGCACTTGTATTAGGATAGATTGCTGCCAGCCTTAATTTCATGCATGCCCACCTGTAGATCTTGCTGCTATAATTTCTCTGCCATCGGAGCTGGACGGTGTGTCTTTTCTATAAAATGATTTCTATGGAAACATATAGAATGTAAGCCTATTTTGAATATTATTTAGAATTTCTGCTCATCAAAACTTGTCCCAGTTAGTATTTCCAATTGTTATAAAAATGTTGTAATTTATAACCCAGAAAATGGACAAACCTGAGATTAAAATTAATTTACTGAGGACTCTGGTTTGCGTGTATATGGTCTGAGTTTAATTCATAGTTGTAGCTTGCCTAAACATGTTCTTTCTATGGTGGCTGGGAGGATAACTCTTGGGTTGCTTTTCTCCAAGTAGAATAATACAATGAGATAGAAAAAATAGATATTTATGCCATCTTTAGTTAGGAAAACTCTAGATATATTGAAGGCAGAACCTAGGTTTGTGCCACGTTGACAGCAAGCCGTATGCATATGTTTTTGGTTGGCAGATCCTGCCAAAAATCTAATGTTTATAGGGTCAATCAGTATTAGTTTAATTGACGAAAACAAATTGGACTGATTAAATGCTGTACATTTCACCTGCCCTCGTGGAGATTAATATTCATTTTTAATGAAGCTGTGAGGGTTAAGCTGGAGATGTGCAGTGTTACTTGCCAATAGAAGATCGTTCAGCTCTCAGGAATCTTCTGTTCAGCAGCTGAACTGTACTTGTTATTGAACCATTTCTTTTATACACGGTAAAAACTCAATGATTGAACATAAATTTCAGTAGGTTTCCAGCAAAGTCTTGGAAGACTACAATCAACACATTGAGAAATCACGATGAGCCGTAGTAAATTATAAACTCAACTCTGGTGCAATGTGTATATACCACCGTATATGATGTATCATATTTGTGTTCAGCACATAGCATATCTGGTTAGAGTTTTCAGTACATCATATCCCATTTCAATACGTTATATCTGGAAAACAGAATTTGCTTTATCTATATTGAGATATATAGTTAGGCAGTATAGGAATGTTTTGTAAGAGTATAGGAGACCAAGCCGTGTTCTGCTTCTCATATCTTATCACTTAGCATTTGATTTAAAAATATATTGTATATTACCAAAGCAATAAATATATATATATATATATATATATATATATATATCTATATATATATATATAAATCTGTATTGTAAAAGATGTAGATCGCAATCTGTTCTGCTCATACGTGCTACAGTAAGAGACTACAGCATCACAGATGTAATAATTGTATTAAGCATTAGGCATTGATATATTGTACATAGCAATATTTCTCCCGCCTACACAAAGTAGACAATGTACATATATTGTGACACTTTACAGCAAAAATTGAATCTAAAATTTGGCATAATTTCTACAAACCATAAGTGCTGACAATGCTTAAAACACCTTAATGACCAATGATGGCTATACCCGTCGTGGCTTTGAACTGTCATTGCATGCAAACATTCTATTTGGTCAAAGAAATGCAGAAAATATCATCCTAAATTTTCTACTGACATGAAGTCCAGTATGTCATGAAATAATCAGTCTTGGAATCACTATGATACGTTGAAGCTTTCCAGAGTTATAACCTCATAAAGTGACACTGGTCAGAATTGCAAAAATGAGGTTTGGTCCTTAAGGGGTTAAAGAACAGAAAAGAGATCTTCAAAAACATTGTGTTTGGATACTAAATATTGAAAATTCGGTAAGTTGGAAGTTGTTAATCACTCAAGATATACTGGTTAAAAATTGTTTGAGCCTCCTGTCTACACAGACCAACCGTGCATAGCTTAGAATGCATGTCATCTACGAGAAGACATATGACTTTAGCATAAGGCATAAGTTTTTAGATGATCCTATGACTATACTTAGGATTAGGATTCTTTTTAAAGGCAATAATATTTAATATCTTTTTGTAAAAAGTAGTAAGTCTAGCTGGACTGCTTGAGCAACTTCCACCGATTTCAGAGCTTTCTTCAATGTTGCTGTTATGTTTATGGTATCTTGCATTATAGGACATTCAGTACTCTTAACCAACCATTAAGATACAATTTCTTACAACAAATATTTTGGGGTCTTATCCTATTTAGCTCAGATTTTTTATGATGCTGTAAAATAAGCCTTGAATGGGCATCCCTTGCTGCTTCGGATTGGATGTCCCCTGCCAATCCTGGCTATTTAATCCTCCCCCTTGTCCCATTTTGATCGGGTCACCATGTTCTTTGGTGATAAGTTTGGTGTCTGGAAATTCCCTGTTCAGTCTGCCGTGAGAACCTAGAATGGATCTTGTACACTAAACCTGCTCGAAATGAAGTCTGAATTTACTTTCTGTTGAATAAATTATATAAAAACCAAAAAGTCAAAGCTATTAGGTATTTACACACTATCGTGATGAATTTATTTTAAAGGTTATTGAGTGTAGCAATTATTAAGTCCATCAGTATGAGTCCATAATGTACCAATTATTCATAAATCACCAACAGAAAAAACATACAGGAGTTGGAGGTAATAAAACATCAACTTTATTCATTGATTCCTTTTATAAAACCACTTAAAAAAAGAGAGGAAAAACATGGTGGACGCTTAATATAGGATATACAGAGTGACACAAGTAATTAGATCTATACATATATCAGCCTGAACCAGGGAAGGGGCTCATGAAAGCCTATTATGCATTATGTCGAGTAATAGTCATACACCAATGGCTAAAGAATAACAACTGTAGAGAGAAATGTAGATTAAATCAAACAACATTAAAAACACACTTGTGGAAGGTAATGAGTAATAATAAACTAATCAGTGTTTGCATACTACACATAACATAGGCAAACAGGGGTGAACCACTTAAAAGCATGCTTTCAATCGCAGCATACTACCCACCAGTGATGGGAGAATTGATATGCAGGATTTTGGTCCAGCAGTCGGGTCAATTTTTTGTGACGACTGGACGAGGACCCTGTGAATCATCACTTGCCTGATGGTGCATATGGCTCTTCTCTTGGTTGGACGTTATGTGTGACGTCACACCGGCCCAGATAATCAAAAGAACCCTTGGATATGCCATCAAGGAAGCGGTGATTTGGCGTGCTACCATGTAGTGTTCACAGAATACTGACCTGCCTGCTGGACTGAGGTCCCGCGATTTGATTCTCCCATCTCAATTACCCACTCCTGCCAATGTGGTTAGAATATTTAGATAAATACATACCCACACAGGACAGTAATCCTAATATTCACCCACCACTCTGACAAATATTAACTGCATAGTCTTTGTCCAGGGAGTAGTCAGTGGAAACATGAAAAAATAAACCAAAAATGTGAAAAATCAATTCTTGTGCAGACCACAATAAAAAATATACCCCTTTTTTCCAGTAATCAATATGTATCTCTTAAAAGTGCAAAAATACAATTACTTTTGCATAATACATTAAAAATTTAAAATAAAAAAAAAGTTTCACAGAGAGGCAACAATAAACACACAAAAAAAAGATAGTCACAAAGGCATAAACATGCCGGGTCATTTGGGGGTTATAACTAATTTTGAACTTTCATGTGCAAGTGCTAATTATCAAGTAACCAGAGATATACTTTAAATTAATCATAATCTATGGTGCTCTGACAATGGACATACACCATACTGCAACATGATGGGTTGTACTAAAGGACAAAACAACTTGTCTGTACAGAAAAGCAACTGTTCCATTCTGCATACGACTGTACATGGAAATAACAACAGAAACATGGATAGCATGGAGGCTCAATGGTTAGCACTGGAGTCCTGGGTTCAAATCCCACCAAGAACAACATCTTCAAGGAGGTTGAATGTTCTCCCTGTGTTTGTTTCGGTTTCCTACGTGTTCTCCGTTTTTTTCACCCACACTCAAAAGACATACTGCCCCCCCTCCCCAGCCAGGTACTGCACATTCGGATTAAAGATGCACCCCACACTTTGTCCCCAAATTTTGGGGGAAAAAAGTGTGTCTTAAAGTATGAAAAATATGGTATTTATCCCACCAAGGAAAATATTTGCAAGAAGTTGGTATGTTGTCGCCGTGTTTGCATGGGTTTCCTCCAGATTCTCCAGTTTCCTCCCATTCCGTGAAGACATACTGATAGGGAATTTAGATTGTGAGCCCCAATGGGGACAGTGATGATAAAGTTTCTATGGAGTTTGTATGTTTTTCCCGTGTTTGTGTGGATTTCCTCTGGGCGCTGTGGTTTCCTCTCACACTCCAAAGACATACTGATAGGGAATATAGATTGTGAGCTACAATGGGGACAGTGATGATGATGCCTGTAAAGCTACTATATAAGGCTGGCTTCAGACTTGTGGACCCTCCGCAGCGTCCTGCGGAGGAGATCCGCAATTGACCGCAGCCCCTATGTTTATAATGAGAACGCACGGTGCTGCGCAGGTCTGCTCATGATCGTGCGCTCCCATTCACCGCAATATTGATTTGTACGCAGGCGGATGCCCGCGCACAAATCACACACTCTCGTCCGCACCAGGAGCGTTCCTGTGCGGACGAGAGTGTGTGATTGTGTGTGATTTGTGCGCGGGCATCCGCCTGCGTACAAATCACATATTGCGGTGAATGGGAGCGCACGATCATGACAGACCTGCGCAGCACCGTGCGTTCTCATTATAAACATAGGGGTTGCGGTCAGCTGGCGGATCCCCTCCGCAGGACGCTGCGGAGGGTCCGCAAGTCTGATGCCAGCCTTAGTGAGTAAAATAAATAAAAACAAACATAGTGAAAGATAAGTTTAAGAAAGAAACTTTTACTGTATCTAAGTTTAAGATAAGAATGGCAAAATAAACAACACATTGTTTTCTTTCCTCTATATGTAGGAACTACACTGTGCACAATAATTGGTCAAGACGGCAGGGTTTGACTAATGAGGTAATAATGGACAATATGTATAAAAATCATGATTATATTTATATTTTATTACCATATCACCATTTCCCAAAGATGAAAATTTGTCATATTTGTTTCATGTCTATTCCTTAACAGCTACATGTGTAGCAGTGTAAGTTTGTCACATGTTACAGCTCATTATTGTGCCATGTTACCTGTGATAGTCTCTTAGGCCGGCTTCACACAATGATTTTTCAGGTCTAAGGCTGCCCAGTATGAACCTGACAGCCCCAGATCCGATTTTGCCCCTATTATATCCCTATGGTGCCATATGGGGCCGCATGGCAGTTATTTGCCATCTGGTTTGGTGTCCGGCAAGATCCGGCTGTTTTAATTTTTTTTACCCCTGACACAAAATCGGAGCTTGCAGCTTTTTTTGTGTCTGGGGCAAAAATCGAACAA
>JARQOC010000003.1:696191597-696251646 GCA_033576535.1 Allobates femoralis | reverse complement strand
GCTGGACTGCTTGAGCAACTTCCACCGATTTCAGAGCTTTCTTCAATGTTGCTGTATGTTTCTGGTATCTTGCATTATAGGACATTCAGTACTCTTAACCAACCATTAAGATACAATTTCTTACAACAAATATTTTGGGGTCTTATCCTATTTAGCTCAGATTTTTTACGATGCTGTAAAATAAGCCTTGAATGGGCATCCCTTGCTGCTCCTGATTGGATGTCCCCTGCCAATCCTGGCTATTTAATCCTCCCCCTTGTCCCATTTTGATCGGTCACCATGTTCTTTGGTGATAAGTTTGGTGTCTGGAAATTCCCTGTTCAGTCTGCCGTGAGAACCTAGAATGGATCCTGTACACTAAACCTGCTCGAAATGAAGTCTGAATTTACTTTCTGTTGAATAAATTATATAAAAAACAAAAAGTCAAAGCTATTAGGTATTTACACACTATCGTGATGAATTTATTTTAAAGGTTATTGGGTGTAGCAATTATTAAGTCCATCAGTATGAGTCCATAATGTACCAATTATTCATAAATCACCAACAGAAAAAACATACAGGACTTGGAGGTAATAAAACATCAACTTTATTCATTGATTCCTTTTATAAAACCACTTAAAAAAAGAGAGAAAAAACATGGTGGACGCTTAATATAGGATATACAGAGTGACACAAGTAATTAGATCTATACATATATCAGCCTGAACCAGGGAAGGGGCTCATGAAAGCCTATTATGCATTATGTCGAGTAATAGTCATACACCAATGGCTAAAGAATAACAACAGTAGACAGAAATGTAGATTAAATCAAACAACATTAAAAACACACATGTGGAAGGTAATGAGTACCGTAATAATAAACTAATCAGTGTTTGCATACTACACATAACATAGGAAAACAGGGATGAACCACTTAAAAGCATGCTTTCAATCACAGCATACTGCCCACCAGTGATGGGAGAATTGATATGCAGGATTTTGGTCCAGCAGTCGGGTCAATTTTTTGTGACGACTGGATGAGGACCCTGTGAATCATCACTTGCCTGATGGCACATATGTCTCCTCTCTTGGTTGGATGTTATGTGTGACGTCACACCGGCCCAGATAATCAAAAGAACCCTTGGATATGCCATCAAGGAAGCAGTGATTTGGCGTGCTACCATGTAGTGTTCACAGAATGGTGACCTGGCTGCTGGACTGAGGTCCCGCAATTTGATTCTCCCATCTCAATTACCCAATCCTGCCACTGTGGTTAGAATATTTAGATAAATACATACCCACACAGGACAGTAATCCTAATATTCACCCACCACTCTGACAAATATTAACTGCATAGTCTTTGTCCAGGGAGTAGTCAGTGGAAACATGAAAAAATAAACCAAAAATGTGAAAAATCAATTATTGTGCAGACCACAATAAAAAATATACGGTACCCCTTTTTTCCAGTAATCAATATGTATCTCTTAAAATTGCAAAAATACAATTACTTTTGCATAATACATTAAAAATTAAAAATAAAAAAAAAAGTTTCACAGAGAGGCAACAATAAACACACAAAAAAAAGATAGTCACAAAGGCATAAAGATGCCGGGTCATATGGGAATTATAACTAATTTTGAACTTTCATGTGCAAGTGCTAATTATCAAGTAACCAGAGATATACTTTAAAGTAATCGTAATCTATGGTGCTCTGACAATGTACATACACCATACTGCAACATGATGGGTTGTACTAAAGGACAAAACAACTTGTCTGTACTGAAAAGCAACTGTTCCATTCTGCATGCGACTGTACATGGAGATAACAACAGAAACATGGACAGCATGGAGGCTCGATGATTAGCACTGGAGTCCTGGGTTCAAATCCCACCAAGAACAACATCTTCAAGGAGGTTGAATGTTCTCCCTGTGTTTGTTTCGGTTTCCTACGTGTTCTCCGGTTTTTCACCCACACTCAAAAGACATACTGCCTCCCCTCCCCAGCCAGGTACTGCACATTCGGATTAAAGATGCACCCCACACTTTGTCCACAAATTTTGGGGGAAAAAAGTGTGTCTTAAAGTATGAAAAATATGGTATTTATCCCACCAAGGAAAATATTTGCAAGAAGTTGGTATGTTGTCGCCGTGTTTGCATGGGTTTCCTCCAGATTCTCCAGTTTCCTCCCATTCCGTGAAGACATACTGATAGGGAATTTAGATTGTGAGCCCCAATGGGGATAGTGATAAAGTTTCTATGGAGTTTGTATGTTTTTCCCGTATTTGTGTGGATTTCCTCTGGGCGCTGTGGTTTCCTCTCACACTCCAAAGACATACTGATAGGGAATATAGATTGTGAGCTACAATGGGGACAGTGATGATGATGCCTGTAAAGCTACTATATAAGGCTGGCTTCAGACTTGTGGACCCTCCGCAGCGTCCTGCGGAGGGGATCCGCAAGTTGACCGCAGCCCCTATGTTTATAATGAGAACGCACGGTGCTGCGCAGGTCTGCTCATGATTGTGCGCTCCCATTCACTGCAATATGTGATTTGTACGCAGGTGGATGCCCGCGCACAAATCACACACTCTCATCCGCACCAGGAACGTTCCTGTGCGGACGAGAGTGTGTGATTGTGTGTGATTCGTGCGCGGGCATCCGCCTGCGAACAAATCACATATTGCAGTGAATGGGAGCGCACGATCATGAGCAGACCTGCGCAGCACCGTGCGTTCTCATTATAAACATAGGGGCTGCGGTCAGCTTGCGGATCCCCTCCGCAGGACGCTGCGGAGGGTCCACAAGTCTGATGCCAGCCTTAGTGAGTAAAATAAATAAAAACAAACATAGTGAAAGATAAGTTTAAGAAAGAAACTTTTACTGTATCTAAGTTCAAGATAAGAATGGCAAAATAACCAACACATTGTTTTCTTTCCTCTATATGTAGGAACTACACTGTGCACAATAATTGGTCAAGACGGCAGGGTTTGACTAATGAGGTAAAAATGGACAATATGTATAAAAATCATGATTATATTTATATTTTATTACCATATCACCATTTCCCAAAGATGATAATTTGTCATATTTGTTTCATGTCTATTCCTTAACATCTACATGTGTAGCAGTGTAAGTTTGTCACATATTACAGCTCATTATTGTGCCATGTTACCTGTGATAGTCTCTTAGGCCGGCTTGACACAATGATTTTTCAGGTCTAAGGCTGCCCAGTATGAACCTGACAGCCCCTGATCCGATTTTGCCCCTATTATATCCCTATGGTGCCATATGGAGCCACATGGCAGTTATTTGCCATCTGGTTTGGTGTCCGGCAGGATCCGGCTGTTTTAATTTTTTTTCGCCCCTGACACAAAATCGGAGCTTGCAGCTTTTTTTTGTGTCTGGGGCAAAAATCGAACAAAACTGGATCCTCCCGAATCCTCCTGGATAACATGGGCGTCTATGAGCGCCAAATCCGGAAGAAAAACGATCCGATTCCCGGACGTCTGGTGCTGAAAAAGCGGCGGCTCATAAATTCAAGCCGCGCTCGTTCAGCTCCTGGACAGGGCAGCTCAAAGAGCCGCGGCTGAAATTTCAGCACTGTGGATAGCTGCCCTCTAACCGCTATGCTAAAATTTCAGCACTGGACAGCGGAGGTCTGTTTGTCCGGGGCTGTCAGGTTCTGTCCAGTGCATTCTTCAAAACACCGGACAGAACCTGATAGGGAAAAATTGAGGTGTGAATTCAGCCTTAAACACAGCTACTAGCCAGATTTCTGCCTTTATGCCAGATGTATCTGAGGGTTATACTTGCAGAGAAGATATGTACTCTAAGGCACTGCAGAGTTTGAAATACCAGCTTGAGAGACAATGCCTAAGTATTTAAAGATTCAGTACAATAACTTGGCACAAAGTACATTCGAATGTTTTACATGACACCTACAGCCCATATTGTAGGAAATGTGAAATTAGTTTATTGTAATGGAGTAATTATGTGAGGGGCCATCTAGTGCCCTTATCATTTCATACACTAATTGAGTGCCCACATCCCTCTCCATTCTCTATTTGATGTAATTAGATTCTGCCAATCCTTGTGTGTTTTTATGTAGCTGTGACACAATGCAACAAGTCAAGGAGCAATATTACTCTGAGATCCCTTCACCACTAGTTTACATGGAACCAGATGACTCATGTAACTAAAATTATACTTGGTAACAAGAAAGACAACATTCTGTGGCACAAGAAAATCCATGTTTAATTGGTAACTAAGCAAACTGTCAGCTCTATGTTCTATGTAAATGCACAGTCTGCACTATCTCCTACAGCTCAGACTAAATCTGAACAAGTATCCATTGTCTGGAGGATATAACCCAAACTATGCGATATATGGGATACAAAATAAGTGGTGTTGTAGGTTTCCTGCTGGCATTTACCCAAGGAAAACAAGAAAATGTGCTCATCGTGGGTGATGTGCCGGGTTAGTTATGCTGGATGATTTATAGTAACATTTACTTGTCTATGATTCTTTTTTCTCACTTAACACCAACTGTTAATTTTAAGGTTTATTTAGACTACTCCTTGTACTCAGTTATCTCCAAGATTCCTCCTCTTCTACCCCCATACACTCAAACTCACTATCCACCGCAGTCTAAACTCTTCCTCACCACTGAAACCTTCAAAATCTGGATACCAACCACCATAAAAAGTATCCAAACAACAATAGCCTTGCTCTTATTTGAGGTCATTCTATCATTCCGCTTCCATTGTAGATTGTAAGCCTTGATGGCACAGTTTTCCCTTCTGTACAGTCATTGTACTCTTCTCTCATTCTGCTTTTCATTCATTTAGTTGATGTTTATCGTTTTGTACTTTTTCTATTCCTGCCATCGTTATGTACAGCACTATGGTGTAAAATGCACCATAGAATCAATCATTTAGAATCTAATCTTAGATTTGAATTCTGTATATCTGGCTGAAAAACACTGGACTTTTATGTTATCCGGTAAAGAGTACATTTGTACAAACGGAATAATCTTACAAGGTCCACTAATTCCCCAGAGAAAGTAAAATAAGGGTAAAAGAAAACATTCATGGGAAGTTTAATTATAATTTTACACTGAATTGTCCTTCATAGAATCATATTGCCTGAAAAAGGGCCTTTGCATAGTAATAGACAATACCAATAGGGTATGCAATATATATACATGTATATGTGTATACATATATATATATATATATGTATATATTATCAGTACACACTTTGTTTAATCCAACTGACAGTAACAATGTATAGGATCAGAAACAAATATCACAATGCAATAACGAATTGAATGGATGCCATAGAGTAACGGTAAGTTTATTTTACATCACTGTGTTCACTTCTAGCCTTGCTCCTCTCTCTAAGAATACAGTTTAAGAAAGGCAAATTCCCCAGATAGTTGAATTGTTTTCTTGATATGGATAAGTGTGAAGTTTTCATGATATTTTATATTATTCTGAACAAGGTGTCTTGATATTTCTTGATTCAAGCCAGCTATATTTATGCCATGGCTATAAGTGATATTGATCATGAAAAAACATGTTTTTAGAGGGTTAAAAGATAATGCTCCATTAAATGTTATATACTTCTCTGCCTTGTATAATGTGAATTCTAATGATCCACACATGGCACCTAACACTTGCTGCAGCCTAGTGCAATTGTTTCTACTCTCATCATTAAAGTGAGTGATGGAGTCTGAATGAAACGTAGAACTCCTGAGATCCCCAAAGGCACAAGCACATGTCTGGATCTACTGGGCTGTGGTTACTATCCTATCGATAGTCCCCTCTGCAGGCTGGGCAGCAGTTACCTACCCTTTGTATGCTGTAGTTCCCTCTGCAGGCTGGGCAGTAGTTACCTACCCTGTGTGTGCTGTAGTTTCCCTCTGCAGACTGGGCAGTAGTTACCTACCCTGTGTGTGCTGTAGTTCCCTCTGCAGGCTGGGCAGCAGTTACCTACCCTTTGTATGCTGTAGTTCCCCTGCAGGCTGGGCAGTAGTTACCTACCCTGTGTGTGCTGTAGTCCCCTCTGCAGGCTGGGCAGTAGTTACCTACCCTGTGTGTGATGTAGTCCCCTCTGCAGACTGGGCAGTAGTTACCTACCCTTTGTATGCTGTAGTTCCCTCTGCAGGCTGGGCAGTAGTTACCTACCTTTGTGTGCTGTAGTTCCCTCTGCAGGCTGGGCAGTAGTTACCTACCCTGTGTGTGCTGTAGTTCCCTCTGCAGGCTGGGCAGTAGTTACCTACCCTGTGTGTGCTGTAGTTCCCTCTGCAGGCTGGGCAGTAGTTACCTACCCTGTGTGTGCTGTAGTTCCCTCTGCAGGCTGGGCAGTACTTACCTACCCTGTGTGTGCTGTAGTTCCCTCTGCAGGCTGGCAGTAGTTACCTACCCTGTGTGTGCTGTAGTTCCCTCTGCAGGCTGGGCAGTAGTTACCTACCCTGTGTGTGCTGTAGTTCCCTCTGCAGGCTGGGCAGTAGTTACCTACCCTGTGTGTGCTGTAGTTCCCTCTGCAGGCTGGGCAGTAGTTACCTACCCTGTGTGTGCTGTAGTTCCCTCTGCAGGCTGGGCAGTAGTTACCTACCCTGTGTGTGCTGTAGTTCCCTCTGCAGGCTGGGCAGTAGTTACCTACCCTGTGTGTGCTGTAGTTCCCTCTGCAGGCTGGGCAGTAGTTACCTACCCTGTGTGTGCTGTAGTTCCCTCTGCAGGCTGGGCAGTAGTTACCTACCCTGTGTGTGCTGTAGTTCCCTCTGCAGACTGGGCAGTAGTTACCTAACCTGTGTGTGCTGTAGTTCCCTCTGCAGGCTGGGCAGTAGTTACCTACCCTGTGTATGCTGTAGTTCCCTCTGCAGACTGGGCAGCAGTTACCTACCCTGTGTGTGCTGTAGTTCCCTCTGCAGGCTGGGCAGCAGTTACCTACCCTGTGTGTGCTGTAGTTCCTCTGCAGGCTGGGCAGTATTACCTACCCTGTGTGTGCTGTAGTTCCCTGCAGGCTGGGCAGTAGTTACCTACCCTGTGTGTGCTGTAGTTCCCTCTGCAGGCTGGGCAGTAGTTACCTACCCTGTGTGTGCTGTAGTCCCCTCTGCAGACTGGGCAGTAGTTACCTACCCTGTTGTGCTGTAGTCCCCTCTGAGGCTGGGCAGTAGTTACCTACCCTGTGTTGCTGTAGTCCCTCTGCGCTGGGCAGTAGTTACCTACCCTGTGTGTGCTGTAGTTCCCTCTGCAGACTGGGCAGTAGTTACCTACCCTGTGTTATGCTGTAGTTCCCTCTGCAGGCTGGGCAGTAGTTATCTACCCTGGGTGTGCTGTAGTTCCCTCTGCAGCTGGGCAGTAGTTACCTACCCTGGGTGTGCTGTAGTTCCCTCTGCAGGCTGGGCAGTAGTTACCTACCCTGGTGTGCTGTAGTCCCTCTAGAGGCTGGGCAGTAGTTACCTACCCTGTGTGTGCTGTAGTCCCCTCTAGAGCTGGGCAGTAGTTACCTACCTGTGTGTGCTGTAGTCCCCTCTAGAGCTGGGCAGTAGTTACCTACCCTGGGTGTGCTGTAGTTCCCTCTGCAGGCTGGGCAGTAGTTACCTACCCTGTGTGTGCTGTAGTTCCCTCTGCAGACTGGGCAGTAGTTACCTACCCTGTGTGTGCTGTAGTTCCCTCTGCAGGCTGGGCAGTAGTTACCTACCCTGGTGTGCTGTAGTTCCCTCTGCAGGCTGGGCAGTAGTTACCTACCCTGGTGTGCTGTAGTTCCCTCTGCAGGCTGGGCAGTAGTTACCTACCCTGTGTGTGCTGTAGTTCCCTCTGCAGGCTGGGCAGTAGTTACCTACCCTGTGTGTGCTGTAGTTCCCTCTGCAGCTGGGCAGCAGTTACCTACCCTGTGTTGCTGTAGTTCCCTCTGCAGGCTGGGCAGTAGTTACCTACCCTGTGTGTGCTGTAGTCCCTCTAGAGGCTGGGCAGTAGTTACCTACCCTGTGTGTGCTGTAGTCCCTCTAGAGGCTGGGCAGTAGTTACCTACCCTGGTGTGCTGTAGTTCCCTCTAGAGGCTGGGCAGTAGTTACCTACCCTGTGTGTGCTGTAGTTCCCTCTGCAGGCTGGGCAGCAGTTACCTACCCTGTGTTTGCTGTAGTTCCCTCTGCAGGCTGGGCAGTAGTTACCTACCCTGTGTGTGCTGTAGTCCCTCTAGAGGCTGGGCAGTAGTTACCTACCCTGTGTGTGCTGTAGTCCCTCTAGAGGCTGGGCAGTAGTTACCTACCCTGGGTGTGCTGTAGTCCCTCTAGAGGCTGGGCAGTAGTTACCTACCCTGTGTGTGCTGTAGTCCCCTCTGCAGGCTGGGCAGTAGTTACCTACCCTGTGTGTGCTGTAGTTCCCTCTGCAGACTGGGCAGTAGTTACCTACCCTGTGTGTGCTGTAGTTCCCTCTGCAGGCTGGGCAGTAGTTACCTACCCTGTGTGTGCTGTAGTTCCCTCTGCAGGCTGGGCAGTAGTTACCTACCCTGTGTGTGCTGTATTTCCCTCTGCAGGCTGGGCAGTAGTTACCTACCCTGTGTGTGCTGTAGTTCCCTCTGCAGGCTGGGCAGTAGTTACCTACCCTGTGTGTGCTGTAGTTCCCTCTGCAGACTGGGCAGTAGTTACCTACCCTGTGTGTGCTGTAGTTCCCTCTGCAGGCTGGGCAGTAGTTACCTACCCTGTGTGTGCTGTAGTTCCCTCTGCAGGCTGGGCAGTAGTTACCTACCCTGTGTGTGCTGTAGTTCCCTCTGCAGACTGGGCAGTAGTTACCTACCCTGTGTGTGCTGTAGTTCCCTCTGCAGGCTGGGCAGTAGTTACCTACCCTGTGTGTGCTGTAGTTCCCTCTGCAGGCTGGGCAGTAGTTACCTACCCTGTGTGTGCTGTAGTTCCCTCTGCAGGCTGGGCAGTAGTTACCTACCCTGTGTGTGCTGTAGTCCCTCTGCAGGCTGGGCAGTAGTTACCTACCCTGTGTGTGCTGTAGTTCCCTCTGCAGGCTGGGCAGTAGTTACCTACCCTGTGTGTGCTGTAGTTCCCTCTGCAGGCTGTTCATGCTTCACACTCCTCCAGCACCTTGGAGAGCTCCCTGCTCTCTGCGCTGAGCTCCGATCAGCACTGACTGCACAGTCATCTGCAGCTGCACCTCCTTCCCTGGTAATCCAAGACTCCTCACAACGTGCTCTTGTTATATAGCTAATGTACCTGCCCTCTGCATACTAAGGCACATCTGCGCATATGTACTCCACAATGCAAGTGTCAATGATCGGGATTACCTCTAATATCCACAATCTTCTATGGATCTACATGTTACAGCTAGTCTAGAACTGGAGGAGCTGGATGGAATGTAGCACCTGTACCCCAAACCTCTGGCACCTGGTCACTTATATGAGGCTATCACTCATTGTGGCAAAGAACTATCAAAGTCAGCTTTAACCTCTGCTGACACTTTACATGGGACATGGCCATTGCACATACTAAACTGCTTCTGCACTTCTTCTTTAGTATTACCTTTACCCAAAACACTTGGCACCTGGTCACTTCTGATCTTAATATGCCTGGGACAATGATTGACACGGCTATTGCTGTACAACCTTAATATCTGCTTCTGGTCTTTCTATGTATTATGGAGCTTATATGGAATATCATACATTATGAAACATGATAGAACATTGCTCTCTGTCCTAAGCCTCTGAGCAGTCCTGTGTGCTTGCTACTTTTAATGACCACAGTTACAGGAGAGTAACAGATGGGATAGACAATGTAAATTGGACACAGAATAAACAGCTGGAAGCTGCTGATGAACATATTTTGGCCATCAAACTTCAGCGCACAGCTAATTGCTCTCTGGCTTTGGAAACTTGTATCACACAGTATAATGAGTTCTTATGAAGTGGACTTATATACAGTATATAAGGTGTGTATCCATAAGCATGGCACTATATGCAGAGTACATGTGATAGACATTTACTACAAAGTACCTATAATGACACATCTACTCCCACAGCTAACATTCAATTCACATTTTATTAAATGACAGCTGATCTACAGGGAGGGACCCAGCAGCTCCACTGCAATATAATGCTAGATACACAATGTGGAATAGAGTACAGACAAAATAGATCCAGTTATCCCATCTTGTTATCAATCCCATGGTGAACATAAGGGTTGTCACATTTCAGAGCAGCCTTAGAAAATCATTAACATATCCTCTTCTTTACACTTAGCCAGATTTCACATTGTTTGCCAGTATTTATCTTTGTTCCTCTTCATACATAGACTCAAATACGCAATTAGGCAGCTAAACATAGAACACAAGCAACACAAGCTATGGAGGCAAACCATATGATGCAGCCAGGAGGCCAGTGATGAAGAAGGATTCCTATGAAATGTCCAACATTGAGCTATTACTCACATACTAGATCATGACCAATCTATAGATCACTTTCACTCCTGGAATATAGAGCAAAGAAGTTGTACCTGAACAACAAAGAACACATAGTAACATTCCCAGGTACCAGCTCCCAGTAAACTATAAAGTCCAGCCATCACTTAAATATTATGCAGTTTAAGGCATTGTTTAATGCTGTGGAATAAGTCCCCCAGACTGACAGCTTTCAGATGGACAGTCCCTATCACAGTGCTTGTGATTGAGGACTAAGCCTTAATTTCCAATGGCAATCCTATAGATCCCACCATACATAAACAAGAAATTTCTCAGTAGTGTCATTTAGATTTGATAATAAAAACCTTCATGTTAATTCCAGAGAAGAGGAAACTTCTCAAAGTGATGACTTTCTTTGTTTTCACTCTATTTCCCAAATGACTGTCATTAGGCTGATAGAGTGGAGGAAATGTAGCATGATTGTCGGGTATTTCTTTGTTTCTTGTTTTGTCCTATGGTCTAGATCTCCTCTCCTAAAGCTTGGTCGGTCACCTTTGCTATGGTGAGCTAGGGAAATCCAACAAGAATTGAATGCACAACTCTCATCTCTGAAAGCATCCACATCCATCAATGCATTCCCATATACATAGATGAAGAGATCTGCAGGAATCTTACAATCAATTCAAGTTCCCTTTCTAAAACAAGCTATGTTGAAACTTAAAGCCATACCCTGGAGGTTAAGGTCCTTGAAGTATTTCATCAATTTCTAATGTGAGGCTAATAAGTACTTACCTGTGATATTAAGAGGCAGCCCAATATCTACATGACCCTATGGATCCTCTCCTACATCCAGGCAGTATAAGGACAAGTAACAGTAATGGTACTCACCTCCTGCAAGCTTCCCTTTCCCTTCTTTTAGAAAGAGTTTTAAATGTCTGGTGTCTTCTTCAGTATTCACAATGGGGGATTCAATTAAATGACTCTCCCATCCTTCTCTTTCTCCCTCCCTCTTATTTACTCTCCTCCCTTCTTCCACTCCAAAGTGAAGATGGGAAAGCACTATAAATATATAGGAAGCCAAGGGCTAAGGCATGAGCTCAGACAGGATAGTGAGGAGGCATTTATTGCCTAATGTACCTCCTTTCCCCTATCATCATTGAAACAAATTAACATTGACATCCAACCAGAGATTTCTGGGTGTGGAATGAAAGCAAACAGTCCTCATTACAGGATGCCAGAAGATGAGCTAGATCAGGCATCTGTTATGTAACTTAATTCTCCAAAATTCAACAAACAGCTATGCATCTTCAATTAGACAACTATTAAGAATAAAACCAAAGGAATTATTCCCCATTGCTCTGGTATGTGGTTTACCTGTTGACAATCTTCTAGGTTTCCTCTTACTGCTAATGAGCCTGGGAAGGATCTGTTGAAATACTCATTAAACAAATAAGGCTTTTCTTGGAAATGAAATAAGTGAAATGAATAGAGTCAGTGAGTCTTGAGGATAATATTAGAGCCAGGTGCGTATCTCAGTCCTGTACAGACTGGATATCAGGCACGTTATAGATATTCTGCAGAGCATCTCTTTTTAGCTTCTCTACACAATCTGCAGAGTATCTCTCCTTTTAGCATACTACAGATAATCTCCCCCTTAGCACCTCTGTACATAGCTTCATATACAATGCCTTGAAAAACTATTCATACCTTGTGATCTTTTCACATTTTTTCAGGTCAGACATCCCAAAACAAAGTAACAAGTATTTTTTTATTATAAAGGAAATATAATATTTAAAAAATATAAATCTGAAGATTGTGATGTGCATTTGTATTCAGCCCCCTTGAGTCAAAACCATCTTTCATCACAATTACTGCCACCATTCTTTTGGAGTATGTCTCTACCAGCTTTGCTCTTCTAGAGGTTTAAATTTACGCCCAGCCGGTCACCCGGGTAAACTTCAGAACATAACACTTTACTTCAGGGAATAATAGAATAAAGTCTGTCAAAGGCAAAGTGTCTGTGGTTCACTGTATAGGATACACTTGATATTGTGAATGACAGATGTGTTTTCTCCTCATAACAAAACAAGCATATTTCGAGCCTCTCAGGCGGGTGGAGTATAGGTCTCCTCACTTGCAATGGGGGGTAATGTTATGCATTGTGCAGATAATACTATGCTGATGGAGGGACCTTCATGGCTCGGCTCCCTGTGGTAATGGGGTATGGAGCTACTCATGATTTTGGCGCTACCATTCCCTCTTGCAGGGGGTCGGGCAGACACACTATATGTGGAAGTCACATTGCATTGGTTCTGACTGGAGGCCAATATAAACCAGCATGGAGGAGTCACCTGTTCAGCCTCATCTCCTGGCTATAAAATGCTTCACTCCTTTGTGGAGGCCATTAAATGGAGAGAATGATGACCCCTCAGCATGGACTAGGATAGACATTCTGGGAGCAGTAGCTTTTCTCTCTCCCCTGACTAAACCTGTTTGAATCAGTTTCAGGAAGTGTGAGAGACCTGAGGTAGATTCTCCTCCCACCATTGCTATGTGTGAGAGGCCTGAGGTAGAGGCTCACCCCACCAGTGCTATGTGTGAGAGGCCTGAGGTAGAGGCTCACCCCACCATTGCTGTTTGTGAGGAGGCTGAGGTAGACGCTCCTCCCACCATTGCTATGTGTGAGAGGCCTGAGGTAGAGGCTCCTCCTACCATTGCTGTTTGTGAGGAGGCTGAGGTAGAGGATCCTGCCACCTTTGCTGTGAGTGAGAGGCCTGAGGTAGGGGCTCCTCCCATCATTGCTATGTGTGAGAGGCCTGGGGTAGATTCTCCTCCCACCATTGCTGTGTGAGAGAGGCATGAGGTAGAGGCTTCTCCCACCATTGCTGTGTGTGAGAGACCTGAGGTAGAGGATCCTGCCACCTTTGCTGTGAGTGAGAGACCTGAGGTAGAGGATCCTGCCACCTTTGCTGTGAGTGAGAGACCTGAGGTAGAGGATCCTGCCACCTTTGCTGTGAGTGAGAGGTCTGAGGTAGAGGCTCCTCCCACCATTTCTATGTGTGAGAGGCCTGAGGTAGAGGCTTCTCCCACCATTGCTGTGTGTGAGAGGTATGAGGTAGAGGCTCCTCCCACCATTGCTATGTGTGAGAGACCTGAGGTAGTGGCCTCTCCCACCATTGCTATGTGTGAGAGGCCTGAGGTAGACGCTCCTCCCACCATTGCTATGTGTGAGAGGCCTGAGGTATGGCTCCTCCCACCATTGCTATGTGTGAGAGATCTGAGGTATGGCTCCTCCCACCATTGCTATGTGTGAGAGGCCTGAGGTAGAGGCTCCTCCCACCATTGCTATGTGTGAGAGGCCTGAGGTAGACGCTCCTCCCACCATTGCTATGTGTGAGAGGCCTGAGGTAGAGGCTCCTCCTACCATTGCTGTTTGTGAGGAGGCTGAGGTAGAGGATCCTGCCACCTTTGCTGTGAGTGAGAGGCCTGGGGTAGGGGCTCCTCCCATCATTGCTATGTGTGAGAGGCCTGGGGTAGATTCTCCTCCCACCATTGCTGTGTGAGAGAGGCATGAGGTAGAGGCTGCTCCCACCATTGCTGTGTGTGAGAGCCCTGATGTAGAGGCTCCTCCCACCATTGCCATGTGTGACAGGCCTGAGGTAGAGGCTCCTCTCACCATTGCTATGTGTGGGAGGCCTGAGGTAGAGGCTCCTCCCACCATTGCTATGTGTGAGAAACCTGAGGTAGAGGCTCCTCCCACCATTGCTATGCGTGAGAGGCCTGAGGTAGAGGTTTCTCCCACCATTGCTATGTGTGAGAGGCCTGAGGTAGAGGCTCCTCCCACCATTGATATGTGTGAGAGGCCTGAGGTAGAGGCTCCTCCCACCATTGCTATGTGTGAGAAACCTGGGGTAGAGGCTCCTCCCACCATTGCTATGCGTGAGAGGCCTGAGATACAGGCTCCTCCCATCATTGCTGTGTGTGAGAGGCCTGAGTTAGAGGCTCCTCCCACCATTGCTGTGTGTGAGAGGCCTGAGCTAGAGGCTCCTCCCACCATTGCTATGTGTGAGAGACCTGAGGTAGAGGCTCCTCCCACCATAGTTATGTGTGTGAGGCCTTAGGATGAGGCTCCTCCCACCATTGCTATGTGTGAGAGACCTGAGGAAGAGGCTTCTCCCACCATTGCTATGTGTAAGAGGCCTGAGGTAGAGGCTCCTCCCACCATAGCTATGTGTGAGAGGCCTGAGGTAGAGGCTTCTCCCACCATTGCTATGTGTGAGAGGCCTGAGGTAGAGGCTCCTCCCACCATTGCTATGTGTGAGAGGCCTGAGGCAGAGGCTCCTGCCACCATTGCAATGTGTGAGAGACCTGAGGTAGAGGCTGCTCCCACCATTGCTATGTGTGAGGGGCCTGAGGTGGAGGCTCCCCCACCATTGCTATGTGTGAGAGGCCTGAGGTGGAGGCTCCTCCCACCATTTCTATGTGTGACAGGCCTGAGATACAGGCTCTTCCCACCTTTGCTGTGTGTCAGGGGGCTGAGGTAGAGGCTCCATGCACCATTGCTGTGTGTGAGAGGTCTGAGGTAGATTCTCCTCCCACCATTGCTGTGTGTGAGAGCCCTGATGTAGAGGCTCCTCCCACCATTGGTATGTGTGACAGGCCTGAGGTAGAGGCTCCTGCCACCATTGCAATGTGTGTAGAGACCTGAGGTAGAGGCTCCTCCCACCGTTGCTATGTGTAAGAGGCCTGAGGTAGAGGCTCCTGCCACCATTGCTATGTGTGAGAGACCTGAGGTAGAGGCTGCTTCCACCATTGCTATGTGTGAGGGGCCTGAGGTAGAGGCTCCTCCCACCATTGCTATGCGTGAGAGGCCTGAGATACAGGCTCCTCCCACCATTGCTGTGTGTGAGAGGCCTGAGCTAGCGGCTACTCCCACCATTGCTGTGTGTGAGAGGCCTGAGGTAGAGGCTCCTCCCAACATTGCTATGTGTGAGAGGCCTGAGGATGAGGCTCCTCCCACCATTGCTATGTGTGACAAACCTGAGGTAGAGGCTTCTCCCACCATTGCTATGTGTGAGAGGCCTGAGGTAGAGGCTCCTCCCACCATTGCTATGTGTGAGGGGCCTGAGGTGGAGGCTCCTCCCACTATTGCTATGTGTGACAGGCCTGAGATACAGGCTCTTCCCACCTTTGCTTTGTGTCAGGGGCTGAGGTAGAGGCTCCGTGCACCATTGCTGTGTGTAAGAGATCTGAGGTAGATTCTCCTCCCACCATTGCTGTGTGTGAGAGCCCTGATGTAGAGGCTCCTCCTACCATTGCTGTTTGTGAGGAGGCTGAGGTAGAGGATCCTGCCACCTTTGCTGTGAGTGAAAGGCATGAGGTAGGGGCTCCTCCCATCATTGCTATGTGTGAGAGGCCTGGGGTAGATTCTCCTCCCACCATTGCTGTGTGAGAGAGGCATGAGGTAGAGGCTTCTCCCACCACTGCTGTGTTGAGAGACCTGAGGTAGAGGATCCTGCCACCTTTGCTGTGAGTGAGAGGTCTGAGGTAGAGGCTCCTCCCACCATTGCTATGTGTGAGAGGCCTGAGGTAGAGGCTTCTCCCACCATTGCTGTGTGTGAGAGGTATGAGGTAGAGGCTCCTCCCACCATTGCTATGTGTGAGAGACCTGAGGTAGTGGCCTCTCCCACCATTGCTATGTGTGAGAGGCCTGAGGTAGAGGCTCCTGCCACCATTGCTATGTGTGAGAGACCTGAGGTAGAGGCTGCTCCCACCATTGCTGTGTGTGAGAGCCCTGATGTAGAGGCTCCTCCCACCATTGCTATGTGTGACAGGCCTGAGGTATAGGCTCCTCCCACCATTGCTATGTGTGAGAGGCCTGAGGTAGAGGCTCCTCCCACCATTGCTATGTGTGACAGGCCTGAGATACAGGCTCTTCCCACCTTTGCTGTGTGTCAGAGGGCTGAGGTAGATGCTCCGTGCACCATTGCTGTGTGTGAGAGGTCTGAGGTAGATTCTCCTCCCACCATTGCTGTGTGTGAGAGCCCTGATGTAGAGGCTCCTCCTACCATTGCTATGTGTGACAGGCCTGAGGTAGAGGCTCCAGCCACCATTGCAATGTGTGAGAGACCTGAGGTAGAGGCTGCTCCCACCATTGCTATGTGTGAGAAACCTGAGGTAGAGGCTCCTCCCACCATTGCTATGTGTGAGAGGCCTGAGGTAGAGGCTCCTGCCACCATTGCTATGTGTGAGAGACCTGAGGTAGAGGCTGCTCCCACCATTGCTATGTGTGAGGGGCCTGAGTTGGAGGCTCCTCCCACCATTGCTATGCGTGAGAGGCCTGAGATACAGGCTCCTCCCACCATTGCTGTGTGTGAGATGCCTGAGCTAGCGGCTACTCCCACCATTGCTGTGTGTGAGAGGCCTGAGCTAGAGGCTCCTCCCACCATGATGAGGATGAGGAAAAAGCAAATATGCTAAATGACTTTTTTTCAACAGTATTTACACAAGAAAATCCCATGACAGACAATATGATCAGTGATAACAAAAATTCTCAATTAAACGTCACCTGCTTAACCCAAGAGGAAGTACGGCATCGTCTAAAAATCACTAAAATTGAAAAATCCCCGGGCCCAGATGGGATACACCCCAGAGTGCTGCAGGAATTAAGTACTGTCATAGATAGACCATTATTTTTAATATTTAAAGATTCCATAATATCAGGGTCTGTACCACAGGACTGGCGTATAGCAAATGTGGTGCCAATATTCAAAAAGGGGACAAAAACTGAACTTGGAAATTATAGGCCAGTAAGCTTAACCTCTACTGTGGGTAAAATCCTAGAGGGTTTTCTAAGAGATGCTATACTGGAGTATCTGAACAAAAATAACCTCATGACCCATTATCAACATGGTTTTACGAGGGACCGTTCCTGTCAAACTAATCTAATAAGCTTCTATGAAGAAGTAAGTTCTGGACTGGACCAAGGAAATGCAGTGGATGTGGTGTATATGGACTTTTCAAAAGCTTTTGATACGGTGCCACACAAAAGGTTGATACATAAAATGAGGGCAATGGGGATAGGGGAAAATATGTGTAAGTGGGTTAAGAACTGGCTTAGTGATAGGAAACAAAGGGTGGTTATTAATGGAACACACTCAGAATGGGTCACAGTTAACAGTGGGGTACCACAGGGGTCAGTGTTGGGTCCGCTTCTATTTAATATATTTATTAATGACCTTGTAGGGGGCATACAGAGTAGAATCTCAATATTTGCAGATGACACTAAACTCTGCAGGGTAATCAATACAGAGGAGGACAATTTTATATTACAGGAGGATTTATGTAAACTAGAAGCTTGGGCTGCTAAATGGCAAATGCGCTTTAATGGGGATAAATGTAAAGTCATGCACTTGGGCAGAGGAAACAAAGGGTATAATTATGTGCTTAATTATAAAACACTGGGCAAAACTATCACTGAAAAAGACCTGGGTGTATGGGTAGATGACAAACTCACATTTAGTGGCCAGTGTCAGGCAGCTGCTGCAAAGGCAAATAAAATAATGGGATGTATTAAAAGAGGCATAGATGCTCATGAGGAGAACATAATTTTACCTCTATACAAGTCACTAGTGCGACCACACTTAGAATACTGTGTACAATTCTGGTCTCCGGTGTATAAGAAAGACATAGCTGAACTAGAGCGGGTCCAGAGAAGAGCGACAAAAGTTATTAGAGGACTAAGGGGTCTGCAATACCAAGACAGGTTATTAAACTTGGGGTTATTTAGCTTGGAAAAACGAAGGCTTAGGGTGATCTTATAATAATGTACAAATATATGAGGGGGCAGTACAGAGACCTTTCTAATGATCTCTTTACTCTTAGGCCTGAGACTGGGACAAGGGGGCATCCTCTACGTCTGGAGGGAAGAAGGTTTAATCATAATCACAGACGCGGATTATTTACTGTAAGAGCAGTGAGACTATGGAACTCTCTGCCACATGATGTTGTAATGAGTGAGTCACTACTAACATTTAAGAAGGGCCTGGATGCCTTTCTTGAAAACTATAATATTACCAGTTATACATACTAGATTCTTTGATAGGGCGTTGATCCAGGGAATTAGTCTGATTGCCGTATCTGGAGTCAGGAAGGAATTTTTTCCCCCAATGTGGAGATTAGTGTTGCCACATGGGTTTTTTTTTTGCCTTCCTCTGGATCAACATGTTAGGCTATGGGTTGAACTAGATGGACTTAAAGTCTTCCTTCAACCTTAAAAACTATGTTACTATGTTACTATGTTACCGTTGCTATGTGTGAGAGACCTGAGGTAGAGGCTCCTCCCAACATTGCTATGTGTAAGAGGCCTGAGGATGAGGCTCCTCCCACCATTGCTATGTGTGAGAGACCTGAGGTAGAGGCTCCTCCCACCATTGCTATGTGTAAGAGGCCTGAGGATGAGGCTCCTCCCACCATTGCTATGTGTGAGAGACCTGAGGTAGAGGCTCCTCCCACCATTGCTATGTGTGAGAAACCTGAGGTAGAGGCTTCTCCCACCATTTCTATGTGTGAGAGGCCTGAGGTAGAGGCTCCTCCCACCATTGCTATGTGTAAGGGGCCTGAGGTGGAGGCTCCTCCCACCATTGCTATGTGTGACAGGCCTGGGATACAGGCTCTTCCCACCTTTGCTGTGTGTCAGGGGGCTAAGGTAGAGGCTCCGTGCACCATTGCTGTGTGTCAGAGGTCTGAGGTAGATTCTCCTCCCACCATTGCTGTGTGTGAGAGGCCTGATGTAGAGGCTCCTCCCACCATTGCTATGTGTGACAGGCCTGAGGTAGAGGCTCCTGCCACCATTGCAATGTGTGAGAGACCTGAGGTAGAGGCTGCTCCCACCATTGCTATGTGTGAGGGGCCTGAGGTGGAGGCTCCTCCCACCATTGCTATGTGTGACAGGCCTGAGATACAGGCTCTTCCCACCTTTGCTGTGTGTCAGGGGGCTGAAATAGTGCCTCCGCGCACCATTGCTGTGTGTGAGAGGTCTGAGCTAGATTCTCCTCCCACCATTGCTGTGTGTCAGAACCCTGATGTAGAGGCTCCTCCCACCATTGCTATGTGTGACAGGCCTGAGGTAGAGGCTCCTCCCACTATTGCTTTGTGTGAGAGGCCTGAGCTAGAGGCTCCTCCCACCATTGCTTTGTGTGAGAGGCCTGAGGTAGAAGCTCCTCCCACCATTGCTATGTGTGACAGGCCTAAGGTAGAGGCTCCTCCCACCATTGCTATGTGTGAGTAGCCTGAGATACAGGCTCCTCCCACCATTGCTGTGTATCAGCGGGCTGAGGTAGAGGCTCCATGCACCATTGCTGTGTGTGAGAGGTCTGAGGTAGATTCTCCTCCCACCAATGCTGTGTGTGAGAGCCCTGATGTAGAGGCTCCTCCCACCATTGCTGTTACAGGCCTGAGGTAGAGGCTTCTCCCACCATTGCTATGTGTGAGAGGCCTGAGGTAGAGGCTTCTCCCACCATTGCTATGTGTGAGAGGCCTGAGGTAGAGGCTCCTCCCACCATTGCTATGTGTGAGAGGCCTGAGGTAGAGGCTTCTCCCACCATTGCTATGTGTGAGGGTGCTGAGGTGGAGGCTTCTCCCACCATTGCTATGTGTGACAGGCCTGAGATGCAGGCTCTTCCCACCTTTGCCATGTGTGTCAGGGGGCTGAGGTAGAGGCTCCGCGCACCATTGCTATGTGTGAGAGGTCTGAGGTAGATTCTCCTCCCACCATTGCTGTGTGTGAGAGCCCTGATGTAGAGGCTCCTCCCACCATTGCTATGTGTGACAGGCCTGAGGTAGAGGCTCCTCCCACTATTGCTTTGTGTGAGAGGCCTGAGGTAGAGGCTCCTCCCACCATTGCTTTGTGTGACAGGCCTGAGGTAGAAGCTCCTCCCACCATTGCTATGTGTGACAGGCCTGAGGTAGAGGCTCCTCGCACCATTTCTGTGTGTAAGAGCCCTGATGTAGAGGCTCCTCCCACCCTTGCTATGTGTGACAGGCCTGAGGTAGAGGCTCCTTCCACCATTGCTATGTGTGAGAGATCTGAGGTAGTGGCTCCTCCCACCATTGCTATGTGTGAGAGGCCTGAGGTAGAGTCTCCTCCCACCATTGCTATGTGTGAGAGGCCTGAGGTAGAGGCTCCTGCCACCATTCAATGTGTGAGAGACCTGAGGTAGAGGCTGCTCCCACCATTGCTATGTGTGAGGGGCCTGAGGTGGAGGCTCCTCACACCAATGCTATGCGTGACAGGCCTTAGATACAGGCTGTTCCCACCATTGCTGTGTGTCAGGGGCTGAGGTAGAGTCTCCTCGCACCATTTCTGTGTGTAAGAGCCCTGATGTAGAGGCTCCTCCCACCCTTGCTATGTGTGACAGGCCTGAGGTAGAGGCTCCTCCCACCATTGCTATGTGTGAGAGATCTGAGGTAGTGGCTCCTCCCACCATTGCTATGTGTGAGAGGCCTGAGGTAGAGGCTCCTGCCACCTTTGCAATGTGTGAGAGGTCTGAGGTAGATTCTCCTCCCACCATTGCTGTGTGTGAGAGCCCTGATGTAGAGGCTCCTCCCACCATTGCTATGTGTGACAGGCCTGAAGTAGAGGCTCCTCCCACCATTGCTTTGTGTGAGAGGCCTGAGGTAGAGGCTCCTCCCACCATTGCTATGTGTGAGTGGCCTGAGATACAGGCTCCTCCCACCATTGCTGTGTGTGAAAGGCCTGAGCTAGAGGCTCCTCCCACCATTGCTGTGAGTGAGAGGCCTGAGGTGGAGGCTCTCATCACCATTGCTATGTGTGAGAGACCTGAGGTAGAGGCTCCTCCCACCATTGCTATGTGTGAGAGATCTGAGGTATGGCTCCTCCCACCATTGCTATGTGTGGGAGGCCTGAGGTAGAGTCTTCTCCCACCATTGCTATGTGTGAGAGGCCTGAGGTAGAGGCTCCTGCCACCATTGCTATGTGTGAGAGACCTGAGGTAGAGGCTGCTCCCACCATTGCTATGTGTGAGGGGCCTGAGGTGGAGGCTCCTCCCACCATTGCTATGTGTGACAGGCCTGAGATACAGGCTGTTCCCACCATTGCTGTGTGTCAGGGGGCTGAGGTAGAGGCTCCTCGCACCATTGCTGTGTGTAAGAGCCCTGATGTAGAGGCTCCTCCCACCCTTGCTATGTGTGACAGGCCTGAGGTAGAGGCTCCTCCCACCATTGCTATGTGTGAGAGGCCTGAGCTAGAGGCTCCTCCCACCATTGCAATGTGTGAGAGGTCTGAGGTAGAGGCTCATCCTACCATTGCTGTGTGTGAGAGGCCTGAAGTAGAGGCTCCTCCCACCACTGCTATGTGTGAAAGGTCTGAGGAAGAGGCTCCTCCCACCATTGCTATGTGTGAGAGACCTGAGGTAGAGGCTCCTCCCACCATTGCTATGGCAGCTGGCTTTGAAGAGAATCTAACTTGCGTACATTAATCATTAGATGGCAGCAGAATACAATGCAGAATGTACATTTCTCAGTCCTCACTGTACGGACATCACATCACAACATATATGACAGATTTCCTAACTTACAGTGCCCAAAGTATTTCTGGCACAATGGAACAAATATACTGCCTAACGACAACTATGGCTAGGGTCACATCAACGTTTTTTTTTTTAAAACCTGTTCCGGTTTTGAGCTTTCAAAAAGCTCAAAACCGGATCAAGAAATGCTCCCCATAGGAGCCAATGCTAAAAACCAGATTGCTTCACAAGCAATCCAGTTTCTCTCTTCGGCTCTGCAGCCTGCGGAAAAAATCATGCAGACTGCAGTTTTCAGAGCGGTTTTAGCATCTGCAATGCGGGAACCGGATTGCTCAGGATGTGTAATCCTGAGCAATGCAGTTCCCGCATATACTTTGCTTATCCTGGCTGCCGCCGGGATAAGCAAAATGTAGCAAAGTGTTCCGTGTTCTGTTAAACGATTAATTTAATAAATAAATGTTTGATTAATGTCTCTAGGGGGTGCCTAGTCCCCCTAGAGACCTTACACCCACTCAGGTGGGCTTATCCTGCTATAATCTGTAATGTACAAAAGCGCCGGGCTCCTCAGAGATGCGTGCATGACCCCACAAACTGACCCCCCCGTGTCGTTATGCCTGTCCCTGCACCCCCTCTTATCTTTTCTAGCTATCCCTTTTGCTGAAGAAAACGATGTATTAAAGTAGAGAATACAGGTCATATTTAAGTCCTGTGTGAGTTTCTTTTTCTGTAAGTGTCCGTAGGCGGCGCTGGCCGCATCATGAAAGGGGTGGGGCTAAAATCACGTCATACTGGTAGCCACGCCCCTTTCATGGCGCAGCCAGGCTCTCAGCACTGCTGCAAGCTGAGAGGGGGCATGCATAATTAATAAGCGGGCGGAGGCAGCAGCAGACAGCCCCGCCTACGGACACTTACAGAAAAAGAAACTCACACAGGACGTAAATATAACCTGTATTCTCTACTTTAATATATTGTTTTCTACAGCAAAAGGGATAGCTAGAAAAGATAAGAGGGGTGCAGGGACAGGAATAACGACACGGGGGGTCAGTTTGTGGGGTCATGCGTGCCGCTCTGAGGAGCCCGGCGCTTTTGTACATTACAGATTATAGCAGGATACACACACCTGAGTGGGTGTAAGGTCTCTAGGTTGACTCAGCACCCCCTAGAGACATTAATCAAACATTTATTAATTAAATTAATCGTTTTAATATACATAGAACAGTTTGTTCATCCTTGTGGCAGCAGGGATGAGCAAACTATCCGGTAACCACATTGCTCAGGATTACACATCCTGATTACACATCCTGAGCAATCCGGTCACCGGATTGCGGCTTCATCAATCCGGTTCCCGGATTGCTGAAGGTATGATGACAATTGCGTTCACCGCATCCGGATCTGGATGCGGTGAACGCAATTCATGTTTTAAGTGTGACCCTAGCCTATTTTACTCAGCAGCAGTAAAACGGATACCCGGATACCACACATACATCTGTGCTATGTGTGTATTTATATATGAGTTTGTGCTCGGAGTATATACATGTATGTGTGTGTAGGTGCTCAATGTATACATAGATGTGTGCTTTGTATGTGTATACTTATATTTGTAGCATACTGTGTATGTCGTATCCATTTGTAAATCCCGGCAGTGCAGATGACAGTTCATAGGTGTAAACATGTTGGCAATCGCTCAATAAACGATCAAAATGCTGCTCATTCATCAGGTGATTGAATTGTTTATGGTGGAATAGAAATCCTTGTTCTCAGCAGCACGTCGCCTGATGCAAAGTGCGGACGTGCTGCTGATAATATGATAATGTAGGGTACAGATTTATCTACTGGTGATCCTTCTGAACCCATCAGTCTTCCTAATCCTGTACAGTCATATGAAAAAGTTTGGGCACCCCTCTTAGGCTGTGTTCACACGTTGCGTATTTTACGCACGCGTATTTTTACGCGCGTATTTCCAGTGCTTATAATGGGGCCTATGGAAAATACGCGCATAAAAAACTGGAAAGAATTGACGTGTTCATTTTTTTTACGCGCGTATTTTTACGCTGCGTAAAAATACGCGACGTGTGAATGGCAAAAGTGAATGTCCATTGACTTTGCTGGGAAATACAGATGCACATTCTTCTGGAGAAAATACGCGCGTAAAAATACGCGTCAAAATACGCACTGTGTGAACGCAGCCTTAATCTTACTCATTTTTATTTGTTTAAAATTGGGTTTTTGCAACAGCTATTTCAGTGTGATATATGTAATAACTGATGGACACAGTAATATTTCAGGATTGAAATGAGGTTTATTGTACTAACCGAAAATGTGAAATCTGCATTATTTCAAAATTTGACAGGTGCAAAAGTATGGGTACCTCAACAGAAAAGTAAGATTCATATTTAGTAGATCCACCTTTTGCAAATATAACAGCCTCTAGTCGCTTCCTGTAGCTGTTAATGAGTTCCTGGATCCTGGATGAAGGTATTTTTGACCATTCCTCTTTACAAAACAATTCCAGTTCAGTTAAGTTTGATGGTCACCGAGCATGGACAGCCCGCTTCAAAACTTCAAACAGATGTTCAATGATATTCAGGTCTGGGGACTGGGATGGTCATTCCAGAACATTGTAATTGTTCCTCTACATGAATGCCTGAGTAGATTTGGAGCCGTGTTTTGGATTATTGTCTTGCTGAAAGATCCATTCTCGGCTTAACTTCAACGTTGACACTGATTCTTGAACATTATTCTCAAGAATCTGCTGATACTGAGTGGAATCCATGCGACCCTCAACTTTAACAAGATTCCCGGTGCCGTCATTGGCCACACAGCCCCAAAGCATGATGGACCCTCCCCCAAATTTGACAGTGGGTAGCAAGTGTTTTTCTTGGAATGCTGTGTTTTTGTGGCGCCATGGATAACGCCTTGTTGTATGACCAAACAACTCAATCTTTGTTTCATCAGTCCACAGGACCTTCTTCCAAAATGAAACTGGCGTGTCCAAATGTGCTTTTGCATACCTCAGGCGACTGTGGCGTGCATGCAGAAACTGCTTCTTTCGCATCACTCTACCATACAGCTTCTCCATGTGCAGTGTGCGCTGTATTGTTGACCGATGCACAGTGACACCATCTGCAGCAAGATGATGCTGCAGGTCTTTGGAGGGGGTCTATGGATTGTTCTTGACTGTTCTTACCATTCTTCTTCTCTGCCTTTCTGATATTTTTGTTGGCCTGCCACTTCTGGCCTTTACAAGAACTGTCCCTGTGGTCTTCCATTTCCGTACTATGTTCCTCACAGTGGAAACTGACAGGTTAAATCTCTGAGACAACTTTTTCTATCCTTCCCCTGAACAACTATGTTGAACAATCTTTTTTTTCAGATCATTTGAGAGCTGTTTTGAGGAGCCCATGATGCCACTCCTCAGAGAAGATGCAACTAGGAGAACAACTTGCAAGTGGACACCTGAAATAGCTTTTCTCATGATTGGATACACCGGGCTATGAAGTACAAAGCTCAATGAGGTTACCAAACCAATTTAGTACTTCAGTAAGTCAGTAAAAAGTAGTTAGGAGTATTCAAATCATGAAAATCAGAAGGGTGCCCATACTTTTGCACTTGTCAAATTTTGAAATAATGCCTATTTCACATTTTTGGTTAGTGCAATAAACCTCATTTCAATCCTGAAATATTACTATGTCCATCAGTTATTACATATATCACACTGAAATAGCTGTTGCAAAAACCCAATTAAAAAAAAAAAGAATGAGTAAGATTAAGAGGGGTGCCTAAACTTTTTCATATGACTGTATATAGAAGCTGAAAATAAGCGCCGAAAAACTTCAATATTGTTGATCGTGCTCATTTACCAGTCTGAGCTTGGCAAATGTAAATGTAACCTAAATATCTGAATGTGATAGTGCAATAGGCCTAGCTTTAAACTTACGCCCAGGGACCCACTTTGTCTAAAACTGTCCCTGAGCGTCTGCGAACAGCAATTTTCAAGTCTTTCCACAAATTCTCAATGGGATTTAGGTCTAGACTGTGACTGGGCTATTCACACACATAATTATGCTTTTTTCTAAACCATTTCATTGTAGGTATGGCATTATGTTTAGGGTCATTGGTCTGCTGGTAGGTGAACCTACACCTCAGTGTCAAGTATTTTGCAGCCTCTAACAGGTTTTCCTCCAGAATTGCCATTTTTTAGATCCATCCATCTTCCTATCAACACTGACAGCTTCTCTCTCCCTGCTGAAGAAAACAACACAGCGTGATACTTCCTCCAACATGTCTGACAGTGGGGATGGTGTTTTCAGGGTGATGTGTATTATTAGTTTTCCACCATACATATAATTTTGATTTAGTGTAAAAAGTTCTTCATTGGTCTTATCTGAGCAGAGCACCTTCTTCCACATGCTGGCTGGTCCCCTTAATGGCATGAGGAAGAAGGTGTTCTGGCCAGAAGAGATAATTGAGCTGTTAATATTATTATTATTATTATTTATATAGCGCCATTAGGTTACATGGCGCTTTACAAGTGAGAGGGTAGACAAAGACAAGTAGTAAAACGATGACAAATCAGTCATACGGGTACAATAGGGCAGAGGATCTTGTCCGCGAGGGCTCACAGTCTAGAGGGGTAGGGAGGGAGACAAATCAGTTTATATTGATGTTCTGAATTGTGTGAGGTTATTTTTTCTCAACTTCTTGTTAGTTATTTTATTGAAGAATATTACAGCCTGCCTCTCCCAAGCCGGTATACACAACATTGCAGTAAACTGTTATATTGTAGTGAACTGCATTGTCAACCCATAAAGAGGACATGTCATCAGGTCAAAAGGGGAGAGTTTTGCTCTTATTTTATTCCTGATTTCCCCTGAGTATTCAGTTTTTGTTTTTAAATTCACCATATGGTTCTGGACATATTGGCCTTATTAAGTGATCATTTTTATCGTCCTTACCAAATAGGTGAAGCGCATCGGATTTTCTGGGGATCTGTAGTTAGGCTGCTCTGCATTATTAACCTGTGAGCACTGCGCCCTTTGTAAGGACTACTGAATAAAAATGCCTTCCATATTTTTCGGATTATAAAACACACTTTTGTTCCCCCAAATTTGGGGGAAATGTGGGGGGTGCATTTTATAATCTGAATCTAAATGTACTGTAGTGGGGGGAGCTTTGGAGTGGTGTCTGAGGGCTGAATCAGGCTGCAGTGACAGTGGGAGGTCACGTGCTCCCGCTCATTAGCCTCATGTAATATGCACTGCACCTGCTGTCCATCACCTGAAGCTGCCACCGAGATGTGTACAGGGGAGCTGCACATATTACATCTGCCTGCACTCATTCCCCCATCCTGGATATGCCACAACTGTCACTTTATATGCCCCTATGTTGGCGCCCACATAGCAAAATAACAAAGGCTTTTAACTCATCTTCCGCCACTGCCTCCGTCGCTCCCAGCTCCTCTGTGTGTCTTCCTTGTTTCTGTGCCCAATCCGATCACGTGACCGTGGCACTGTAATCAGGGCTGTGCCGATTACATGATGTTGATGCTCACACACAGGAAGATAGAGGATAGAATCAAGCTCAAACCACTGTTAGGTGCTCAAGGGTAATGAGTCAAACAGTACAGAAATTTAAGTTGCTTTTCAGGTGCTTTTATTTTTCAGTGGAAAGGTGTATAGCTTCCAAAACCGGCGTTTCGGCTCAGGCACGAGCCTTTCTCAGGTAGACAATCTGTTATGTTCAGGAGCTCCTGGCCTCCATACAGATGTCACACACAGACGGACACAGGAGGGGGCCACATGCCAGTGATATCCAATTACCCAAAGGACTCTTGAGACCTAATCCTCTATACCTTCAATAATATACTCTTAACAGTACCTGCCTATGATTAAGGCTAATAGGAAACTATTACCCTCCACCCTGAGGAGGAGTCTTCTCTCTCTCATTTCCCATACCTGGTAACTTGAACGTAACAGATTGTCTTCCTGATGAAGGCTCGTGCCTGAGCTGAAAGGTCAGTTTTGGAAACTACACACCTTTGCACTGAAAAATAAAAACACCTGAAAAGCAACTATCATTTTTCCTTGTGTGCCAGGGTTAAATTTCTGTACTGGCACACAGGAAGAGACACCAAGGAGCTGGGAGAGACATAGCCAGCAGCGGAAGGTGAGTTAAAAGCATATATTTTACTATGTGCGTGCCAGCAGAGGGGCATATAGAGTGATGAGGGAGATCTATATGTGCCAGCACAGGGGGGCATGCGTACCAGCACAGGCGGGGCATGCGTACCAGCACAGGGTGGCTATATGTGCCAGCACAGGGGGGAAAGCTATGTGTGCCAGCACGGGGGTGGGGGGGAAAGATATGTGTGCCATCACAGGTGGGGCATATGTTCCAGCACAGGGTGGGCATATTTTCCAGCACAGGGGGCATATGTGCCAGCACAGGGAGTTCATGTGGCAGTATAGGGGGGCTATATGTGCCAGCACAGGGGGGGGGCTATGTGTGCCAGCATGGGGGTGTTATGTGTGCCATAACAAGTGAGGCATATGTTCCAGCACAGGGAGCGCATATGTTCCAGCATGGGGGGGCATATGCACAGGGGGGTATATGTGCCAGCACAGGGGGGCTATATGTGCCAGTACAAGGTGGCCATATCCAGGATGGGGGACTATGTACCAAGTTGGGGGTTATATATATACCAGGATGATGGAGATATATATTATTTGTAAGACGGACACCTGCATTATAAAACGGACCCCCATTTAACATACAAATTATTTTTTTTCTCTTTTCCGTCACCAAATTTGGGGGTGCGTCTTATAATCAGATGCGTCTTATAAAGCAAAAAATACAGTATATCTCTGACACTATAATGAAGATTTTAAAAAAATGGAATACTGAGGGAAGTAATGGAAATAAAATAAAGAACTGGATATTTTTTCTCTTCTATTATTTATATATTTAAGCACATTTACAGTGAATTGTAAAAAAATGTTTAGTGCCATCCATAATCACTGATCATGTTACATAAAGTATGGCTAGCACAGAATCTCTATGGAGGGAGAATAATTACCAGGGTGATGGATTGTCCTGAAATTCGGTCCCTTACTCCATCAAAGTTCTTGTAGAAATTAGAATATGCCCTCTTCCTTGGGTGAGCCACACAAAACTTGTACAAAGCAAGAAGGCTTAGTGAAATGACAAGGGCTCCAATAATGTGGAATCTTACATGTTTGCCCGGGAGGCTTCTTATCTGAGGTTTAGGGAGAAGAGCTTGGTAAGGTTTTGAATTGTAATCTCCACAGTGGGTGCATGCAGTTTCTTGTCTTCTGGAGTCCAGCTGACAGCACTCTCTTGTGCCACATGTTGATACACATCTGTATGGCAAGCTAAAGAAATATGTGAATTGATAGTATGGGAAGGGTGGTGGGCAGCAATGTGTGAGTAGAGAGTGTGAGGAGCAAGGGTGGATAACATGTAAAGAGACAATATAGGGGGAATGTGCAAGCAGACAGTATGGAAAAGGGGAAAATGTCTGTAGAGATAATATGGGGATGGGGGCGCTGAATGTGTAAGGGAGGAGAAAGTAAAGTAGAGAAACGTGTGAGGGGATTGTAGGAAGAAGTGAGTGGAAAGTAAAGAGGAGAAGTGTATAAGGGAAAAAAATCTGTAAGGGGATAGTATGGTGGGAGAAATGTGTGTGGGAACAGCGTTGAGTGGATTAGTGTGATGAGACTGTATGGGAGAGAAAAGAAGTAAAAGGGGTAACAGTATTGAAACTGAGTAGTGTGGGGATGCATTATCGAGAGGGGGCAACATAGGGGGCAGAATGAGGGTACAATATGTAGGGGAAAATATGCAGAGGAGTGGGAGTGGGACTATAGGGCACGGTATAGAGACTGGGCAGTATAGTGGGGGAACAGTGTAACAGGACAGTTTGAAGATAGTGCATAGCATGAAAAGGAGAGAGACAGTATTAGAATCATATTTTGTGCAGGGAGCACAATGGGGGCAATCTTTTCGTGGACATAGAGCAAGAAAGACATTTTTATTCAAGAACACTATAATCAAGTTGTTATTTTTAAGTGCACCATGTTAGGATGTGCTGCAGAAGCTCGAAGACTAGGAAACGCTGCAGGAATGAGCCTTTGATATAAAAAGTCATTAAGATGTCTGCAATAGATGGAGAAAAAAAGAAAGATATTTACTTTGGAAATCATTAAATTTATGAGGAAGGAGAAAGTAGAGTGATAACACTCTTAACCACTTCCCGATCCTTAACGAATATTTATGACAAAGGTAATGTCCCTAGTTTTTATGCAGCCTCCATGCTGAGCCTACATGTCTCTGCACATGTCGGTTGTTTGGATCAGTTGTGACATGTGCCTCTAACAGCCATGGGGGGATCGGAGATCTGGCCACGGTTGTTATCCAATTAAATCCCATAGTCAATCACTAACAGCAGGATTTAACATGTATTGGCGGGAAGCACATCATTCCCTTAAATAGCCCTATTACATGATCGCGGGGCGGTGATGGGTTGTCACGACAGACGGGAGCTAGCTGATGATCCCTGTGTCTGTCATATGGAAAGTTCTGTGAGTGTTGGCTCAAAGCCAGTGTTCACAGGAAGTCATAATTTTGTCTCTGGACACAGCAGTGCTGATGCACCCTCCGTACAGCACAAGCGATTGGATGATGGCAGCTTAAAGTCCCCTAAGGGGACTAGTAAATACAAAAAGAAATTAAAAATTAAAAAATTCAAATCAATGACTATTGAAGCTAGTAGGAAGGGAAGCTAAACTGGATCACAGCTACATGAAGACCGGTATTGCAAAATCTATTGGTGGCGTGAGAAGAGATTCCAGCATCTTAAAAAGATGGGGCGTGACTGATAGGTTTCCCAGAACATGTGATCCCAGAAGCAATCAGCCGGCTAGCAGAAATTAACTCTTGCTAACCCAATCACTAATGAGAACGCAGCAGGGTGACGCCCGAGCCTTCCTTATAAGCTTCATTGCGCCATCTGTAAGCAAACTGTTGCTTTGCATTACCAAAGAGGTCTATTTATGTTTCAATTGTCCACCAAACATTTACCTAGAAGGGTTGTGGTTTGTTAAGATACTCTTTGTCAAAGCACAGTTGTTCCTTTTTATGTCTTTTATTCAGCAATGGTTTCTTCCTTGGCCTTCACCCATAAAGCTCTGCTTGGTTTAGTGTGCAGCATATGGTACTTATTGAAACCATGACTCCAGACTGTTCCAGGTTGGTGTTCAAGTCTTTGGATGTTTGATGTGGTGTTTTTTTCACCATTCGCATCAACCTTCAAAGACATCTCTTGTCAATTTTCCTCTTTCCCTCCATGTCCAGGGAACTTCTTTATGGTGTCATGCTTGGCAAACGTCTTAATAAATATGCTTAATATGAAGAGTCTCACCAAGCAAATGAGACTCAGGTCCAAAACCTTTCACATGTCTCTAAGGCATGAGAGACCATCGTGAAACAGGTGTTCTGCGAAGTTTGTTTGAGAACATAATGGATGAAACAGCATCATGAAAACCAAGATACATGCCAGACAGGTCAGGGATAAAGTAAAGCAGAGTTATATTTTTTAAAAATAATCAAAGCTCTGCATCTCACAGAGCACTGTTCAATTTATCATCCAAAAATGTGAGCAGTATGGCAAAACTGCAAACCAACTAAAGGCCCAGTTACACATACAGATAATTGTGCAGAGATTGTTCGCAGATCTTTGGTTGCAGTGAAATCATTGACACATTTTTTCATTTGTACATGGCCACAAAATGGAACAATGTGTCCATGATTTCACTGCAACCAGAGATCTGCGAACAATCTCTGCACAATTATCTATGTGTGTAACTGGGCCTTATGATATAGCCGTCCACCTAAACTAAGGCTGGCTTAACACTGCAGTTTTTTCACTGATCAGTGTCCATCCAGTTTGTGTGCCAAAACCAGGAGTGTGTCCAAAACTCAGAACAGGTGTCAATCTTTCAATTATACTTTTTCTCTGCAAGTTCCTCTCCTGGTTCCTCTCATGGCGGGTTTACACGTTGCGATATCGCAGTACAATTTCAATGAAAAGTCACGTGGTTCAATCGTTGGACCCGAGATCGTTCCTGCGTTGTATGGTGTGAACGTCCAATACGATGCAGGAACGATGTCAATGCGATATCGGGGATTGAATGTGCGTGCTATTCAATGCCCCGATATTGAAGGGAGATTGGAGCAGATCGTGCTGTGTAAACGCACAACTACGATGCGATTTGAAACGTCACCCATTCACTCCCATGTTAAGTGTTCGATCCTGGGTTGGGGGGCGTAGACATCGCACGGACGTTGTATTCCGATATCACAGCGTGTAAACATCCAATGCGATGCGGGAGAAACGTGCACTAATTGCGCGCTCCCGTGCCATTGAGTTGCGATATCGCAACGATATTGAAGCGTGTAAACCCACCATCAGGGTTTTGGCACCCAAACACTGATGGACACTGATCAGTGAAAAACTGCAGTGTGAAGCCAGTCTAACATCTCAAGCAAGGAGAGCATTAATTAGAGAAGCATTATTACACATTGCTAAATCTCTGGGTTTGACCTCTTTGCATGTGTGGACTGGATGGGTTGTTACCAACATATGGTGAGAAACTCATGTCAATAGAATCTTTAGTGATATATTTACTTAGAAAATTGATGTGTTCAATACTTCTTTCATCTGCTGTGTATACCGTATATCTATCTATCTATCTATCTATCTATCTATCTATCTATCTATCTATCTATCTATCTATATATACATTTTCATAAATATGATATGAGAACTCTTTGTTCTAATGGTTATACTAATAGAATTATGACTCTTAATATGTTCTGAAGAGTCAATATGTCTCTATCATGGCTTTACAGTATAGGCATCTGTATATTTGGGTGCTTAACGTAATGCACAACATTAGACTTAAATTTCATTTTCTGAAATAACAGACCGACTGATCAGTCAGTGACTGCTTTATTTAGAAAATTGCAGGAAACAGCATCTCCACCTCGCTTTGCACGAATAGACAATGCACAGCCAGATACACATTGTAATAATATATATGCACAGCGTATTAGCAGCAACAACTATAAGTATCAGAGCTCTTTCTTGCACTAATTGGGGTAAGTTTTCAGCTACTGAATCTAGCAAGGATTTCCATCCACTGGCAGCAGATCTTCAAGATGGTGTTAAAATATAAGGAATTATTTTAGAAGCTTTTTGATGGGTCTGACCTGAAGGGATAATTCAAGGAAGCCCCATGTTTAGTCGCTTACCATATGTGATGGATTCAGGGCACTTAGCTATTGCTTTTCAGTTGGGTCTATAGTACTGACAGTCTATTACTAAGGAACAGGGTCTGAAACTAGCACTGAAATATTGATTCTTGGTTATACGTCAGTGACCTTTTTAGGCTCCTTCCGTTTTTAACCCAGTGTGATTATTTAGATTGATGTTAGGGAGCAATGTCATTGTTAGACTATTGATCTTCTTATCATGAATTGATTTGGAAGTTACATTTCAGAGCAAAAGATTTTTCAGTTTAATGGAAAAAATGTAGCAACTCAGAGAGTTTGCAGCTATTATTTACAGCTTATCTAGATGTTGATTGATGAGGTACTATTAATTATCATACATTCAGATTTTTATTTTTAATGCTGCCAATAAGATAGGTCTCTATTGGAACTACTCTGGAGAAAAAAGAAAAATGCAACATTATGGGGCATTTGCCAAGATATATTTCCCTCAAATAACCTGGCATAGTACATGCTTCATAATACGGGATTCATTCCTTCTCTTCTGTATGCGCGGTGCTTTGAAGTGAATATTCATATTTTATCTAGTTTCAAAATTCTGTTGTTTGGTTTCTTTATAAAGTAGATTGAATTTAGATATAGTTTGTGTTTGCAAAACCAAAACATTGTTGAAGGCACTCACCCAAACGCATAGTTAGAAAAGTGAAACAAACATATGCACATTCCTGAGCTGATGGTTATGTTGCTTGCATAACTGAGAAATCCTTTGCACTGTGATTGCAAGTGCCCAGGAGGTGGCAACTATACCCAGGGGTCTCAGCAGTTAATGCTCTCCAGAAACACACTCTTGTGCTTTGAATAATGGCTCCACCAATCAGGAGACCCCCAAAAGTTGAAGGGCAGTATTCTGCTTAGATAGCAATCTTCATGACTATCACCGTTGGCAGTAAAGTATCTACCAAGGGTGGCATAGTGGGGATAACCCCGTGCCCTGTATTTCAGAGGTGCACCCAAAGTGGCTGCCACCCTTAATTGTGCACGTCAATACAGTTAAACTCGGTAACAGGATCAGAGAGACATGGTCTAACTGCATTACTGGTCTCGGTTCCATGGGCCACAAGTTCCTTTAGACCTGTGGCCTGTAGAATGGTAGTTCCCGGGCGAGGGCAACAAGATGGCGTCATCGCGCAAGGATGTTCTATACATGCCCTGGAACAATGACACCACCGTTTCAGTCGTCCCATGCATTGCCGCTGTTTGCCCCTAGGCTTAGGTGAGTATATGATGATCATTTTAATATTGTGTGAGTGCCATCATACAGAGTGAGGGCTACTAAGAGGGTGGCCATACAGTCTGGTGGATGCTAGGGGGCAATCATACAGTCTGGTTGATGCCAAGGGGGCCATCATACTGTCTGGTGGATGCCAAGGGAGGCCATCAAACAGTGTGGTGGCTACTAAGGGGGGCATTTTACAGGGTGGGGGCCACTATAGGGGTCATCATACAGAGAGTGAACTATCACACAGTGTGGGGGGCATTACACTGTGTATAGGGAAGATGTGGGGATATCATAGGTGAGCTGTATGACAGGACTTAGGATATTATTACTGTATTTGTGGGGACACAAGGGGCATTATTAATGTGCTGGTGGGAACTCAGAGGATATTATCATTGTATGGGTGGAAGTCAACATTAAAGAAGCCACCCATTAATATTTTTTACAATTAATATATGTATATGTGTATGATGTGTAGTATGAGTGTAATAATACACTTCACTACTGCCGCTTTCTTTAGACAACCATTCTGCTTGCCTTCACAGTAAAGCAACCACAATTCAGACTTGCTGACTCACTGTATGCGATATGAGCCAGAAGTCTTTTTTTACAATGTAAGCCTATGGAGCCTTATTATGGCTAGGGTCACACTTGCGTTTTTTTTTTTTTTTAAATCCTGATCCGGTTTTGAGCTTTCAAAAACCTCAAAACCAGAGCAGGAAACACTCCTCATAGGAGCCTATTATGGTAACAGGAATGCTTTACAAGCAAGCCGGTTAACGGCTCCGGATCTGCAGCCTGCGTGAAAAATCATGCAGGCTGCAGTTTTCAGAGTGGTTCTAGCATCAGCAATGCGGTAACTGCATTGCTCCAGATGTGTAATCCTGAGCAATGCGGCTACCGTATAGTTTGTTCATCCCTGCTGCCGCAGGGATGAACAAAGTGTTAAATCTGTTAAAAAAGATTAAATATTAATAATAATTGTGGGCAACATGTCTCTAGGGGGTGCCCACCCCCCTAGAGACATGCTGCCTACTCAGGTGGGCATGTAATGTGTTAATATCTCATGTACAGTAAGCCGGCTCCTATCGGCTGTGTACAATTTTCTCAAATAAGCTCCACTGACAGCTGTGCGCATACTATATGTAATGTACATATAGTATGTGCGCTGTCTGAGGTCCTGAAGGCTTTTACAGTAGATCTATGGGCAGCGCAGCGCCATAGATCTACTGTAAATGCCTACAGGACCTCAGACAGCGCCACATACTATACGTACATTACATATAGTATGCGCACAGCTGTCAGTGGAGCCAAGGCTTCATTGAGAAAATTGTGCAGAGCCGACAATAGTCGGCTATACTGTACAGGGGTTATTAACCCATGACATGCCGTCCTGAGTGGACAGCATGTCTCTAGGGGGGGTGGGCACCCCCTAGAGACATGTTGCCCACAATTATTATTAATATTTAATCTTTTATGGCAATGTTAACAGTTTGGTCATCCCTACAGCAGCAGGGATGAGCAAACTGTACGGTAAGCGCATTGCTCCAGATTACATATCCGGAGCAATCCGCTTTCCGCATTGCTGCTTCATCCACACATTTTGCCTGCAAAATGTGTGTGATGGCAATTGCGGTTACCACATCCAAGTCTGGATGCAGTAACCGCAATTGCAATACCAAATGTGACCCTAACCTATGATACTATATAGGCCTACATTGTGTAAACCACTTCTGGGTCACACTGAGCAGTGTGACCTTGAGAGCCTGCAGAGCAGTGGCTTCACTGAGAAGAGGAGCAGAATGGCACTGATTCCCAGAGACAGCAGTGGCAGGTGAGTTTTAATTATTAAATTAATTTCAATAATTAATTATTAATACACTAACACTGCACACCATACACATATTAAACACATTTAATGAAAACAAATATTTATGTAAGTGCTTCTTTAATGTCTCCTGAGTTCTGCCCTATCCAATAATAATTGCACCTGAGTCCCCCAGCACAGTAATAATATCCCCTGATTTCCCTTCCCATACAGTAATCATGACCTCAACTAGAAATAACTTCACTTGTAAGTCACTATCTGTAACTATATTGTAATGTCATATGTTCTGCAGGACTTGGTCACTGTATGATGGTAATATCGATGCTGGTCTTTGTATAGAGATTTCTTTTAAGAAACAGCATAGTCATCTGCGAAGATTTGCCTTTACCTGCGCTTGAGGGGCACTACCGTAGTTGTCAATATGGCTTTACCAGGTCAGGGCCCCATTCAGAAGTTTTACCCCTCCCCTGAAGTGAACCCCTAGCTTTCACTCTTACCCTACATATATTTACACTGCTCCTCCCATCCTCTATATAGACCGGTCACCAGCTTTGAGGATCAAATTTGCTAACAGAATACCTTTAAAGTGATCTATGAAATACATTGATTACCTATCCATGATTGGTCTAAAGGACTGCAGAAAACAGCCGAGTACAGCACTCAACTATGTCCGGCACCCACATAGACAGTGAATAGAGCTGCTGCTTGAATGTGCAACCATGCCTTTCTATTCAATTGTGACTGCAGCTAGAAAGAATAGAGTTGGATATACAATGAACTGTTATATGCGTCGTTTGTGGAACAACCCTTTAGATTTATAATGTGAAGCAAAATCTTACTGACTGGTTTAATAGGGCAACACTATAATAGGAGTAAGATTATGAAATATTCTTTTTCAAGATCAAGATAATTAAATGATTCACATATGCAGCTCAGTAAAAATTTCAATATAACTCGAAATAATAAAACATAACGTATGCTTCTTCCTTTTTTTTTAAACTAATAACTAATAACTCTTTATTTAAAACACACAGAGGTAGACAAAATCTCCAAAAGAATCTTTCAGCGGTTTTTGCAATTTAATCTGAGAGCAGCATAATTTAAGGCACGAGAGCCTGATTACAGGGATGTGTCATTTATGTTATGCGTTGTACTTTCAATACAATCAGTATTTTATTAGCAGGAGCTAATCACTGCCTGACTAGTCTCAGGTGATGGAACTGTGTAACTCCGCCTCCACTTCTGATTGGCAGCTTGCTGACATTTCACCCTGTACAGAGGATGCTGTCAATCAGTGGTGTGGACTGGGTATACACACAGCCCAAGACTCAGCTCTGCTACTGCCACATCAGACAAACAAGGATTCTATCAAAACTTCACCAAGAAGCCTAGTTAGTGGTATATTGCTGGAGTCACGGTTTCTCGCCCTATATTATGCTGATTTCAGCTTATATAGCAAAAATCTGCTAACAGATTGCCTGTAACACAAATTCCAGTGGATATATGTGGAGCCCCTCGGGACGGGGCACTTGGTGCCGGACCAGGGCGCTGCTGGGGGATGTCACGGCGGTCCTGGTCCGGACCGTGTCCCGGGCCAGCACAATAAAATGGGGGGTTATTTACAGGGGATTTGTCACTCGTGACGCCACCCACTATATGCGGCCAGTAATGGGGCTGCCGCTGCTGCAGAACCTCCGGGGATGATGGGTTAGCAGCTTGGATGGAATAGTTCCTGTGGGCAGAACTGGGTTCCCCGGGGCAGTGGTAGAGGTAGATTGTGAGGATGTTATTGATGCTGCAGGAGACTAGGGGTAGCAGTAGAGATGATAAGAGTAGAGGCAATGGCAGTCTATGAGGGCAAGTGGGGCTTCAGCATAAGGATGACACACACACTCATGGTTTCTGTTGTTTTCCAAGTCTTTACTTGCAGATGGTATAACACAGTATTGTCCATGGAGTCTGTACCGGTTGCTCCCACCCTGACCGGGTCCTTGGCTTCCTACTTAAACGCTGTGTGTGGCCCTGCTGCTGCTTGTAGCTGTACTGCTGGCCCTGTCTCTGCTCACGGGTACCAATATGCTGGGTAACTTGAGTCCTCTGTGTCACTGACCCCTCCGTGTTGCTTTGCTATGGTGTGGTGAAGATGTTGGACCTTCACTATGCCGGCGTTTACTGTCCTGTCTGTCTCAGGCACAGCCTCGGATCCGGTATCCGTCTTAAGCGTCTCCCCGGGATCAAGCTTTTGGGGTAACTCTTTATCCCGGGTATGTTCCTCTGTTACTCTGTCTCCTTTCCTCAGTCCTCTCAGGACCTCCACTGACACTTGGCTCTGCTCCTGCTCCAGACTAGACTAAACTGCAGACTCTGAACTGAACTGTCACTCTTGTTTTGTGGTAAACAACTTTAGCTCCTCACACTAGTGCAGGTGCCAGCTAAGCTCCTCCCATTTTCTAGTGTAGTGTTGTGTGGGGATTGAACCTGTGTTGTTTCTGTGGCATATTAACCCTTCGGGTGCCACATATAATAAACAGGGACGAATGCATACAGATATCACTGTAAAATGCATTAAGCTATATTCAATGTTTTCATGTGTTAAAAATGTGGAAAAAGAGCTGTCTTTCTATCGGATATACAGTATAATTCAAGGAGCTGTCTGGGATTAGGACAAAAGATTGAAGTCAATCTATGTGGACCACAGATTGCCAAATTGTGCCACACTGCATCATTACAAGTATTGCAGGTGCGAGTGTCAATTCAATGAGCAAGTGGTCACATGACCATAGGTATACGATTTGTTTACTTGCAGTCATGTGCCATCTAGCCTCATGCAGCTTATCTCCAGTCACTTCTATTGATAGAAGCTGAACACGAGTAGTTGGCACATGACCATAAGAATGCAAATCTCGTACATGCGGTCAAGTGAACACCCACTGGCACTAGCAATACTAGGGATCATGACAGGATGCTCACCCCATGCTGTGCTGGCTGGATTCTGTCTTTTATCATGGCAGACTTTTGTCCTAAGCCTGGATAATCCTTTTAAGTATGGATAGGAAGAGAAAGTTGAAAAAAGGAAAGACATGGCAATTGGTTGGGGTGTAGTATCCTATGGGTTTTGAACTTTGCTGGGATGGAAGGTTAGCTAGGGTTGTCAAATTTAAAGGTACCTTGAGTAACAGGCAAGTTATAAGTTTAATACCCATTTCATCCTATAAATGGAGTCTATTTTATTGTGCCATACTTCAGTACTTTGGGTTCTCAAGCAAAGGATTAACAGTTTGCCAGCCACAATCATATAAGTAGTTATTGTAGATAATTACATTTAGATTGTGTACCCAAATGGGGACAATGATGATGATGATGAATATTAATAGTGCTATGTAAGTAAGAAAAAATAAATACAAATTCAAACCAGAGAATTATGAGGAAAGGATTTTGGATCATATATTTTCTAGTAATTGAAATAATAGATAATAGAAGAGACTTCATTGTAAAGGGATCAGATGCTAAGACAGCTCTACCTGATGTGCACCAAATCACCTATGTAATTATTACAGCACCAACACTTGTCTGAACCTATTCATTTTATTTAAAAATCAGTAATTTGTACAATCTCAAGACTTTCAAAATACTTTCTTCTGTATTTTAAACCTTATAGATGCTTTTGAATGTGTCAGATGTAGCATTCCTGGTGAAGGTTCTCACAACTTCTGTGGATATAAAGTACATAAAAAAGGTAGGAATGCGTGCGAGGTGTGGTAATAAAAAAAAAAATCACAGGTTTCCTAACTAAGGACGTAACAACAATAGGTGCAGGGGTTGCAATGCCATCGGGGCCCTGGAGCATAGGGGGCCCCAAAAGTCCCTTTGGGCTACAGAAAACGAATACAGCTATTAAAGATGTGCAAATACTAGGGGCCCCATTGGAGCTTTCATATCGGTGACCATTAGCTTCAAGTTACACCACTGATCTTAACTCTTAATGGCCACTGTCACAGTTATGAAAATTCCCCTGCCATTCATCCAGAAGTCAGGGCTGGGGCTAACTAGTTTTAATAAATCAATTCTTATCTCTGGTTATGTCTCTGAAAACTACACAAATTTACAAAATAGCACAAAGTGTGGTAATTAGGGATGAGCGAGTATACACATAACTATTCAGTACTCGCCGAATAGTACGGTATTCGGGCAACTCGCTACTCCGCAGGTTTCCTTGTGATTACTCGTTGGGAGTAGCGAGTAGTACATTCACATTTGCAGCGTATCTGTATGCACTGCGAAAGTGAAATACAAGTTAATAAAAGGTGTTAAAATAAAGCAAATAACATACTTACCTATCCGACAGCTGTCCTGGGACCCAAAAAGAACACATCCGATGGGCTGCCATGACCTTAAAGGCATTGTGCCACCATAGAACATAATGCTGATTATGCAGACATCTCGTCAAGAAGTGTTTTTGTAAATACCACCCCATTCAAAAGCTATGTACCTGGAAAAGTTAGTATGGCACCCCCTAGTATCAGTACTACTGGCTGCCCCATCCGACCTGCAGACAGGCTTCTACAGGTCGCACATGTGCAGTTTCCTCTTCCTTTAAAATGGCCGCTCAGGCATTCCGGTGGATCCCTCTGTTCCTCAGCCGGCCGGATCTCATTCTTCTGACTGAGAGGTGTAAGGAGCGGAAGCGTCTCTGCCCTCCCTACGTTTCTGGGGAGTTTGTCATGAGGTTGCTGCTCTGTACATAGGCAGCGTTCAAGATAATAGAGTTTAATCTCAGAGCCCTGTTCTCTGGATCACTGCCTTCACAGACCCCAGCAGCCACATGGCAAACTCCGAATCCTCACAACACTGAGCTCTGGACTGATTCCAGCGATCAGGTTTGGCTGCTCACTGACCCATCTCCTCTCTCCACAGGTCACAGCCTCCCCCAGTTCCTTCTCCCATTGCTGATCTTTCAGCCCTCAGCTCCTGCTGTCTACAGGATTTAGCCCCCACCCCCCTGCTTTCCCTGGGAGATGAGAAACTCAGTAAATGCTTTATTGTCCTAATCTCTGCTGTCCCTGTTTCAAATTAATTTTTATTGGGGTTAATTCGGTAACAAACACAGAGGGGGGAAAACAATTACAAGTAATAAGGGGGGTTTAGTTGTGAAATGGCGCATACATGGACAAACGGGGGGGGGGGGAGGGGTAGGGTACACACAAGAGCAACAGCAATAAAAATAACAACAATAACAACAACAATAGAAAACAAGTACATAAGAGAAAAAAGTTAATAAGAAAAAACTGGGGGGAAGGGTAAGTATGCAAACAATGTCTTGATTCTATGTCGAGACTAGACATGTCATAAAAAAGTGTGGGGGTCATCCATCCATCATGTGAGGTGTTACGTGGTGGGATTTGATAAGTCGGTTCTTTCCTAAGAGCAGATTAATGTTGAGGTTGATTCTATGTCTATTATGTGTACCTATGTTTGGAGTGTTAGTAGTGGATTTCGTCATGTCAATGTGGCCTATTGGGTTACATTTGGAGAGAAAATGTCTGTCCACGGGTTCCATCTTTCTGTGTATTTGTGAAGCGTGTTATATCTCAGTGCATGGTTGAATTCAAATACACTGTGGAGTGTCATCCTGTCTACTAGGTCCGATATGATCGGTATCTCCGGTTCAGTCCACCTTGACGCTATCAGAATTTTAGTGGTCATGAGGATGTGGCAGATTATGAATCTGTGTTTTTTGGCAATTTTGTCCAACCCAACGGAGAGAAGCACTAGTTGTAGTGATAAGGTGATTTTTATTCCTATCACCTGGAGAATGAGGTGGTGACTTCTGCCCAGAAGTTGTCTAGATTTGGGCAGCCCCAAAAGATATGTGATAGGGTGCCATTTGATTGCCAGTTTCTCCAGTAGTTTGAGGATTGAGATGGGTTTATGAGTTTTAGTTTAACGGGTGTCCAGTACCAACGGCTTAGAACTTTGTAGAATGATTCCTGTAGGGTGATGCATGTTGTGTTTGCATAAAATGTTTCTATGGCCCTGGATATATCTGTAATGTCTATTTGTGTCTTTAACTCTTCCTCCTATGCTGTGATAAAGGTTTTCTTTTTTTTTATTCTAAATCTTCATTCAGGATTCTGTAGAAGTTTGTTTTCCAACTGCATTTCACATCAAGGTAGTCAATGGAGTCTGCTATGTTTTGTGGGAGGGATATACTTGGTTTTTATTTGGCTAGAAATCCATTGATCAGTCTCCAAGTTGTTCTATCATGGGAGGAGAGATAATATCTGTTTTGTAGGAGATGAAATGGGATGATGTCTCCAAACCTCTTTGCACCCTTACTGTGTGAATTCAATGTGTTCAGGTTGGGAATTAAATATTCCAAAACCTCCAAGGGGATATTCTGAGGGATAGATGGCTTATAGTATTTATTTGATTTAGTGAGCAGTACTCTCCAAGCTATTATTGCTGCCCTTAGAGTGGGGTGCTGGGGCGGGGGGGGTAGGTTGTGGTTAATTAAAGAGGTAGTTATTAATGAGTTTAAGTTCGTGTTATTGTTATGGTGTTTTGCTATGCTGAGCCATGAAAATTCCTCATTGTTTGGTCACCACCCTCTGGACAGAGATACAATAATAGGCAGCAGCGATTGAGAGAAAAAACACTACTACTTCATTGATTAAGCTCCTAGCATCTCATACCACGGGTCCCAGCATCCCATACCCTTGGCCCCTATTGTCCCATGCCACGACCCCTAGCGTCCCATACCACGACCCCCAACATCCCATACCACAGCCCCCAGCATCCCATGCCACGACCCCAGCGTCCCATACCATGGCCCCAGTGTCCCATACCACAGCCCTCAACGTCCCTTGCCACAACCCCCAGTGTCCCATGCCACAGCTCCAACATCCAATTCTACGACCCCCAGTGTCCCATGCCACAGCCCCCAGCGTCCCATGCCACAACCCCCAGTGTACCATATAACAGCCCCCAGCTTCCTATACCTCGGCCCCCAGCGTCCCATACCACGGATCCCAGTGTCTCATACCATGGCACCCAGTGACCCATGCCACGACCCCCAGCATCCCAAAACACCATCACCATCGTCAAATGCCACGAATCCCAGTGTCCCATGATCCACCAGATACATTAATTTTCTGAGATAATGAGCCTTGGGTTATCATTGGCTGTATCCATAATCATCAACATTAACATAAATAAACACTTGAAATAGATCACTCTGTTTGTTATGACTCTATATAATATATGTGTGTGACTATGTATTGAATTACTGAAAAAGTGAATTTTTAGATTATATTCTAATTCATTGAAATGCACGTGTACATATATATACATATATAGATCAAAAATAGTTGAGGCAGCTCTCCGCTCAAATATTTTTTGATCTGTATACCTCTGCAAAACTAAAAAGAAAGAAGAAATATCAGCTCACCATTGATGTCCTTCTCCAAGAATCCCCTTCATAGCATGAATCGCAGCTTGGCAACCACCGATTATGAAAACCAGAAGGCAAAGATTGACCCAGAGATGGGGAAAAACGGCAGCACATAGAGGAAAAATATATAAAACTTCACTTTATAGCTAGTGATGGGCGAATCCTAAATTACTCGGAATCGCTTGACTCTAGCGAGTCCGAGCACAGGACTCGCTACTCGTTGCGAGTCTAGCGAGTCCAATGTTAATGAATGGGGAAGCGAGTAATAGCGAGTAGTGTGAGATTTACAAATCGCAGATGTGTCTCGGAAGCTTCAGCCTGAAGCAATCCTAGTTTTGTCATTTATTTGCATTGGACTTGTTTACTTTGCAACTGTAATCGCTGGGAAACTCGCACAGATAAGAGTCCTCTCTGCTCAGTGTGCTGGCTGCCACAGCTCCAGGGTCCTAGAGCCCGCCTGCTGCCTGATGTAGCAGAGCTGAGATTGTTCTCAGTCTGCTCATTCCCTGTGTACAGACATGAATGTCTGTGCACAGAGATGATGTAGCAGAGCTGAGATTGTTCTCAGTCTGCTCATTCCCTGTGCATAGACATCTATATCTATGCACAGGGGATGTAGCAGAGAGGACATCGCGTTTTGGACTGCGTCGGACGGAAGAGGATTTTTTTAATTAAAGATGGAGTCCCTAATGGCTTTTTTTTTTATTTCTAATAAAAAATTTTCTTTGTGTTGTGTTTTTTTTAAAACAATTTAATAGAAATTCATGGCGGTCATGTCTAATATTGGCGTGACTGCCATAAATTTCGGGCTTAGGGCCAGCTGATAATACAAAGCTGGCCCTAACCTCTTTATTACCCAGCGTGCCACCGCTACCAGGGCCGCTGGAAGAGCGGGGTTCAGCGCCAGAGGATGGCGCTTCAATGAACGCACCATCTTCTGGGGCGGCTGCGGGCTGCAATTTGCAGCGGGGGGTGCCCAGAAAGCTTGGGCCTCCCTGCGCTGCGGATTCCAGCCCCCAGCTGCTTAGCTGTACCTGGCTAAACATAGAAATTGCGCGGAGCCCCACGCATTTTTTTTTAATTATTTCATGAAATTCTGAGATTCTGACTCTGACTCTGACTCTGAAATTCATGAAATAATAAAAAAAAAATGCGTGGGGCTCTGCGCAATTTCTATGTCTAGCCAGGTACAGCTAAGCAGCTGGAGGCTGGAATCCGCAGCGCAGAGATGCCCAAGCTTTCTGGGCACCCCCTGCTGCAAATTGCAGCCCGCAGCCGCCCCAGAAGATGGCGCGTTCATTGAAGCACCATCCTCTGGCGCTGAACCCCGCTCTTCCAGCGGCCCTGGTGGCGGTAGCACGCTGGGTAATAAAGGGGTTAATACCAGCTTTGTTATACAAGCTGGTATTAAGCCCGAGATTCTTAATGTCAGGCCACGTTTGACCTAGCCACTAAGAATCTCCAATAAAGGGTTAAAAAAACACAACACAGAGAAATTTTTTTATTTGAAATAAAAAAAAAAGCCATTAGGGACTCCATCTTTAATTAAAAAAATCCTCTTCCGTCCGACGTAGTCCAAAACGCGATGTCCTCTCTGCTACATCCCCTGTGCATAGATATAGATGTCTATGCACAGGGAATGAGCAGACTGAGAACAATCTCAGCACTGCTACATCATCTCTGTGAGCAGGCGGGCTCTAGGACCCTGGAGCTGCACAGAGAAGACAGCTGGACTCGGCTTGCAATGTAACAGCAGTTACTTTGCGAGTTTCCCTGCTATCACTGGCACAGTAGCCGAGTCTAATGCAAACAATGGCAATCCTAGTTTTGTCAGCGTTTCTGACAAAACTAGGATTGATATTGATATTGATTTGCATTGGACTCGTGCGAGTAATCACTGGGAAACTCGCAGAGTACCGAGTCCTGCGAGTCCCTTACTACTCGCCGAGTAACGAGTCCTAGCGAGTAGATTCGCCCATCCCTATTTATAGCAAGTCCATAAAAAAAAATATATATATATATATAAATAAAAATAATGATCTGATCATGATTAAGGCTTTCGTTTTAGCCGAAATGCGTCGTTCTTAACCGTCCTACGGACTGATCTGACTGCCGCACACTGTGCTTTATTTTTATATATATATATTTTTTATGGATTTGCAATAAAGTGAAGTTTTATATATTTTTCCTCTACGTGCTGCCGTTTTTCCTTATCACTGGATCAATCTCTGCCTTCTGGTCTGTAAAACTAAGGATTCACCAGACCTGAACCCAATCGAGATGATTTGGGGTGAGCTGGACCACAGAGTGAAGGCAAAAGGGCCAACAAGTGCTAAGCATCTCTGGGAACTCCTTCAAGACTGTTGGAAGACCATTTCCGGTGACTACCTCTTGAAGCTCATCAAAAGAACGGCAAGAGTGTGCAAAGCAGTAATCATAGCAAAAATGTGTCTACTTTGAAGAACCTAGAATATAAGACATTTTCAGTTGTTTCACACTTTTTTGTTAAGTAAACAATTCCACATGTGTTAATTCATAGTTTTGATGCCTTCAGTGTGAATCTACAATTTTCATAGTCCTGAAAATACAGAAAACTCTTTGAATGAGAAGGTGTGTCCAAACTTTTGGTCTGTACTGTGTATATATATATATATATATATATATTTCAAATGGAGAAACAAATCAGGCGGCACTCACCATTTAAGCAGCAATGTCTCTTTTATTTCAACGTGTCAGTGGACAAAGTTCATCCATGATGAGGTGCGGGGAGAGGGAGTGGAGGAAGACGGATGACGGAAAGCCCCTTCGCTGTGACTACAGCTTCAACGAGTCAAAGTAGTCACAGCTAAATGGCTTGCCGTCATCCGTCTTCCTCCACTCTCTCTCCCCGCACCTCATCATGGATGAACTTTGTCCACTGACACGTTGAAATAAAAGAGACATCGATGCTTAAATGGTGAGTGCCGCCTGATTTTTTCTCCATTAGAATTGTATTATTCTTATATGGTGTGGACCCCAGCAGCAGAAAGGGTACATAGTGGTGATTCCAGCAGAACCTGCTGTCCCTGAAAATTGAAGCACTGCCCGGTATTTTCTTTACATGTGGATATATATTTACAGTGGTGTAACTAGGTTTGCCGGTGCCCGGGGCAAGGGTCTGTTTTGGCGCCCCCCCCCAAAGTAGGTGAGCAAAAGGTCTGCACCCCCCTAGATACGCCCCTGCATCTATATATATATATATATATATATATATATATATATATATATAGATATACAGCCCTCCATATATACACCACCACACACCTATACCCAGATATACCCCATACCCCCATATACAGCCCTCCATATATACACCCCCCACACACCTATACCCAGATATACCCCATACCCCCAGCGGACACAGTAAGCAACAGAGAGACGGTTACTTGGTGTTTGTCCTCCTCCACAGTGCGGAGCCCCGGGACACACGGAGCCCTGTGCTGTGGCCCTGGTGACAGGGAGGAGCGGACACAGGACCCTGCTGAGCCGGGGAAGATTGGTAGAGGAGAGCCGGCAAATAACGTCAAGAAGAGAAGAAATGTAAAATAATTAAAAAAAACTTGTGCGCACTTGTGCTGAGTTCCTCATGCCCATGGGAGTCGCGGCCCGTCATACTGGACTCTGTACACTGCAGCGCGCAACTCACAGGAGAGCGGGGAGGTCTGGACCCAAGTCAGTGCTCTGCAGCGCACCGCTGTCTCCTCTATCAGACCCCATAGACCGGTCACAACGATCACCGGAGCCCTCAAGCCTGGGGATAACTGCTACTCCGTGGGCAGCGTCAGTGACTTCCGGAGGGGGGGGGGTGCGGGAGGGGGGGTGCCGTTGGCGCCCCCTGCTGAGCTGCGCCCGGGGCAAAAGGTCCGGCTGCACCCCCCTAGATACGCCCCTGTATATTTAGCACCTTTTCTTTAGTCCCTGCCTAATCACTTTTTGCTTGAAGGCATGTTTAGTGATCACTGTTACGTGCTTATATATATCAATGCCTGCTTAGCTGTACATGATGCCCTTGGAAAAAGCATTTTGGCGAAACTCGCATCAGGTTCTGTGGTAAATATGAACCTTCATATACAATTCTACATGTGGATTAATTTGTATCTTACCTGCCTGATCTTATATTTTAATGGTATGTATATATATATATATAATGCTGGCACCAGTTCACATTGTCTGTGAGTGCTGTGCAGTTTTTTTCTCTTTTGTATTGTGTGGAGTGGCTGGCTCCATTTCTGCAAGGTGCACCCTCATCGCCTACAGGTGATCTAGGGTATAGATGGTGTCTTCCCACTTAGTAGTGGGGTCGGGTGGACAAGGAGGACTTGGGTGTCAGCGTTAGGACTCATCGTGCCTGAAGTCACTTTGTCGCAGTCGATGAGCAAGCAGACATTGGCCAATGTGTGTACTAAGAACTTCAGATTTAAAAAAAAAAAGAATATAAGAATTTTGAGTTTTTTGAAAAAACGTAAGTTTTTTAATTTTTTCTCATATATATTTAGCTTGTTAGCGTATGTACACCACTGGTAGTAGCTGAGTGCTGCAGAGAGTTTTTATCTAGTATTTTGATCCAGCGTCCCTGCTGGCACCAGTTCACATTGTCTGTGAGTGCTGTGCAGTTTTTTTCTCTTTTGTATCGTGTGGGGTGGCTGGCTCCATTTCTGCAAGGTGCACCCTCATCGCCTACAGGTGATCTAGGGTATAGATGGTGTCCTCCCACTTAGTAGTGGGGTCGGGTGGACAAGGAGGACTTGGGTGTCAGCGTTAGGACTCATCGTGCCTGAAGTCACTTTGTCGCAGTCGATGAGCAAGCAGACATTGGCCAATGTGTGTACTAAGAACTTCAGATTTTAAAAAAAAAGAATATAAGAATTTTGAGTTTTTTGAAAAAACGTAAGTTTTTAAATTTTTTCTCATATATATTTAGCTTGTTAGCGTATGTACACCACTGGTAGTAGCTGAGTGCTGCAGAGAGTTTTTATCTAGTATTTTGATCCAGCGTCCCTGCTGGCACCAGTTCACATTGTCTGTGAGTGCTGTGCAGTTTTTTTCTCTTTTGTATCGTGTGGAGTGGCTGGCTCCATTTCTGCAAGGTGCACCCTCATCGCCTACAGGTGATCTAGGGTATAGATGGTGTCCTCCCACTTAGTAGTGGGGTCGGGTGGACAAGGAGGACTTGGGTGTCAGCGTTAGGACTCATCGTGCCTGAAGTCACTTTGTCGCAGTCGATGAGCAAGCAGACATTGGCCAATGTGTGTACTAAGAACTTCAGATTTAAAAAAAATATAAGAATTTTGAGATCTTTGAAAAAACGTAAGTTTTTAAATTTTTTCTCATATATATTTAGCTTGTTAGCGTATGTACACCACTGGTAGTAGCTGAGTGCTGCAGAGAGTTTTTATCTAGTATTTTGATCCAGCGTCCCTGCTGGCACCAGTTCACATTGTCTGTGAGTGCTGTGCAGTTTTTTTTCTCTTTTATATATATATATATTTATATATATACACACAGTTTATATATACTAGCTGTGGACCCTGGCGTTGCCCAGGATAGTAACTAAGCTATAAGAAAGTAGAATGGGTTAACAAAGTCTTGCTTCTTTTGGTTGCAAGTGTAATACTGGGGATATATGTTTGGGCTCCTGGTGTAATACAGGAGATATGCGTGAGCTCCTGGTGTAATACTGAGGTCTGTGTGTAGTCTGCTGCTGTACTACTGGAGGCTTTGTGTGGCCTCCTGCTGTATACTGAGGTTGTGTGCAGCCTTCTGTTTTAATACTGGGATTGTGTGTAGCCTCCTGCTGTATACTGAGGTCTGTGTGCAGCCTTCTGTTTTAATACTGGGATTGTGTGCGGCCTCCTGCTGTATACTGAGCTCTGTGTGCAGCCTTCTCCTGTAATACTAAGGGCTGTGTGTGACCTCCTTCTGTATACTGGGGGCTGTGAGCAGCCTCCTGTTACATACTGGTGGCTGTGTTTGGCCTTCTGATGTATACCAGGGGGCTGTGAGCAGCCTCCTGTTACATACTGGTGGCTGTGTTTGGCCTTCTGATGTATACCAGGGGGCTGTGTGCGCCCTCCTGCTGTATACTAAGGATTGTGTGTGGCCTCCTGCTGTATACAGGGGGCTGTGTGTGGACTCCTGCTGTATACTGGGGGCTGTGTTTGGCCTCCTGCTGTATACAGGGGGCTGTGTGCAGCCTCCTGCTGTATACAGCGGGCTGTGTGCAGCCTCCTTCTGTATGCTGAGGGCTGTGTGCGGCCTCCTGCTGTGTACAAGGGCCTGAGTGTGGACTCCTGCTGTATACTGGGGGCTGTGTGCGGACTCCTGCTATATACTGGGGGCTGTGTGCGGACTCCTGCTAAATACTGGGGGCTGTGTGTGGAAGGTTATTAAAAGGATAGCAAAGAGTTGTCTTAGTAGATTTGGGGTTTGTCTGGCTGCTCCTTCACTGAGAGTCATGTTGCAGTGTTTGGTATTTTCCAGAAGTCTGTGTCTTTGGCAGCTTCCCTGAATGCTTCACAGACATTTATAAGCTGTGTTATACTATAAATGTTCTTCGTTGCCTATAGCAACCACATAGAAGCTGAGCTGTGATTGGTTGCTATAGGCCACCTGATAAATATTCAGGCTATCTGTCAAAACAGGCAAGGCAGTATCTATTACCTACAATCTATCTATAACAAACAGTGAATAGGCCTTTTTTTGGCGACTTACTGTAAAGCCTGGGGTTCAAATTTCCACTCAAAGCATAGTCTAGGACGTTTCCTGAGTCAAATGGGGTGTATGAGCAAAATTTGACAAACGCTTGTAAAAAGTGACGGTGCAGATTCCCTTAGGTGACTCACATACACCCAACTTTATAAACATCTAATGTACTGTATGTGTGTATGGAATGCACAGGTGCAAGCTGTCATGGCGCGTTAGTGAATATACGGTATATATATAAAATAAAATGTGTGCAGGAAACTGGAATGTACCACAGAAATGTCAAACTAAACAGTAATATACAAAGGGTGAAGAGTAATCAAGCTATTGTATGGGAGTGGGATTATTTGAATCCAGCAAGGCAGAGGGTACAGTACAAGGCAAGAATGCGGCAGTTGTGGTCACATGGGCTTTTTTTAAACCCCTCCCACAATCTCACCTGCTCAACTCAGCATGGAGGGGGGAACAAGCACACAAAAACATAGAAAAAGGTTTTTTTTTTCATGATATCCACTGTAAACAATTTTTTGTGAATATTTACACTTCTTTTGAAACTTTTGCCAGAAAAATGTGTCGTGGCACAACCCCTTTAAGTCGGATGGCCAATCGATGGCCCATAGCGATCAGGTGGTGTGTGATGTCACACACCACCTGTTCTCTACCGGCCATCTGATTGGCCATCAGACTTAAGGTCTTGGCAGCCTATCGGATGTGTTCTTTTTAGGTCCCGAGACAGCCGTGGGATAGGTGAATATGTTATTTTTTAAATTTTTAACACCTTTTATTAACCTTTATTTCACTTTTGCAGTGTATATAGCTACACTGCGAAAGTGCTCGCATTTCCCATTGACTTACATTGGACTCACTACTCATAACGAGTATCCGAGTATTTGGACCTACTCGTTGCGAGTATAGCGAATCCGAATATTTCACTACTCACGTATCCCTAGTAGTGATTAAACAATCTATTGATTAAAATTTTTCAGGCTTGAGGGAAAATGTGAAAGCATATAAAGTTGACTGTATGAAAGCTTAAATGTCAGGTTAGGTTTTGGGAAGGCTTTGGGAGAATGTAAATTTTACATTTAGTTTTACAGAGAGATTGCTGAAAAAAGCCTGTAAAAGGATAAGTTTAATTGTATTAGTGGATAATCCTTCAATTCAGTAGAAAAAATTCTTGCCACAACAATTAACCTTGTGAAATTATCAAGAAACCCTTGACCGACCATTTGGGTTGGTCCATAACTAGATCTCTAATAGACCCAAGACAGTTTTTGAATAAAGGCCAGTTTACACGCTGCGATATCCCAGCAACCCGACCAACGATCGGGATCGCTGGGACATTGCTATCTGATCGCTGGTGAACTGTCACACAGGCAGACTCACTAGCGATCAGCCAGTCTCCACCCGACACCCGACGGTCGTTATGATCGTTCAGGATGCCGGGCGCAGACTGGGGATCGCTGGTCATTGCCCCTGTCACACCTGTCACACATGCCTTGGCCATTCCGCAACAATCAGCCATCAGCTGATCGCTGATCGTTGCAGGATGTTCCACGCAGCGATGGGAATGAGAGGTCTTAGTAAGTCTATCATAGATGATGAGCTAAATAAATATTTTCAGGCTCTTAAGCACTAGAAATAATTTCTCTAAAATAGCCGTCATTTTAAAAACACTGCAATCCATAGAAATTTTACAAAAAGCAGTACAAGAAGTCAACAGTAATCAAGAACACAAAGATATGTGTGCAGGAAAATGATCCATCATACATATCCAAATACCAATCTGCTTGTCTGACAGAAGGTAAGGTTTTAATACTAGAGTAGAACTATACCAATGGGTACACCTTGTTGAGGTAGGATGGCTTTTACACTTTTTGATAAAACAATGTTAACCAAATACCCTATGGTATTTACATGTACTACTTTGTGTTTTTCTCTTAGTTTTTGTTTGTGAAATGGCCACAGTATAAGGATGCACCTACTATAAGGGACACCATCAGGGGGTGACAGCTCTGCCTTGAGTCAGGGGCTCGGGCCTCACTCTAGGGGGAGTGGCCAATGGATCAGGTGCAGGGGGGCCCAGTTGTAACTCCAGGGGGTGTGGCCATTTGGAGCAGGGAGCAGGCTCCCCTCAGCCCTGCCCCCCCACATCTTGCGAGGGCCCCCTCTCCTATCAATCACCGCCAGGCCCCAAAGCTGCAGGGGAGTAGTTGCGGCAGCGAGCGGTGGGTGCCACCATGTTCTTTGTGGCCGGCTGCATTCACTAACTGTTCAGACGTTCGGTACAGGATGAGACTTCTACACAGTGGCCGCGGATCTCCATTTGGTCACTGACATTTTGTTGAAGACTCAACTTATACCGACCAACTGCACAGTTAGTGATTACAGCCGGCCACAAAGAACATTGCAGCGCCCACCGCTCGCTGCCGCAGCCCCGTAGCTACTCCCCTGCAGCTCCAGTCCTGCAGATGTGTGCCCTCTGAGACCTGCCTCAGACACCCTCAATCCCTGACATAAGACATGGGGAGGTCCAGTCGAGGGATGGGGGCCATATATACAGAATGAGGGGCCATATATAGGGAGGTAAGCTGTTGGGATGGCTGGAGGAAGGATTGAGGGAGGCTGTTGGGATGGAGGAAGGATTGAGGGAGGCTGTTAGGATGGAGGATGGATGGAAGGAGGCTGTTAGGATGGAGGAAGGATGGAGGGAAGCTGTCAGGATGGAATGGGCTATTGGGATAGAGGGAGGCTGTCGGGATGGAGGAACGCTGTTGGGATGGAGGAAATATGGTAGGAGGCTATCAGGATGGAGGGAGGTTGTCGTGATGGAGGAAGGATGGAGGGAGGCTGTCGGGATGGAGGAAGGATGGAGGCAGGCTGTCAGGATGAAGGAAGGATGGAGGGATGCTGTCAGGATGGAGGGAGGCTGTTATGATGGATGGAGGCTGTCGGGATGGAGGAAGGATGGAGGGATGCTGTCAGGATGGAGGGAGGCTGTCGGGATGGAGGAAGGATGGAGGGAGGTAGTCAGGATGGAAGAAGGATGGAGGGAGGCTGTCAGGATGGAGGGAGGCTGTTGGGATGGATTAAGGATGGAGGGAGGCTGTCGGGATGGAGGAAGGATTGAGGGAGGCTGTCAGAATTGAGGAAGGATGGAGGGAGGCAGTTGGGATGGATTAAGGATGGAGGGAGGCTGTCAGAAAGGAGGGAGACTGTTGGTATGGAAGGAGGCTGTCGGGATGGAGGAAGGATGGAGGGAGGCTGTCATGATGGAGGGAGGTTTTCAGGATGGAGGAAGGATGAAGGGATGCTGTCAGGAAGGAGGAAGGATGGAGGGAGGCTGTCAGAATGGAGGGAGGCTGTCAGGATGGAGGAAGGATGGACGGAGGCTGTTAGAATGGAGGAAGGATATGGGGAGGCTGTCAGGATGGAGGGAGGCTGTTGGGATGGATTAAGGATGGAGGGAGGCTGTCGGGATGGAGGAAGGATTGAGGGAGGCTGTCAGAATTGAGGAAGGATGGAGGGAGGCTGTTGGGATGGATTAAGGATGGAGGGAGGCTGTCAGAAAGGAGTGAGACTGTTGGGATGGAAAAGGATGGAAGGAGGTTGTTGGGATGGAGGAAGGATGGAGGGAGGCTGTCATGATGGAGGGAGGTTTTCAGGATGGAGGAAGGATGAAGGGATGCTGTCAGGAAGGAGGAAGGATGGAGGGAGGCTGTCAGAATGGAGGGAGGCTGTCAGGATGGAGGAAGGATGGACGGAGGCTGTTAGGATGGAGGAAGGATATGGGGAGGCTGTCAGGATGGAGGAAGGATGGAGGGAGGCTGTCGGAATGGAGGAAGGCTGTCGGAATGGAGGAAGAATGGAGGGAGGCTGTTGGGATGGAGGGAGGCTGTCAGGATGGAGGAAGGATGGAGGCTGTTAGGATGGAAGAAGAATAGTGGGAGGCTGTCAGGATGGAGGAAGAATGGTGGAAGGCTGTCGGAATGGAGGAAGGATGGAGGGAGACTGTCCGGATGGAGGAAGAATGGAGGGAGGCTGTCGGAATGGAGGAGTGATGGAGGGAAGCTGTCGGGATGGAGGGTGGCAGTCAGAATGGAAGAAGGGTGGAAGGAGGCTCTCGGGATGGAGGGAGGTTGTCGGAATGGAGGAAGGATGGAGGTAGACTGTCGGGATGGAGGAAGGATGGATGGAGGCTGTCAGAATGGAGGGAAGCTGTTGGGATGTTGTCTATATGGCTCGCAGCCGTCTCTATTGTGTATTCTCTATTGTGTATGGCCAGCAGCAGTCTCTATTGTGTATTCTCTATTGTATATACAGCTATTGTGTATTCAACCCACAACAGTCTCAAGTATGTGTGTGTGTGTGTATAATATATAATAGAGAGAGAGTGTAAAAAAGGAAAAACAGCAGAAAAAGTTGAAAAAGTGGACTTTATTGCCTAATGGCATGGGTCCACTTTTTTTAGTTTTTTTTGTGCTGTTTTTCCTTTCTTTTACTCTATTGTAAGGAACCATCTGCATTGCTGGTTGGGAAAGCTTTGCACATAACTTGAGGTAAGTTTTGGTGCTGTTCCAATTTTTCACTATATATATAATGTATGTTTGGGTGGAGGCGGAGCTAGGGTGGAGGCGGAGCCTGGGTGGAGGTAGAGCGGGGTGGAGGCTGGGCAGAGTCTGAGGGGGTGGAGGCTGGGCTTTAAAATTTTGGCAGTCAGGGGCCCCGAAATTCCTAGCAGCCCTGCTTTCTACTATACAAATATCAAGTTCAGCAATCAAGGAGTTACAGCCGGGCATCACAGCAATGCATACATTTTCTCTAGATCGGTCAGGTCTTGCCTCTCAGATTTCGTGTCACCATGGAATCGATGTTGCACATCAAGCAATATCCAGCAATAAACAAGATGAAAGACGTCACTCCCTGATTAATGTGAAGCTCCGTTTTTATTCAATCCATCAGAATTGACATCAGTGCGGGGAGAGGGAGTGTGGAGGCGAATGACAGCGCTCCAGGACCTGTTGAAGCGGTTATCCCCCGAAAAAGTGTGCTGTCGTCTGCCTCCACTCTTCCTCTCCCTCCACTGATGTCAATTCTGATGGTTTGAATAAAAAACGTCAATGACGATGGCCGCTTTGCGCTGGATCACTATGTGGTACTACGGACACCTGGAAGCGCCGTGATCCAGCGTGAAACTGCCGTTGTCCTTGACTGACCTCATCCTGCTGCCTGGTCTCTAATTGCCTAGTCTTAGTATGCCTAGTATCAGTAAACATGAAGATTTTATACTCCTCCCGATGAATGATGCTGTATTCTTCTGTATGGATTTGGATTCTTTATATTTAATTATGAGGTGTTCTCAAGTACAAAATTATGAAACTTGCAGCCTGGAGAAGGCAATCTTCAAACCAGGTCAAAATAACCGTGGACCGATGCAGAATGTAATGTCTAGTGTTCCTTAGTTTCCTCACTTTACCAGAAGGATATCAACAATTTTGTCAATGTATCTAATTTAGGCCACTTTCAGGTTGGGGTCCCACAAAGTGGTCAGGGTGCAGGGGCGGACCTACCGTGGTGCAACTGGTGCAGCTGCACCAGGGCCCCGGCCGGTTAGGGGGCCCCCAAGGCTCCAGCCGCGGGTCCGGTGCCGCGGTTCCCCCCGCCTTGCACGGGCCCCTGCCTCCACTGCTCAGTGCTCTGGGTGTAACAATCACAGTCGCAGCGGTCGGGACTGCGACTGGGCCTGGGAGTGCAGGGGGCGCACCAACCTCAGCTGTTGGAGCTGCTCGGGCTGCCTGGAGAACGCACTGTGGATTTGAATGTAACTATTCTCCCGCCCGGCTGCTCGCAGATCACATCAGCAGCTGCAGACAGGCCCCCTGCACACTGTGTGGACGGGGTCAGCAGAGGGACACTTCACTGCTCCTTCAGCCTCCCGGAGAGCAGCTTGTGGATGGACTGACCTCAGAAGATGCCGGTAAGCAGGAGGTCATTAATCATGGTGTGGGGCAGCAGGACGCTCCTCAGTCCGGTCAGGGGCCGCTCTGCTGGGGATCAGAGTGATTGCAGGAGTCTGTGGCAGATCAGGTCGGGCTGTCAGTGCTGGATTATCGGCTCCAGCATCACCCGACCTACAGGAAAGAGCAGAGCCCTGCAATAAATCACTCTGACCCCAGCAGATACCACACACCTCAGTATACAGAGCCCTGCACTATGACCCCAGCAGACACCACACACCTCAGTATACAGAGCCCTGCACTATGACCCCAGCAGACACCACACACCTCAGTATACAGAGCCCTGCACTATGACCCCAGCAGACACCACAGACCTCAGTATACAGAGCCCTGCACTGACTGATCACATCTAAACCTACAGGACATCACATATTATTTTATATGGCTCCATATATATGTGATGTCCTGTAGGCAGTACCAGGTGTGATCAATACAGTGCATTATATATCCAGTGTACAGATGGGGACATACAGTATACCAGTATGGGCCCATATATACTAGGTTGGAGGACATATTTACCATACTGGGAGATATACTGTATATACCAGAATGGGGAACCTATACACCAGGATAGGAGACCCAGGGGGTAACTACTGAAGTCGGGGGGGCCTGCAGTGCTTGGGGGCCCCGTTGTGCAAAGAAGCAGCCGGCCGGCTCCTGAGTGTCAGTGAGACAGGAGCTTTGGATGCACATTCATGTAACTTACCCTCTCTGTCCTCTTTGTCCTCCGTCCCTCTCTGTCCTCTTTGTCCTCCGTCCCTCTCTGTCCTCTTTGTCCTCCGTCCCTCTCTGTCCTCTTTGTCCTCCGTCCCTCTCTGTCCTCTTTCTCCTCCGTTCCTCTCTGTCCTCTTTCTCCTCTGTTCCTCTCTGTCCTTTCTCCTCCGTTCCTCTGTGTCCTCTTTCTCCTCCGTTCCTCTGTGTCCTCTTTCTCCTCCGTTCCTCTGTGTCCTCTTTCTCCTCCGTTCCTCTGTGTCCTCTTTCTCCTCCGTTCCTCTGTGTCCTCTTTCTCCTCCGTCCCTCTGTGTCCTCTTTCTCCTCCGTCCCTCTGTGTCCTCTTTCTCCTCCGTCCCTCTCTGTCCTCTTTCTCCTCCGTCCCTCTCTGTCCTCTTTCTCCTCCGTCCCTCTCTGTCCTCTTTCTCCTCCGTCCCTCTCTGTCCTCTTTGTCCTCCGTCCCTCTCTGTCCTCTTTGTCCTCCGTCCCTCTCTGTCCTCTTTCTCCTCCGTCCCTCTCTGTCCTCTTTGTCCTCCGTCCCTCTCTGTCCTCTTTGTCCTCCGTCCCTCTCTGTCCTCTTTGTCCTCCGTCTCCCTTCTGTGCGTGTAGGTGTGTGTGTCCACTTAGCCGCCCCCGCTTCCCGCCGCCGCACCAATCCTCGCCCTCCAATGTGATCGCATCGGGCACACATCTAGTATGTATATATCCTCCTTGAGGCTGTCTTGGGCTATATATGTTATACGAGGCTATGCTGGGCTGTATATATTACCTGAAGGCTGTGCTAGTCTATATATATTACCTGGAGCCTGTGCTTGGCTGTATATGTTACCTGGAGGCTGTGCTGGGCTGTATATATTACCTGGAGGCTGTGCTGGGCTGTATATATTACCTGGAGGCTGTGCTGGGCTGTATATATTACCTGGCGGCTGTGCTGGGCTGTATATATTACCTGGCGGCTGTGCTGGGCTGTATATATTACCTGGCGGCTGTGCTGGGCTGTATATATTACCTGGCGGCTGTGCTGGACTGTATATATTACCTGGAGGCTGTGGTGGACTGTATATATTAGGCTGTGGGGGGGCCCCGAAAAATTTCTTGCACCAGGGCCCACTACAGTCTGGGTCCGCCCCTGTCAGGGTGTGACAAGTGCACCAGTCCTTCAAGCAGCCAATTTATGAAAGTAATAGTGTATACAGTTTGGCTGTATTATGACACATTCTATACACATAGCTTGCATGTTGGTAATGGCCATGTTGTTTTTGCCAAACTACCCAGCTGTAAACAAAAAGAAAGCAATTTTCAAGAAAAATTCTAATGATTCACCAGAAAACTGTTGCGACATGTATAAAACAGCTGCTTGGCTGACATTCTCCTACTGGAATGACATGTGCAATATAGTGATGTAATCAGTTGAAAACAACTTATTGAGATTCAGGTGTGGTTCACCAGAATACAATAACTGAATTGAAATTTCAGATGCCAAAAAATATCCCTATGGATTTAACTCATCAGCAAAGGGAATGCCTCTGTGAACAATGTGGAGAGCTCTGGCAACAGTTAAAAATGGTTATGGAGAAATAAAGGAACTGAAAGATTTAGTACATGTTCATGAAATTTAGTCGAATTTAACAAGAAGTGTGCCTATATTGGCAAGTTAAAGATTACAATTGCTATTGATCATATTGACCTTTTTTTAGGATCTCACCGATAGCTCTATTTTGCAGAGAGCAGTAATAGCTTTGCCATATAGATGCATGACCCTCTACTGTACCTCCTTTAACCTCTAATTTTAGATGCATTATTTTCTTTTGGATCCCGTTTAAATCCAACCGGATACCCATCAGCCTTTATTGGTCATACAATGCTTCATACCAACACTTACAGGTAAAGTAAATGCCGTTGATTATGTCATTGCATTGGCTCATATTGAGAGAGGAAAATAATAGGCATAAGGTTGACAGTTGTTAAGTTGACATGTTCGAGGGAAGAAATATGGGTAAGCATAAGAATCTGCATGACTATGAAAAGTGAGAAATTGTGATGGCTACATCCTTAGGTCAGAACAGCAGATCTTGTAAGGATGTTTCATATCTCCCTTTGGGTACATTTATATTGTCCAATTATTCTTAGGAAAACTCATTTCCAGATTATCAGGCAATGTAAACAGGGTTTTGTACATAAAACACTTGTGCGTCAGGTAAAGACTTTATATTTTCATTCTCAGCAGCATATTATGCTGTGGATACAGTACATGTGCTGCCAAGACCAAAAACAGTTTATGTAGAAAGAACAATCTATTACCAATATGAGCAGTGAGGGTTCCGTCAGTTTATTCAAACAAGCTATTCAATGACAACCAATCATCAAACTTTTTAAGAAAACGTTTCTCTTATGATCTATTTCTCCCCTATCCCTGTCTCATGAAATGATCATCAATAAACAGCTCAAATCTGTCTTGTCAGTACAGTGAGGAGTCAGATCATGAAAAAGGCTACAAGCCGAAACTCGCCATGATGTACTGACTTATATGATTTTACGTGCAATGGAAATCTGTTTTTAACCTGATTCTAAATAAACAGAAATTTTATGAGGGGCTTGAAGTGCAGGCTCATTATCTCGCTGGATATTTGGATATAATGAGGAGTCAGATTACACAGTTTATTCTACAGAGGACTACAGGGAAGAAAACTGAGGAAAATGCTGGATATAAGGTATATAATGGCCTGAAGTAGTGTTATTCTTTATACACAAAAACAGAATAGCTTGTTTTTAAAAGTTAATT